>OX104118.1:66491200-66648929 GCA_944474755.1 Limnoperna fortunei
TTTAATTGCATTCAAATCAGCTCTATTATAGTCCCAAATTTCCCTTAGTATATGACTTCTCACGAGGGGTAGTAAAAGTCAATTTCAATTACTGTTGGACAGTGATCACTACAAAAATTTGGTAGAACATAACTATTTCTCACAAATATTTCCAGAGTTGCCTCTTGGGATCATGATAACCTTTTAGATAATTGCACAAATAGAGATTTATGCTATCATTGTCACAGGCGATATTAATGTTGATCTTCTTACTATTAATAATAATCACAGATTTTCAAGACTCTGTGAAAGACTTGGTTTTGTAAATATGATCACAGAACCTTCTCGTATTACACAAAATTCCTCCACACTTATTGATCCAATTTTATCTAGCAATCCAAATATTGTGAGAAATAGTTATGTTCTACCAAATTTTTGTAGTGATCACTGTCCAACAGTAATTGAAATTGACTTTACTACCCCTCGTGAGAAGTCATATACTAAGGAAATTTGGGACTATAATAGAGCTGATTTGAATGCAATTAAACAGCATCTGCAAGATATCGACTGGCATTTAAGATTTGAAAATACTAATGATGTTAACATGATTAATGACAATATCAATGGGGAAATTGCCTATGCTATGAATAGTTTCATTCCTAAAAAGAAGGTTCGAATCAGACCAAAAGACAAGCCTTGGATAAATAATTATATTAAAAAAAATATGAGAAAAAGAAATCGTCTTCATAAAAAAGCAATAACTCGTAATCTCGCAGATGACTGGGAAAAATTTAGAAATATCAGAAATGATATTATTAATATGATCCGAGAGGCCAAAAAAGCATATATTGTCAACCTTCAAAATTCTCTTATTGATAAATCTATCCCACCTGGTAAATGGTGGAGAATTGCAAAAGGCATCACAAAATTTAAGAATAAACATGAGAATAAAAGTCCAATTAGGTCAAATGGAGATATTTTCTTTCATCCTATTGACAAAGCATGTGCTATTAATAACTATTTTTCATCTGTATCAACTCTGGAGACAGAACCTGATCTCCCAGATGTCCTGCCACCTGCACCATGCGAACTCTCAGATATAACTATATGTGAACAAGATGTCATTGATCAATTTCAGGTTCTTAATACTTCAAAACCTGGTGGACCAGATAATCTCCCCCCCAAATTTCTCAAGGCAATTTTCCAGTCCCTTGTCACACCTATCACAATTCTGTTTAGTAAAAGTATACACAATGGTGTAGTGCCAAGAGACTGGAAATTGGCTAATGTTACTGCTATTTATAAAGGGAAAGGAGGAAGTGATATTGCTTCTAACTACAGACCGATCTCGGTAACTAATTGTTTTGGTAAGATGCTTGAAAAAACAATATTTAAACAACTCCATAATTATCTTTTAAGAAACAAAATCCTTACAGATGATCAATCAGGTTTTCGACACAAGGACTCGACTGTAAATCAATTGTTAATTATTTATGATTTTATCATGAAGAACTTAGATATTGGTAAAGATGTTAGATTCATATTTTGTGATGTCTCCAAGGCATTTGATTGCGTATGGCATAAGGGGTTACTATATAAACTGCGTAAATATGGAATTAAGGGGAACTTATTGAATTGGTTTGCAAACTATCTTTCTGATCGAAATCAGAGAGTCTATATGGATGGCTATTACTCAACTTGGAAATCTATTAATGCTGGTGTCCCACAAGGATCAATACTTGGTCCGTATCTGTTTCTTCTGTTTGTCAATGACATAGTTGACGTGGTTTCTAATAAAATCAAACTATTTGCTGATGATACTTCATTATACTGTGTTGTTGACGATCAGAAAGCAGCTACGGAATCTTTACAATCAGACTTGGATAGTCTCCATAAATGGGCCACCGACTGGGGCATAACCTTTAACGCCAGTAAAACAAAATCCATGTTATTCACTAGAAAACATGAAGAAAATATTCCAACTTTGTATTTAAATGATATTGCCTTGGAGAACACAAATATTCATAAACATCTTGGTCTAAACTTTAATCAACATGGATCTTGGAAAGACCATATAAATGAAATATATACAAAAGCCTGTGCCAGGCTAAATATCTTGCGCATGCTCAAATATAATATTGATAGAAACTCTTTAGAAAAATTGTACATTGCCTTTATTAGACCTATCCTTGAGTATGGAAATGTTATCTTTGACAATTGTACTCAGGAGGAGTCTAACCTATTAGAGTCTGTACAATATGATGCTGCCAGAATAATTACTGGTATGCGTCGAGGCACTCCAAAATTTAAGTTATATAAAGAACTTGGGTGGGATTCTCTGCAAAATAGGCGAAAAAACCAAAAACTGATTTTTATCTTTAAGGCTTTACATGGATATCTCCCATCTTACATTTCTGATCTCGTACTTTCCCAAATCAATATAAATGAGAATTATAATATCAGAAAGCCTAGATATTTTGATATACCACATGCCCGTACAATCTCTTATCAAAAAAGCTTCTTCCCGGATACCCTAGATATTTGGAATAAACTGGATATAGGTATACAAAGTATCACCTCTCTGTCCGAATTCAAGAATAAATTGAATAATGAGATAGAGAAGCCCCCTTATCATTATTCCCTTGGCCCACGTAAACTTAATATAGTATATTGTCAACTGCGGAACAATGTTAGCAACTTAAACCAACACCTTTACCAATCACATTTATCTGAGAGTCCGTTTTGTGCATGTGGTGATATTGAGGATAACTTTCATTATTTATATGTATGTCCCCTCTATGACAACCCCCGAAGACTGTTATTTAACACAGATTTCAATAATATTATAAATTTTACCTACAAGTATATTGCCCAAACACATGCATATTTATATAAGAGTTAAAGATCCTAAATACTAGTACATGTACATGTATGTATATCTTGCTTCATTTGCAGTTATCAAGAATTGATGACATCTGTTCACCAACCCGTTGCTCCTATGTTATTTATATTATTAATGTTATTTACTTTATTTTATTTTATTCATTTTTTCTTCTTACTAGTATTTGCCATTATGTTCATTTATTCATCTATCCACCTAACTGTTCTGTTATCATTACATACATTTTTTTTTTCCTTTTCTTTTAGGTTATTTTCTTCTATACTTGACTAATACCTTTTCTATTTTCTCAGTTAAAACAGTTTTTCAAAATTTGCCCTTATATACAAATACACAAAAAAAAACAAAAAAAAAAACAACTTGTACAGCTTTCTTCTGCTCTGTACTCAATAAATACTTATTTTTATTTATAAATTTATTAAATGAGACATTTACCACATATATATATGGAATTAACTTTAATCTTTGTATTATGTATACTAATTGCAATAGTACAAACTGTATCATGATTCAATTCTTTCACAGAGTACTCAGTATAGTGATGAATTACCTTGCTTAAAATTAACTTACACCTGGGTTCACCAAAGTTACATATTGTCCCTATAATTATAGTACAGATGTAGTATAAATGGGTATTCTGTGACTGGACTGAAATATGATTACTATTATTATTGTTGTCTGTAAAATATTTATTATCTGCGATTTCTTGAAATTGTTGGGATAGGATTTATATAGGCTATGCCTGTTATCCAATACCCTTTGATTTATATCAATAAAATGTTTGAAATGAAATGAAATTAAAGTAGACGTTTCCTTTAGTGACATTGTTTACTTTATTGGACGTTCAAAAGGTCAATAGGCCATGTTTACTTATGATCAGCTAATTTTACTAAGAGTATAACTACGGGTCCAAAGTCCATTCTTGTCTAAGTAATCGTGAGCACATTTAATAAAAGGTAATTAACGAAATGGTAAGTCCGGACCAGGTTTAAAATAAAGAAGTAAGTACAATTAACCGTTCGGTTATTCGTAGAATTAGTTTGTAAACTTTATTTCTTTATTAAGTAAACACTCATACACATATGCATGTGTTAAATGACCTTATATAACATAACATTTATACAATAAACGTACTATACAGAATAAACATGTGTAAAACACTATCAAATACAATATCAAAAATAAAAAAACAAACACTGTATTTAGAGAAGAGAAGCAACTCTTCGGATAAAAGTGACAATCTTTTATTAACTTCAACAATATAGTACGTGAAACTACTGTCTTTTTATGCCTTCTGTGATGACGTTTGGCGTCATTAAGTTTTATAAATGTCTGTCCATATGCACTTCCCGAACACTTCCGGAAAACATTTATGTTTGATATTTGTTTGTTTGCCAATTTCAGCAATTTTTTAGCTATATCATGGCTTCCAGTTTTTATTGGGTACCCGGAGAAAACCCGACCTGCGTTAGGAAAACTGGCAATCCTTGTCAATTAAGATTGGAGTCGAGTACACCCTGACTGCAGTGAGAATCGAACCCGCAATCTCAGTGTTGACAGACCACGTGATCAATAGCAGACGAACTACCTTGACCACTCGGCCACCTGCTTCATATTTGATTTGGTTATTTCCACGGATGAATTTTACGATGAAAGCCATTTTCAGAACTTCCTGTTTCGCGAATGTATGTGGAGAACTTTTCTTTCAAACAGTATGCAGCTATCGAAAGTTTGGTTTGTTATTTGGTACGGTAATTTGTAGTAATAGATTGCACGTTGTAAGTGATTTTCAGACCTTTTCCATCACTACTTACTGTTTGATGGGGGCGAGTCCCAAAATTGTCGTCAAACAAATCTAAGAGTTACCGTCAGTTAGAATGATTTTATATTTAGTGTGGTAATTTGTACGAATTAAGGATTGTAGTTTATCAGACGATCAGATCAGTCAGAAAAAAATTCATTTTTGTCCTGGTGCATCTGTTTCCTATGAACACATTTCTTTTATTTCTGTCTTTAGAAAAATTTGAGAGGCGCATCCGTTGCCACCCCAAATCATTACTGGTATTTTCTAGTAAATACTATATAAAAGCATCTAGCATTAAAACTATTATAAAACCAGGAGTATCAATAGGTGCCCTAACGGTAAGCAAAAAGGCAGTCTAAATAGGTGCAACACAGCAAACACATGTATTGACCTGTTTATATACAAGTGTTAATTATTTAATGTATAACAAGCTTTACACCAATATTTCTCGATATTTTATTTTACAAGACTTTTAATTTTGAGTGGTGAAACATATTACAAAATAAGTGTTTTTTGTAGGGTTAAGAACAATTATGTTGATATATTTTCGTTCTTTACATCCTTTACTTGAACAGGTTTGAGTAAAATAAATGAAAAAAGCCCTTATGATACAGATGAATCAGGGAAATCATTCTTGGCGTTTTGAGCGTATTAAGTTTAGATAGAGAACAATTTTGTTTGCATAGTTTACGACATGATGGAGCAGCAAAGGCTGCTACCAACTGTATCTCAGATAGACTGGTCAAAGTTTATGGTCCTTAGTGGTCTGAAAGTGATAAATACGGTTGTGTGAAAGACTGTTTATTGAACAGAACTTTCTGTCTAATAAAAAAATCTTGGTATTTGATTTGCATTCTTTCGATTTTCAGTTGACTAGGTGCTGCAAATCTGCATCCCAAAGATTATCTGTGTTCGTTTCATTTCCTTTCGCTATAAATACGGCTACAAATACCCATTTGCGCAACGATTTGCACTGGCAAACGTACCACCGTCACATAGATCGAATTTAATTCATTAGACGATTTTCGGCTAGTCCTCGCGCTTAATTGTAAGTCGCGATCACCCATACACTTATATACATGTAGTTGCGTCTGGGATGATGTTGTTCACTCTCCGACACAGCTGAGAACATAACTGGTTCCCAAATATAAGAAAAGCAGCATGTAATTCAACCAAACATAAAGAGCCAAAAGTTACAATTAAAAATTTGAATAAAGACAAATATATACAACGCAAATCGAAAACCCAAAACACAAAAACAGGAGTGAGTACCCAGAATCCGCTAAAACCAATGGTGCATTCGCGTGCCTGCGTCTTATTAGACACCCGTGGAGTTACTCATTGCCATGTGTAGGGAAAAGTCAAAGACAAGAATAGGAAAGATTGTCTATAACTCAGTGAAAACGTCTAATAGTATCTGAGAGATGGATTTCCCGTAACTATCAATTAATTCATGGTAACGACAATAGAACTTCTAAAAGGAAAATATCACCCTAGGTAAACCAAGATCTGTTGGCATTCCTATACTGTCTACTGTTACCCATCAGGTTTTTCCTAGGCCTCTTTGGGTTCTTCCTCCCCGATCCTTTCAGGTACAGGGCATGTACCCTTATCCATACTGGCCACAGCCAGTCTTTGGTGTGCAGGATTCGTTTAGAGCCCCAAATTCTTCAGCTATGAGTGCGAATTCTGAAGAAATTCCTTGGTTTTGGGGTTTAAGGAGGCCTTGTCTGATTTTAAGAAATCAATGTTGGAGGAGTTGGGTATAATTTCTGGATGAGTTTCAGATTTAGAGGACAATAGGGCCTCCACCTCTTCTCCTCAGGTGGAATAGTTTGGTATTATTTCATGGCCTCAGCTAGCCAGGAAGCTGACGTCCTGGGGGAGATGTGAAAAATGAAGAGACTTCTGTTGCCCACATCCCAGCTAGAACAGTTTCTTCACTTAGGTCTACCCATGTTCCTTGTCCATTTCCTCCAAGACCTAAGAAAACTGAATCGACCTTTGAGACCTCATGTGGACTAGTCCAGGAAGAACTTGACACTTGCAAGTCTTTTCCGGAATCTAATCACATAGCTGCAGCTATTAAGTTTGTTAACGACTGTCTCGATAACAAATTGTTTGATAAAACTGTTCAGGGGTCTTCTTTTGCAGGCTTTGGTGCTACTTCTTTTCCAGGTAGATTCAGGAGCAAGGATCTTGACTCTTCTATCGGAAAACAGCCCCTGTCTGTGACAAGTCCTTTGCACAGTTACTAGGGGCTAAATCTGTAGATGGTCTTAGACCCTCTCAATCTCTTTGAGCAAAGTCAGAAATTGACTAATGGTAAGAGGTCTACTGTCGATGGACAAAACATCATAATTATTGCAGAATGTGAAATTAAAGGTTTGGACCAGTATCTTTTCTTTCTTCTTTAGCAGGTCTTCTAGGAACTTCTGGGTCAGTGAGGAGAGAAGGATGGATTATCATCCCATGGAATATCAAAACTCTGTTAAAAAACATGTCCTCCAAAATGGTTGGAGTGCACAAAATAACAGAATAGAATTGGAACCCTACCAATAAATGGTTGGAGCACCAGAAATAACAATTTAGCACCACACCAACAAATGGTTGTAGTACATGAGAAAACAAAATGGAATAACTACTATACCAAAAAATGGTTGGAGTACACAAAATAACAAAATTAAATTTGTACCATACTAATAAATGGTATAAATACCATAAACAACACTTTTGCCATGACAGTCTCAAAAAACTTATCAGTTGTATTACAACCTGCCTCTGGAGTAAAATAAAAACACAAAATGAAATTATAATGAGGTATTTTCAATTACTAAGCAATGGTCAAAAATAGACAGGCTATCACAAAAACAGGGATTACATATACATACAGAACAGACGGGGCTTTTAAGTACATCTATATCATTATTAACAATAAAATCAACGATCCCTAACTCAGTTGAAACACAAAGAGTTTCCCCCTGGCTATCCTAGTACACAGTATCATCAGCCATTGGGGAGGTGTCGGATTGTCGCTGTCTCTTGAATGGTCTAGCATTTTGCTTCGGCGTTCTGAGAAGAGAGTCGCGGTATCCAAATCTCTTTTCGCGCGTCTCTTCACCTGTGTTTTCCGGTATGTACTGTATGCCGTTTATAAATAGTTTGTCACGGACCAGCACTGCATTTTTACGCTGTCGTTTAGCGTCTTTGAAAACATGATACAGTTTTTTACGTCTATCTTCAACGGCTTTTGGGAACTGTTCGTGAATTCCCCAATCGGTATTCTTTAGCCATGTCGCATTCGCAAGAACGTTTCGCAGATCTTTGTGATAAAGAAACCTCGCCACAATCGGTCGAGCTTTGTGGTTAAGCCTCTTACCAAAACGGTGTATGTTACCGAACTCAATATGGTGTTCAATGCCAAGTTGCTCTTTAATAAACCTTCGTAATTTCATTTCTACGTCTTCGTTCGGCTGTTCGGCGAGGTTAGTAAAAATTAAGTTGTTCTTCATTGATCTACACTGTAGATCTTCAATGGCGTCATGTAGCTGTCGAATTGCATCGTTATTGCTCGATCCTACATCAGCAACATTACCTAATGCAATTTTTTTCTCGATGACGGTAACACGAGTAGTCAGGTTTTCGATGTCCTTCTCGAGTAGTTGTTTTGTGTCTGCTTCAAGTCTTTGGATTTTAGCGTCATGATTACTGATGTTTCAAGTGTTTGTTTTGATTTGGCTATCGATCTTATCAAAGAGGTTACTTAGACCTTGACAGCTTGTTTCACACTGTGTGAATTTCTTACTCAGATCGGCTGTTTCATTTTCAAGTTTTCTAACCCTTCCCGACACAGAAAGTATGGATTGATTTAGCACTTCGAATTTCTTGTCCATGTTTTTCTCCATTCGTTCAATGCTACCTTCAATGTGTGTTACTAGTTGTAAAATCATAGTTACTTAATAAAGCGTTGGGATTGTCAGATCCTGCATCAAGAATTTTCCGACTTTCGGCAATTAAAGTATTTTAGTTCAAGATGGCGGACTAGTCGAGTCGGCGTTTTTGTGTGAGGGAATGAAATGAAGCTTATTTATTGTCAAAAAATTTGGAATTACACTAAAACTGCACTCTGTACTAAATAATGGACTATATTTGTGATATATTTGAAGAACTGTAAAAAAAAACTGATTTCATGAAGATTTAAGACTGTTTAATATAGTGGTGTAATTAGCGGTGAGTACAGTTCATCCTACTCGTAAATATAAACATTAAACATTAAACACTCTAAACATACTACAAAACCAACATGGGCCACCCAAAAGGTCGTGGACGTGGTAGCAACTCCCAGTCTGATCGGCGAGGGCATACACCTCGTCAACAGGGCCGATCTCAGTTCGATTCTGTGTCTAGATCACAATCTTCCAAACGCCCTAGGACGGATGATAGCAATTCTGACATTAGTGATTTCATCACTAATATATCTAGGGATCAAAATACACTTAAGACATTTATTTCTGAGCTATTTAAAAACCAGATAGTTAAAGAAGCACTTATTACAACATTTCAATCCGACCTCATTGACAAACTTCAAAATCGAATTGATACACTTGAAGACCGTCTTGAGGAAATGGAACAATATTCTAGACGAACATGTTTAAAATTTTGTGGAGTCCCAGAGAGCGAGGATGAAAACACCGATGAATTAGTACTAAATATCATAAACACTGAAATTCTTAGACAAACTGATATGAAACTGTCGCTTGACCACATTGGCAGGTCACATCGAGTTGGACAAAGGAACCCAAAAGGACCCAGAAACATTATCCCCGGCTTGCAACAAATGCGGACTTTTGATTGGTTGGTTACACGTCGGTACAAATCCCATGCCCCCGTCTTCGTTGCTAACGTCGCAGGGTGTATTGTTTGTGCGTTGCTAATATATGTTCTAGAGTACCAGTGTATGTTATTCCACAAATGAACATTTCTGTCTTTTTATATTTGTATTTGTACTTCCTTTCAAACATTGTAGATGCCCTATATTCACACTGACACACATAAATATGAATTAAATCGGAACTTGACGTCATTGTCTGTTGACGTTATGATAGCGTGACTTGAGGCGCCAAAATACCGATAGTAGGAAAAACAATGTATAACAAAATAAAAACTCTTTAAACTCGCTAAGTCTGAGGTCGTTACCAAAGGTAACATCCTCGACTTGGTAAAATGGGCATTTTCTTCATAAAAAAAGGTTATTTTTTGTGAGAAACTGTGATGACGTTGTCCATTGAGCATTTTCTGACGACAAAAGAACCTATTTTCAGCCTTTTATACTTGTTAGCCGGGGATAAAACCGTTACCTACGTAATAACCCGGGTGTATGGAAATTGTACCACCTGAAAGTACTTCTGGACAGCCTTCGGCTTCGCCTCAGGCTGAACAGAAGTACTTTCAGGTGGTACAATTTCCATACACCCGGGTTATTACGTAGGTAACGGTTTTATCCCCGGCTAACAAGTATAAAAGGCTGAAAATAGGTTCTTTTGTCGTCAGAAAAGGCTTCGCCTCAGGCTGAACAGAAGTACTTTCAGGTGGTACAATTTCCATACACCCGGGTAATAACGTAGGTAACTGATATTATCGTGAGATTCATATCATACAGACATCGGGCCCTCGTATATCGGAACAAACGAAATCTCAAAGGCAGGAACCGTGACCCAAGAAATCCTACCAAAATTTATGTTAATGAAGCACTAACTAATAAGAGAATATCGTTGTTCAATAAAACACGCAAACTCTTTTATGATAAACTAATAAAGAATTGTTGGACATTAGATGGCAGAATTTTTGTCCGTAATAAAGATGATACACGGACAGTGTTGATTCGGACAGAAACTGATCTGTCTCAGTTCCTAAATATTAGGTTACATTCAACTGATGGCCAAGCCTCAATAGTTCAGCCTGGACCACAATTTGAACCTGCTGTATTAAATATTAGTGCTCCAATCTTTAGACCAAGATCGGATGACAATATTATTACATCCACACCAACTAACACTAGAATGCGTTCTACATCCAGAGACTGAACATGAGATAATTCCCAAAGTGAAACACTTATATTTAATTTTTTTTGTTATTTATTATTATGTACAAATCATCTATACTTTATCTTTGCTGGTATAAATTATATACTGCTTGAATACTATGGTCCGTAACAATAGTGCTCGAGTTAATTCCCTTGCTCATTGTCCTGTTTCTGAATTGCGTTCGTTTCATTACCTCAATTGTTTTGTTTTACTTTTAATCCCGGTCTAACTTGTGTTTGTTATATTGGGACTTTCTATACGCATTCAAGCGACATAATGTTATGGATACATGTAAATAGTGATTTTTTTTTCTCACGATAGAGACTATGTTTATTACTAAAACTAGCCCTACCCTCAAGAATGTCTTAGCCATTGGTAAGCAAATCCACCTGAATTAGTTCTGATACAATTTTAGTACTGCATTTCTTTATCTGGTGTCATTAAATAAATGCAAAATTTTCACATTTGATCCAGACTACTGTAATGTCTACAAAGCTCGCCCATTAATACCTTCTTGAAAGACAAAGTTACTTACTTTTTAGTATCTCCCCTACACACACACACGCGCGTGTTTATAAAGATCTTTTTATCCCATTTTTCATAACCCTTGGTTTATGACGAATGAATTCCATCAGCAAAACTCTCTTTGCCATATCATTGCCATTGGCATATGTTTTTGTTTTTAATCTTACCTTATTGTACTTTCAAAGTTTAATAACAGGAGCAACAGATGTAACTGTAAGGTCACATGGTGTTAACTTATATAAAGTGTCATATCCTGATAATACTACAAACATCACTTGTCTGTGGGATATTTTACAGTATTCCTTGTACATATATGATAATGGATAAGTATACTATTAGATCTGTCACATTTAAACCCATACAGACAACATCTATATGTAAACAAGTATACATGAACATAAATTTTATTATGCATGTTATTAAGGTACTTCTGTTGTTCAGCAATGATGTGCACCCAAATCCTGGACCTGTACAGACCAGATTTGAACAACATAATATCTCCATTGTAAACCTCAATGTAAACTCAGTGAGGCATAAAATTGATCAAATTGAAACAGAAATAGGCAATCATGACATTATATGTTTAACTGAATCTAAGTTGGACGATACAGTATTAAATACTGACCTTTGTTTAGATAATTATTTAAACCCAGAACCTTTTCGAAAAGATAGACCTAATAGTAATGGTGGTGGTCTTATAATATATATAAGAAATACTCTACTGGCGACCCGTCGCCAAGACTTAGAAATTCCTGAAGTCGAGTCAATTTGTGTTGAAATTAATTCTTATAACAAAAAATTAACTAATAAAAATTTTCTGTTATAAGAATTAATTTCAACACAAATTGACTCGACTTCAGGAATTTCTAAGTCTTGGCGACGGGTCGCCAGTAGAGTATTTCTTATATATATTATAAGACCACCACCATTACTATTAGGTCTATCTTTTCGAAAAGGTTCTGGGTTTAAATAATTATCTAAACAAAGGTCAGTATTTAATACTGTATCGTCCAACTTAGATTCAGTTAAACATATAATGTCATGATTGCCTATTTCTGTTTCAATTTGATCAATTTTATGCCTCACTGAGTTTACATTGAGGTTTACAATGGAGATATTATGTTGTTCAAATCTGGTCTGTACAGGTCCAGGATTTGGGTGCACATCATTGCTGAACAACAGAAGTACCTTAATAACATGCATAATAAAATTTATGTTCATGTATACTTGTTTACATATAGATGTTGTCTGTATGGGTTTAAATGTGACAGATCTAATAGTATACTTATCCATTATCATATATGTACAAGGAATACTGTAAAATATCCCACAGACAAGTGATGTTTGTAGTATTATCAGGATATGACACTTTATATAAGTTAACACCATGTGACCTTACAGTTACATCTGTTGCTCCTGTTATTAAACTTTGAAAGTACAATAAGGTAAGATTAAAAACAAAAACATATGCCAATGGCAATGATATGGCAAAGAGAGTTTTGCTGATGGAATTCATTCGTCATAAACCAAGGGTTATGAAAAATGGGATAAAAAGATCTTTATAAACACACGCGCGTGTGTGTGTAGGGGAGATACTAAAAAGTAAGTAACTTTGTCTTTCAAGAAGGTATTAATGGGCGAGCTTTGTAGACATTACAGTAGTCTGGATCAAATGTGAAAATTTTGCATTTATTTAATGACACCAGATAAAGAAATGCAGTACTAAAATTGTATCAGAACTAATTCAGGTGGATTTGCTTACCAATGGCTAAGACATTCTTGAGGGTAGGGCTAGTTTTAGTAATAAACATAGTCTCTATCGTGAGAAAAAAAAATCACTATTTACATGTATCCATAACATTATGTCGCTTGAATGCGTATAGAAAGTCCCAATATAACAAACACAAGTTAGACCGGGATTAAAAGTAAAACAAAACAATTGAGGTAATGAAACGAACGCAATTCAGAAACAGGACAATGAGCAAGGGAATTAACTCGAGCACTATTGTTACGGACCATAGTATTCAAGCAGTATATAATTTATACCAGCAAAGATAAAGTATAGATGATTTGTACATAATAATAAATAACAAAAAATTAAATATAAGTGTTTCACTTTGGGAATTATCTCATGTTCAGTCTCTGGATGTAGAACGCATTCTAGTGTTAGTTGGTGTGGATGTAATAATATTGTCATCCGATCTTGGTCTAAAGATTGGAGCACTAATATTTAATACAGCAGGTTCAAATTGTGGTCCAGGCTGAACTATTGAGGCTTGGCCATCAGTTGAATGTAATCTAATATTTAGGAACTGAGACAGATCAGTTTCTGTCCGAATCAACACTGTCCGTGTATCATCTTTATTACGGACAAAAATTCTGCCATCTAATGTCCAACAATTCTTTATTAGTTTATCATAAAAGAGTTTGCGTGTTTTATTGAACAACGATATTCTCTTATTAGTTAGTGCTTCATTAACATAAATTTTGGTAGGATTTCTTGGGTCACGGTTCCTGCCTTTGAGATTTCGTTTGTTCCGATATACGAGGGCCCGATGTCTGTATGATATGAATCTCACGATAATATCAGTTACCTACGTTATTACCCGGGTGTATGGAAATTGTACCACCTGAAAGTACTTCTGTTCAGCCTGAGGCGAAGCCGAAGGCTGTCCAGAAGTACTTTCAGGTGGTACAATTTCCATACACCCGGGTTATTACGTAGGTAACGGTTTTATCCCCGGCTAACAAGTATAAAAGGCTGAAAATAGGTTCTTTTGTCGTCAGAAAATGCTCAATGGACAACGTCATCACAGTTTCTCACAAAAAATAACCTTTTTTTATGAAGAAAATGCCCATTTTACCAAGTCGAGGATGTTACCTTTGGTAACAACCTCAGACTTAGCGAGTTTAAAGAGTTTTTATTTTGTTATACATTGTTTTTCCTACTATCGGTATTTTGGCGCCTCAAGTCACGCTATCATAACGTCAACAGACAATGACGTCAAGTTCCGATTTAATTCATATTTATGTGTGTCAGTGTGAATATAGGGCATCTACAATGTTTGAAAGGAAGTACAAATACAAATATAAAAAGACAGAAATGTTCATTTGTGGAATAACATACACTGGTACTCTAGAACATATATTAGCAACGCACAAACAATACACCCTGCGACGTTAGCAACGAAGACGGGGGCATGGGATTTGTACCGACGTGTAACCAACCAATCAAAAGTCCGCATTTGTTGCAAGCCGGGGATAATGTTTCTGGGTCCTTTTGGGTTCCTTTGTCCAACTCGATGTGACCTGCCAATGTGGTCAAGCGACAGTTTCATATCAGTTTGTCTAAGAATTTCAGTGTTTATGATATTTAGTACTAATTCATCGGTGTTTTCATCCTCGCTCTCTGGGACTCCACAAAATTTTAAACATGTTCGTCTAGAATATTGTTCCATTTCCTCAAGACGGTCTTCAAGTGTATCAATTCGATTTTGAAGTTTGTCAATGAGGTCGGATTGAAATGTTGTAATAAGTGCTTCTTTAACTATCTGGTTTTTAAATAGCTCAGAAATAAATGTCTTAAGTGTATTTTGATCCCTAGATATATTAGTGATGAAATCACTAATGTCAGAATTGCTATCATCCGTCCTAGGGCGTTTGGAAGATTGTGATCTAGACACAGAATCGAACTGAGATCGGCCCTGTTGACGAGGTGTATGCCCTCGCCGATCAGACTGGGAGTTGCTACCACGTCCACGACCTTTTGGGTGGCCCATGTTGGTTTTGTAGTATGTTTAGAGTGTTTAATGTTTAATGTTTATATTTACGAGTAGGATGAACTGTACTCACCGCTAATTACACCACTATATTAAACAGTCTTAAATCTTCATGAAATCAGTTTTTTTTTACAGTTCTTCAAATATATCACAAATATAGTCCATTATTTAGTACAGAGTGCAGTTTTAGTGTAATTCCAAATTTTTTGACAATAAATAAGCTTCATTTCATTCCCTCACACAAAAACGCCGACTCGACTAGTCCGCCATCTTGAACTAAAATACTTTAATTGCCGAAAGTCGGAAAATTCTTGATGCAGGATCTGACAATCCCAACGCTTTATTAAGTAACTATGATTTTACAACTAGTAACACACATTGAAGGTAGCATTGAACGAATGGAGAAAAACATGGACAAGAAATTCGAAGTGCTAAATCAATCCATACTTTCTGTGTCGGGAAGGGTTAGAAAACTTGAAAATGAAACAGCCGATCTGAGTAAGAAATTCACACAGTGTGAAACAAGCTGTCAAGGTCTAAGTAACCTCTTTGATAAGATCGATAGCCAAATCAAAACAAACACTTGAAACATCAGTAATCATGACGCTAAAATCCAAAGACTTGAAGCAGACACAAAACAACTACTCGAGAAGGACATCGAAAACCTGACTACTCGTGTTACCGTCATCGAGAAAAAAATTGCATTAGGTAATGTTGCTGATGTAGGATCGAGCAATAACGATGCAATTCGACAGCTACATGACGCCATTGAAGATCTACAGTGTAGATCAATGAAGAACAACTTAATTTTTACTAACCTCGCCGAACAGCCGAACGAAGACGTAGAAATGAAATTACGAAGGTTTATTAAAGAGCAACTTGGCATTGAACACCATATTGAGTTCGGTAACATACACCGTTTTGGTAAGAGGCTTAACCACAAAGCTCGACCGATTGTGGCGAGGTTTCTTTATCACAAAGATCTGCGAAACGTTCTTGCGAATGCGACATGGCTAAAGAATACCGATTGGGGAATTCACGAACAGTTCCCAAAAGCCGTTGAAGATAGACGTAAAAAACTGTATCATGTTTTCAAAGACGCTAAACGACAGCGTAAAAATGCAGTGCTGGTCCGTGACAAACTATTTATAAACGGCATACAGTACATACCGGAAAACACAGGTGAAGAGACGCGCGAAAAGAGATTTGGATACCGCGACTCTCTTCTCAGAACGCCGAAGCAAAATGCTAGACCATTCAAGAGACAGCGACAATCCGACACCTCCCCAATGGCTGATGATACTGTGTACTAGGATAGCCAGGGGGAAACTCTTTGTGTTTCAACTGAGTTAGGGATCGTTGATTTTATTGTTAATAATGATATAGATGTACTTAAAAGCCCCGTCTGTTCTGTATGTATATGTAATCCCTGTTTTTGTGATAGCCTGTCTATTTTTGACCATTGCTTAGTAATTGAAAATGAAACTTGGTATAATGAAAAATTGCTAGAACATTTTAACCTTTATGATACTTTTAATACATGTAGTTTGAGCGGTGATGTTAGTAAAGGTTCTAAAAAGTTACCCTTTAACACGTCCATGAATTAAAATACAAAATCTTTTGACGCGTCAATTAATATAGACAAACATAGTAACAATGAAGCATGTGCTCCTTTATACGGCAGTAAAAATTCGCTAATTTTTATAAATTCAAACAGCTTGTCTAGTCGAAGTAGTGTAAACGACAGTAGACAAACGTTAAAAATCTTATGTCTTAGTTGCTGTGGTATTAAAATGAGGTTACAATGCCCAGAATTTACAGATTTGTTACAAGAATACGATATTGTTTGTTTTGTAGAAACGAAAACAGATGATCTTGATACGATTAATTTTCCCGGTTACATTTTTAGCATGAAAAATAGACGAACCGTTACTAACAAACGCTCGGGGGTATTATTGTAGGATATAAGGAAATGTTAACCAATTATATTGATATTGTTGACACCTGTAGTAAATATGTCCAGTGGTTTAAATGTAGTGAGTTAATGTTCAAAACAGATCAATCTGTATTTTTTGGTGTTGTATATGTACCACCTGAATACACCAGGTATTCATCAAAAGATGCTTTTAGTGAAATAGAACACGAGTATCATTTGTTTTTGAATAAGTCAAAATACACATGTCTTATAGGGGATTTTAATGCAAGGACCGCTAATGATAAAGATTTTGTTGAAATAGAAGAAAATAGACACGTAGATGAATATCTTTGTGAATTTGTCAATGATTTTTCCTATATATTAAATGATTTAAAGATACCGTTAAGTAGGGGGAGCATGGATAAAGTAAAAAACAGATACGGAAATTTATTGCTAAATTTTTGTAAAGGAAATAACATGTTTATAATTAATGGCAGGGTTGGAAAGGATAAGAATATTGGAAAATTTACATGTAAGAATGCTAGTGTAGTCGATTACTGTATAAGTAGTCCAGAATTTCTTAAATTCATCTCAGACTTTGATGTTTTAGAGCCTAGTACATTATTCTCGGACGTCCACGCACCGCTACATTTATCATTATCTAACACGTTTATGGACAATGTTACCTCTTATACTGATGTCAATACTTTTACAAATAAAGCTAAATTAAAACCCTGGAATAGTGAAAAAGCTCTAGACTTTCAAAATAGCATAGACGAGTTTGCGTTATCAAAATTAGAACAAAAACTCGAAACAAGCTGTAAAGAAATAAATAATCTAAACAATGATTCAATTAACCAGTTATTAGACGATTTTGGAAATATTTTTATTGAATCGGCTTCAAAAACCTTCGGAAGATATAGCCCAAAGCACTCGGCAAGTAGCACGCAAAAACGTAGTGTAAACAAAAATAATAAACCTTGGTTTGATAGAGACTGCAAAATAGCTAGACAACATTTTCGTAAAGCAAAAAAACTATATAAATCAAATAACACTATGCAAAACAGGTCAAATATGGTTAATGCAGAAAAGAATTATAAAAAGATCTTGAACACAAAATATAAAAATTATTGTATTAATCTTTCGCAAGTCTTACAAAATGAATCGATTAGTCATCCCAAACATTTCTGGAAATTATTGCGTGGACATAAGCGACAAAACCAGCAAACTATTGACATTAAATCCCTCTATGATTTTTTTAAAAACTTAAACACAGCAAATGATGAACAACAACCGACTTTCAATTACGAGGTTCCAAACATATCAAATGAATTTATAAATGGCTATATTTCCCAAGAAGAAATTATGAAGTGTATCCAAAACCTTAAAAATGACAAAGCGTGTTCACACTAGGTAAACGCTGTCCGCGAGAGCAAAGATATTTCGCGTTTTTTCTGTACTGATATTTCGCGTTATTGTTTACATTGGACACCAGAACATCTTCGGACTAAAATCGGTTTGTATAATAATAATATAAAGCCATGAAATTGTATATGCTGGTCCTATGTCTTTGTTAAAACTATATTTTCATCTCTTTTTCAGTTTCAAGAAATTATTTGATACTTTATATCCATAGTTTTTATCTTTTAGCAGTAGAATGCATTTGATGTTAATTTTGACAAATTAACCATGTTCCCAATATGTTTTTAATGAACCGCGATTTAAACCATCTCAAAATAGGATTATAATTTGTACAAAATCCAGTTGCACCCTTTTCCCTTATTATAAATAGTGGAAAAGGCACGAAATCGAGAACCTTCTGTACTGATAATTCTTGTTCCGATTTGCCTGTCAAAACATTACTGTCCTGTTACTTCTATTAAAACTGTACTGATATTCTGTGTTCCTAAAAACTGAAATCGTGAAAAAATACAGAATTTTAGGGCATTTTTCGAGTTGCTAGATTGACTTGTCGTATATACATCTACGACAATGTAACTTAAAATGAAAATATACTTATATAGATGTGTGATTTTTTCCTAGTCTATAAACATTCATGTACGTCTTTTATAACAAAGAAAAATAACTCGTATAGCCAGAAAATACGTAATTGTTTTTTCCATTTAACATTAATTTACATTTACATTTAACGTTAATTGGTATATGTAGTCGCTAATTGACGAATATCTCCTTTTAATTGATGGATTTGATTTTAATCATGTGTTCAATATATGACTGCAGACCATAATTGCAAAATTGTCGAGAAAGATTTTTCTGCAACACATGGGCCTTTAATGTTTAATTTGGTATTTACAGACGGGCGTATCATGCGCTCTAGGTGCAGCTGTTTATTTGTAGGTGGACAACATCTTTAACAGCCAATCCAGAAAAATGGACACTATTAGAAACAAAAACATGGAACAAAAATAAAGTATTTAATTTCTTTAAATTGTTAATATTGTTTGCTTGTAGATTATCTACAGTATACATTGGCAGATTTTCACACACACAATAGTAATAGTTTTGAAATTATACTCTGTTAAACTTGGGTACCATTTTTGTTAGTTACGGAACATACAGTGTGCCTTATACAAGTGTCTACAATTTTTCTGACTTAATAAAACCATTTAATTGGATGGGAAGTATCAATAATTGATGAGATATTAGATAACAAGATACTTATTCATTGTTTGCAGACAACGGGCATAAACATTGAATAATCAAGAGTAAAACGAAAATTTATTTATAAACGAACATCATACAACACCATGAAACAACAATCGTAATTAATCAGATGTTTCCAATGAAAATAAAGCTTTTTACTATGTCTATAGAAACATGTTCAGAAAAAAACTTTATAAGAGAACCATGAATTAGAATTTTACACCATAACATTTTTTTATGAGCACATAATTTGTTACGGAAGTTATGCTGTTATAGAATTTTTAAAAATGTTTTAAATTGTAAAAACTTTAATATTATTTGAGTTAAAAGTTTTGGAATTTGGCTTTTTAAACTTTTGGAATAATTTGTATATCTAAAAAATAATTCTAAAAAAAATGTGCTAAAACCACGAAAAAAGAAATAAAAAATCTCATTTCAGTCTAGATCCATCATCAAATTCAAATTGCAGTGAACAGCGGTGTTCTGTAATAAATAAAATAACAAAATGTATCAACTTATTCTGATATTTTATTATTTTTTGCGCTGAGACACATGAATAAATTTCTTTTGTGTTATTATGATATTTCTTATCTCCATAACATTGGTGACTTTTGACATCCGTAACGACGACAGGAGAGAAAAAGTATGATTAAAATGGAATATTGTGTTAAAACTAAGATAGTTTTAGCATATACTACGTATTTAAATAATATAAATTATTAAAATTTACTATCTTGATTGGTAAGGATTATTTAAAGTGATTATGCAAGGTGAAGTTATATTCGTCTGACATCCATAACGTTAATTATTTTATGGATAGTTCCTCAAATGCAGTAAAACCTAAACTTTATAGGGGTCTTTCTCACTACTTCAAAAAATTCGAAAACATACATATAAAATACATTTTTCGGTCCCATTATAGAACAGAATGTATAACTGTGTTTTTCGTCTAACCTCCGTAACATTTTACAAGTCTAACGTAAATCGGTATATTTTTTTCTTTTACTTGCAATATGACGTCATTATCATTCCAAATGATTTTCCTGATCTTCAACGACAATTTTGTCTAAAAACTTATAACAAAACATGTAATCATCACTTCGGCGTATATAATGCATAGCAAAATATAATTAAAAAAAACTGCTTGATTTTGTCTTCTGTCCAAATTTTTTGGCAATAAAATCGCTTTTGTCATAGTTAGTTCTTGTCGTCTGCATATACCGGTGGCAAATAAAATAATACACTTGGTTAAAAGTCAGATATTTCCAGTTCTTTTTCTTCAGAAAGATCTATTGTTATGGATGTCAGAGGTAACGGATGTCAGAGCACTAATTATTTTTTGAAAAAATAATAAGATGAATCTGGATTTGTACAGAATAAATAAGTAGTTTTATTCTATATAGCGTACCGAATCCCAATGAATGATCTGCATTCACTCTTGCACTTTCTTATTTAAAAAAATGCGTTATGTAGGTCAGAGCCTTAAATGTAACATTCAAAATATATTAATGTTTTGATTCGTAGTTTTGAAATCGACTTATATCATTAATAATTTAAGATAGGTTCTTCTTCTTTGTCTAATTTCAACTTATATACAAGAGTATTACCTTCAAATTTTCGCTAATTAATTTTTATGCTGGTCTAGATTCTTGTTACGGATGTTGTATACAGTTTGGCGACAACAATTTAAAATCTAACACAAAGATAGATTCTTGTTGATATTTTCTATGCTAATGCTGTTTGAATCTATATAGTTATCTGTAACTTTTCTAGTAAAAAACTTCTACATTTCATATTTAAAATCTGTGTATTCAGCCACCGTTTTTCTGTTATTACCGATGCGACACAGACAAATTGCATTTTCCGGTACATTTCCGGCCCCAGTAAGACAAAATGTCTATAAAAAACGATAGGTTCTTAATTGGTTTTCCTTCTCTTGACTATAATCTAAAAGAATGAAAGCATAAAAACATTTTATTGTAATATTATAATTGCACAACCAGCAAGCGACACGTAGTCGAATTTGAACGAAAAAAGAAGGCCCATTTTTCCGGAATGACTGTTAAAGTGAAATTACGGAACACATTTTCTCCTTGAACTTCCGTCCAAAAGCATATGTTACACGTACTGCTTAGTACTTCAGGTATCAATGACGTGTTTCTACTAGTCAGAATATACAAACCCGAAATAACAGTACAGTATCGATAGATTAGTACACGAAGTAACAGTACAGAGCGATTTCATGATCACAGAATAACAGTACAGTCGATATTTTAAAGATTGCTGCATTTCAATTAATATCATATAAAATTAGCAATTTTATAAAGTATACTGACGAAAGGTTTTATTAAAAAGCATTTACACTACTTTTTCATTCAAAACTATATGTTTTCATATGTAATAACTGTGTTTCCACTGTTTTGCTAGTAAGTATGCTACATTGTTCATTTATCTTTATGTTTTATGCTATTTTTTTTAAAGGTAAACTTAATAGGTTCACGAAAAATATTTATTGACTTACAGTTTTACCACAAGCAGTATTAAAAAGGTAAAAACTCGCCAAAATAACGTGTTTATTGAACCACCCATGCCACTAGACTGACAACATGAAATATCAGTACAGAAAAAACGCGAAATATCTTTGCTCTCGCGGACAGCGTTTACCTAGTGTGGTGTTATAGATGAAATTGTCAACGAATATATTAAATCAACTTCAACTCGGCTTCTTCATATATATGAAAAACTTTTTAATTTAATATTCGATACTGGAATTCTACCTTATAGCTGGTTAATAGGTATAATTAAACCTATATATAAGAAAAAAGGAGATCAAAGAGATCCCAAAAATTACAGGCCTATAACAATTGTCAGCTGCCTCGGTAAATTATTCACTGCTATTTTGAATGCAAGACTCGCAAGCTTTTCTGAAGAATATAATATCATTAAAGAAAATCAAAGTGGCTTCCGTCAAAATTATTCTACTATAGACAATATTTTTGCTATTTTTTCTCTATTCCAAATTCTAAAATCAAAAAAGAAAAAGATGTTTTGTGCCTTTATCGACTTTGAGAAAGCCTTCGATACAGTATGGCGAGATGGCTTGTTTCATAAGTTGTTACTTAACAATATAAATGGCAAGTTATATAATGTTATATTTAACATGTATTTACAAATAAAGTCTTGCATATCATTAAACAATAATACGTCAGAATATTTTAACTGCGAATTGGGCATATGACAAGGTGAAAATTTGTCCCCGTTTTTGTTCTCAATGTTTTTAAATGACTTGGAAGACTTTCTGATTACAAAAAATATAGCTGGCTTGAGCAGTGTTACAAATGATATAGAAAATGAACTTAATGTATATCTGATGATTTTCCTTTTACTGTATGCTGATGATACTACTTTAATAGCTGAGTCTGCCGAGGACCTACAGGCACAACTCAATGCTTTTTGTGACTATTGTAATACATGGAAGTTAAAAGTAAACGTCAACAAAACAAAGGTTATGGTACTTGGATTGGGTAAACCAAAAACAAATCTTAAATTCTTTTATCAAAATACCGAAATAGAAATAGTGGAAAAATTTAATTACTTAGGGGTTATTTTTACAAAAACCTGTAATTTTGATTCTACCAAGAAACTTTTAGCAGATAAAGCATTGAAGGCTATGTACGAAGTTCTTAAGTTGGGACGATTATTTAAATTATCAGTAAAAATTCTCCTAGATTTGTTTGATAAAATGGATAAACCTATTCTTCTTTATGGCTGTGAAATTTGGGGCTTCGGTAATAACGAATCGTTAGAAAGAGTTCACTTAAAATTTTGTAAACTTTTGTTGAATTTAAAGTCTTCAACACCAAATTATATGATTTATGGGGAACTTGGTAGACTTCCTATTGCTATTGATATTAAGATAAGGATGGTATCTTACTGGTCCAAACTTGTAAATGGCAAACAATTCAAATTGTCTTCAATACTCTATCGTCTTACTCGGCAATCGAACGAAAACTATAGTATACAATATTCTTGGATTAACTGTGTTAAAACAATTTTAAATGATTGTGGTTTTTCACTAATATGGGATTCAGAACAATTCTTCAATAATGAGTGGCTAAAATACATAGTAAAACAAAGGTTAACAGACCAGTTTGCGCAAAATTGGAATTCGGTTGTGTTTCATTCAACAAAATCAATAAATTATAGAATTTTCAAAACAAAATTGGAATTCGAAAATTATTTCAATGTCTTGAACTTCTCGGAAGCTATAAAACTATGCAGATTTAGGACAACAAATCATCATTTACCCATAGAAACTGGAAGATGGAAAAATATTGAAAGAGAAAATCGTCTTTGTCATTTATGTAACTGTAACAAATTAGGAGATGAATACCATTACCTCTTGTTTGAATGCACTGCTCTCACAGAACAACGTAAAAATGTCCCAAATTATTATGTGAAAAACCACAATGTTTATAAGTACTCAGAATTAATGTCCAGTATAAACAGAAAATCTCTGCTAAGAAATCTTTGCAGGTTTATTAATATTTTTAATGATCATGTTAGCGCCCCTGGCTTACCTGTTGTGTAAGCATAACCTTATTATTGTTTGTATATATTGTATATAGCCTGTTGTTTTGTTTGTTTATTTGTTACTTTCTCTGTACCAATTGTATTGTTGGCTGTGTGAGAATAAACTATATATATAAGATCAAATGGTTCTACTCTTAATAGAGTTGTTTATATTCAGTCATATATATATATATATATATATATTAACCTATTGTTTTGTTCTTAAAACCGTGTTACATGTAAATATAACTTTTTACACCAATTAGTATGTAAACAAGCATAAACAATTTTATTAACGATAATTGTCATCTAAAGAAAAATGCCATTATTTGATATGATTTTTAAAACATAATCATCTTAAATTGGTTGGTTCTTTCAATATTTTGGGGTTTGTTTTTACTGACTGAGACTTGAAAAGGGGGGGGCGATTTTGAAGAATTCAAGTATATTGTTTGCAAAATTATTCCCTGGTAGTGTAGTCTGCCACGGTGTTCTGTACTCTACAAACGTACATACTAAATAAATATTTCCGAAATCCTTATTGAAAATGACGCAAAGTAGTTATCAGTGAGATGGTATACATTTCGGTGGGACGCGCTGACCTTGAGGTCAATTTCAAGGTCAAAGGTCATCAACATAGTGTGCGACACATCGTGTTGATATTATCTACCCACAGTCCAAATATATAAAAATCTTACCTCAAACGACAACAAATTTCAGGACCGGACACGATTTTGGACGAAAGGGACGGACGAACAGGTAGACGGACGGATAACTGATAACTATAGGGCGTCCGTCAGTAAGTGGCGGTGCCCTAATTGTACTGGATAGGCCTGACAACACGGCAATATCAGCCTATACATTTTGAAGAATAACAATTTTATTTGTGCTTTAAAAATCATTAATCATAAAATTAGTGACAAATTTAGTTGTAAAAGAATAATCGTTGATCACACAGAAAGGAAATCTAATTGAAGCGCATATTTAACTTTCTCCATTTAGTAATATAAATTTAACTAAATGCCTTGTAATTTTTCTGTACAGCTACGCCATTTGCCTTTGTGTCTTTATTGTACACCAATGTCATTATTAACAATTAAATCAACATTTTTTTAAGCTTAGCTGAAACACAGGGAGTTTCCTCTTGGGCTATCCTAGTACACAGTATCATTAGCCTTTTCAGACACATATTCTACGTTAAAACGACATTTGCAGAAAAATAAAATTTGTAAAATGCAGTCTCACAGAATGAATCTATTTGTTTTTTTTTTCTTAAACAACAACTGTTCAGGAATGTCGATGTAAACTTTTTATGATTCGGGCAGAAAAATGAAATTTTTAAAGCTGAATACCGTAAGCCTCCCGAAACAACGAAAGACCATTGTCAGCAACGTGGAAACGAATTCATAACATATATGTGCGTTCGTAGAGAAAGATGAATTATAAGTATTACTTTTGTATTTATTAATTTGACATGAAGTCATCAAATGGTTCTACTCTTAATAGAGTTGTTGCATTTTATATTCAGTCATAACTTTGGCGGCATCAAGAACTTATGTGGGGTTTTTTTTGGTGAAATAATAGAACGTAAGAAATGCGGTTTATTCCCCGAACGCCTACTGGATTAAAAAAACATCTAATTAATGTATGGGATTAAGGGGCCTTCTAAGGGTTATTTAAATTAGTGTCACCTGTTTTTTTAGAATAGGTAAAATATCAAATAAGAAAAGTATTAGAAATTTCATAATATAATAAAGGTATTTATATATTTGAATAATTTTGAATTTTTCACTTGTGAACTATATATACGTTTTTGTGTTTTTATGTTTTTTTTAATTGTTGGAATATTGTAGCAGACAAATGAAAGGTTGAAAACAAAGTCAAACTAAAGAAAATACTTTATTCATACATTTTATTAAATTAAATTCATTACATCTATTTAATGATATAGCACTATACATGTTATAATGTAATAATAATAATAATAATTAAGTAACAAAAAAAACCAGACCACTAAACTAAGCAGAGTCATTGTGTCACTTATTCGAGATGGAGGAGCTCTGATGCTGAGCAAGTCATTAAGTCGATAATGCCTGTCTGGTAACGTTCCTTGAGTGTAGTGAGTCTGCGGTCGATGTTGAGGTATTTCTTGTCACGGGGTCGAGTGGTTCCACCAGCCTGTCTCTGTACCCGGTTAATGTCGTTGTCTGTTGATGATGAATTTCAAATCCAGCTGAGCATTAATAACAAGCTCATAATATCAATCTTTTTTGAAGCTTAATAAATTGGCTTTGGACATTATGAAGACAAGTTTATTTTATTGACAATTCTAATATGACGTGCTTTAAAGGCTTTGAGACCACAACTGTGATAAAAAAAAAAGATTTATCTATGAGCTCGGGATAAAATGATA
Source organism: Limnoperna fortunei (assembly GCA_944474755.1). Classification (NCBI taxonomy): domain Eukaryota; kingdom Metazoa; phylum Mollusca; class Bivalvia; order Mytilida; family Modiolidae; genus Limnoperna; species Limnoperna fortunei. The sequence goes on from OX104118.1 coordinate 66,517,834, forward strand.
CGACATAAATGGTCACCCCGTGGTAAAACAATGATAAACCACAGCCTCCGTGAATTATTTCTTAAATAATGTATATTGTGTAACATTTAGTCAATTTTTAAATTTAATTTTTATTAATTTAAAACAATCCATTCCTTTTTATATTGTATTTTGATATTTTTCTTGTCAATACAGTCTCTCAGTGTCTACTATACTTTATTATAATTTTCAAGATAAATACAGGTAAATTAATTATGGCATTCCCCTTGATAGGCCCCTTAATCCCCCTACCTAATGAGGTGTTGTTTTAATCCAGTAGGCGTTCGGGGAACACACCAGAAATGCATGTTCAACAGTAATATATTTTGAATAATTTACATAATAAGAAGTTTTAAATCGGCATACCACTATACATTGCAATTTGATTCAACTCTATATAAGAAAATTAACTTCCACATTTAAAATTGTCTTTCATCAATAACTTTTTTGTGTAAGGTAGATTACCATACATGAGTCATGTAGATTACATTCAAGCTATACAACTTAAAAACTATCTGAATTTTACAGATAAATTAAAAGACATTGTATTCTGGTCAGTTCCAACAGCTAAAAAACAAATCTCATATGAAATAAATATAACATACCAATAAAGGCAAGATATATTTAACAATTAAGAGGTAATAATCATACATTATGATAAAAAGACAGATATTTTGGACCAATAGAATGATCAATGTGTATTTTAAGCTTTATATGTGTAAGAAAGAAATGTATCAAAATGAGTCGTTTCGACAAAAGAATTAATTTTTTTTTAACAAAATTTCATTACATTTTTCTTGTTGATTTATCTGTCGGTAACGTAGCTTTCAAATTTAAAAAACAAAGACTTGAAGTTGCAAAATAATGAAATTCGTTGTAGAAATGTAATAATTAAAATTTTGGATATCAGCAAGTTAAATTAAATGTAAAACACGAACATTTTTATCTAGTAATTGAAGTTTTACTATGAGTTGTTGTGGAGTACTAAACTAGGACTACTTCTGAATACAGTTCTTGGCGGCTTGTACTTGGAGCCAGAACAGTATTGGCTTGCTCTCACATTTTTTTTTCTTAATTTATGTGTTTGAACATATTTTGTTTACTTTTTTCCGCCAGACACGAAATCGTCAATTAAGTTTTCACACTTGATGTAACGTAGCCTACGGAACGTAAATTACAACAAGTTGTAATATTGCAGTTTTCTGTTCTACTTTAAGCAAACAACATCTTTTTGGAGGGTTTCATTTCTTTTTATAGATATTATTTGTCGACGGTAAGTATTAGAAACAAATAGAAACAAGTATAATTCAGTCACAAGTGAAACGTAACTAACGCTTAAAAAACTAGTTTCTGTATAATCATTTTGTGTATTTTATTTTTTGTTTGTTTGAAACAACCATAAATTCTTTCAAACTAACTATGGCTATGTATTATCGTGTTTTCTGCCATATGGAGTAACATTGTTACATTTTATGAAAAAAATAATTGAATTCTACATCTAACAGTGACGTAGCTTACTAAATTTTGACAACACTTTTCAATGTGTTACGTCTTTTAACAAAATGGAGGGCATGCAACAACTTTTTAAAATATAAAACCTATAAATATATTTAAGTGTAAAAATTTAATAAAGTCTATTAGTATTTGCATGGAATTTTTTGTGTCTTTTTTTTAAATTTACCTATGTGGTTGGCGACAGGACGTTTACTATAAGATTGTAGTGTTTCGAGTGTTATTGTGACAATTTACACAAACACCTAAGCCCCAAGTTTTGTTATTAACGTGAATTGATGATTGTATTTGCCACGAAAACACTCCAATCTTATAGGTTTTTGTAAATTTTGACGGGACACAACAATTTATGTTTTTTGATAGTGACAGATTAACGGAGAATAGGTGTTGAGTGGGGGGATGGGGCGTGTCGGATTGTCGCTGTCGCTTGAATGGTCTAGTATTTTGCGGCGGCGTTCTTACGTTGTCGTTTAGCGGGATACAGTTTTCTTTGTCTATCTTCAACTCCCTTTGGAAACTGTTTGTGTATTCCACAATTGTCATTCTCTAGTCATGTCGCATTTGCAAGTACCATTCGTAGATCTATGTGATATAGAAACCTCGCCACAATCGGTCGAGTTTGGTGAATAAGTCTCTTACCAAAATGGTGTGATTTACGGAACCCAACATGGTGTTCGATGCCGGGTTGCTAATTAATTATCATTCGTAACTTCATTTCTAAGACTTCTACGTTCGGCTATTTGGCGAGATTAGTAAAAAATAGGTTATTAAGTTTTTTCCCACTAGTGGAAAGACTTTACTGTTATTTATTATTATGATTTTTTCTTCTTCCGCGGAGGTTTTCCAAAAAGTGTTGCTACCTATCATTTCGATACTTGGTACCATTAATCGGTCATATCCGGAGATGACTTGATTCTCCCTGTGAAATCGATCTATTTTTAGTAACATAGTTATCTGTCTGAATACGAAAACCCTTGTTAGCAGATAAACTCAGAAACTGTAACCGATTCTCAAAATCCGAAGGATACAAAATGTAGGCTGACCTATGGCGATGATTTAACATGCTATTGTTTTCAATCGACTTCCTGTTTACGCGTTTTTGACCCGAAAAGCGTTGCAACTCGTAAAAAACGTTTTTCTCGAAAACCGTACGCCGTGGACACTTGGGACCACCACCATTGATCCAAAGTGACATGTGTTACACTTAAAAATGTCAATGTCAAAGGTCAAAAGTCAAGGTCTTTGGTCACAATTGGTCTTGTTAGCACTAGTTCTCAAAAAACTATAAAAGATAGAAGCAGACAATAAATCGGAAAAATACTTCTCTTATCATTTGGTCCAAAACTGTGCGATGAGTAACAGCTCTTGACGCCTTTCGGTTTATCGGTTTTTGGCTTATAACCACGGTTACAGAAAACATAGTAAACATAAAGGTTTAAAGTGATCAGTAGGGAAGGAGCTTCAATTGTTGGCCAAGGTCAAGGTCTTGGGTCAAGATCATACCATAGCGACACGTGATCAATAGATGAACTACCTTAACCACTCGGACCATCAATAAAAATTGTTAAAACAAAGTTGTTGGAATCAATACACATTACATACATTATGTGTAGGTACAACTACCTGTATCACGTTGAGACAGTTGTGTACATTCGTATCACTACGAGACGCGTAGCGGAATGTATGCAACTGTCGAGACGTGATACAGGTAGTTGTAACAAAAAAATGCAACTTGTTGAAGCTTGTCTATATATATCAAAGGAATATTCTATCAGTGTAATGCAGGCAAATACAAAATAGCATGTACACCACTAAGTGCATGTATGAAAAGATTATGAATGCTAATAAAGGCTAAACTTTCTAGTGTCCCAGTTCACTGATCCCTCAATTCATATCATCAGACACTGAATTATGCATTTGCAAATAACAATTATCAATTAGTCACATACAATTTGTTTGGAACTCTATATGCCACTTTCAGTAATTTTTTTAGCTATATACTGATATCCAGGTTTTATTTGATGGAGCTAGGCAGAAGTACCCAGTAAGTGTATACACAAGTACTGCTTTGGTATAAAAGTCAATATTTTTTGTTGAAATATTTCAAGGGTAGATCATTAACATCTTTAATTTCTGGGTTTTTTACATCTGCAAAAGGTACATGTATAAATAAACATCCTTTATGCCGACTTGTGGGGGGGGGGTGGAAATAAAGTGGGTTCTAAAATATAATACTGCTAAGAACACTTCCTTTCTCCCTATATTCTCTCTTTGCTCAGTTGGGAATTACTTACTGTCTGGTTCTTCTGGACTAATTGTGTCCAAAAAAATCCTACCCCCCCCCTTTTCTACAAAAAGTAGTAGGTCCCTACAGAGTCGTGATCATATACTGACACATGCTTACATAGCTTATGTCTCGTTACATATATGGATATAAGATTAATATTATTTACGATTTATAGTACAAACATACAAATATAAGATTCGTCTTCGTGGAATTGACAAGGTCCAAAATATTCGAGAAGAAAATAAAAAAAACGTATCATTAGCTGTCACACACCTTATTTTGTGTTGGCGCACGTTTAAATATAAGATACATGATATATTTTTATCAATTTCAAATCAAATTACCGAAGTATTCACATGTGCTTACGTTCGACATGCAGATTTTATAAAAACGATTTTGATTGGTACTTCTCAAGGTCAGAAGCAACTTCACTTCCGACCCGAAAAATATATATGTATGTTGTCAGGGGTGATGATGGAGCGAACGCGGACTCAGAACCCCTGACTTGGGCACGGACTTGGGAGGATGGTTTTAAGACACTTAAAGTTGTTGTGAATTTTTACAATACTTTAAGCTAAATTAATATTATTTCTTACACTCCGAATTTAGGTATACATCTTCAAAGTTTACAAAAGTTCGTTTATATTGGTGATAAACGTTATGTGTTTAAAAAAAAAGGGGGGGGGGTCGACAAATTTATGCCAATATATATCTATATATAGTAAAATTGATTAAAAAAATTTTCAAGGAGAATAATTCCTAAACGGTTCATCAGACAATCTTGACCCTAAAGTCATTTTTGTAGCCATCATAGAGCAGAACAATTAAGCAATGCTAACTTTTTCTCTAGTTCTAATAATTTTCAAGATTGTGAGGCAAAAATGTCAAAAATAATCAATTTCGACAATTAAAGGGCAATAACTCCTATAAGGAGTCATCATACAACTTCAACCCAATGGAGTGTTTCGTAGAGCTTTTGATGCAGATGAAGGCATGTCTCATCGGTTTTCCTGTATCTGTTACACTTTTTTAAATATAAGCCAAAAACTAATCTGTTGTATCCTCTAGTGTCTTGCCAAATATATCTTAGCAACAAAACTGGCTTACTTAACCTTCATCTGTTGTATCCTCTAGTGTCTTGCCAAATATATCTTAGCAACCAAACTGGCTTACTTAACCGTCCCATGTTGTATCCTCTAGTGTCTTGCCAAATATATCTTAGCAACAAAACTGGTTTACTTAACCTTCATCTGTTGTATCCTCTAGTGTCTTGCCAAATATATCTTAACAACAAAACTGGCTTACTTAACTTTCCTCTGTTGTATCCTCCAGTTGTTGCCAAATTTATCTTAGCAACAAAACTGGCTTACTTAACCTTACCTGTAATTTGTTGTATCCAGTTGTTGTCAGCACAGGTTTCTGACTTACGTACCCTTCATTCATTGTATATTCCAATTGTTGCCAAATTTATCATAGCAACAAAGGCTGTAGGCTGTTGTATCCTCCAGTTGTTGCCAAGTGTATCCTAACAAAACAGGCTTCTGTGGTACTTATAACCCACCTAGTCTGTCCCATTTGTGTACTAAATGCATACTGCGTAATAATTTTTGGTCAGTTGTTAGGCAAGTAATTTTTACTTCCAAAATAGGAAGAATACACATGTAATAAAATTGTTTTGGTATGGCCTAATTAGAAAATCTGACAGGAAACAGATAACTGCTTTTTTAATGGCCTTAAAATGAGTATGCCAGTGTAAAAAAAATTTGAATTATGACTATGTTCTAGTATTGTAAAAGCCAAAACTTTACATTTTAATTCTGTTATTTTTTTTATTTAGCGTAGGGTATCTTCACTCAAGGTGGTAGAAAAAAGCCCATGTTTACAACAAAGACAGGAAATCATTTAATTTTAAAACAAGAATAGTATTTTATCTAAGTATTTCATCAAAGTAGAATGACCTATGTTTAATCAATAATTAGTGTTAAACCAGGACACCCCTATCTCTGACATAGGTAACCATATACCTGTCGGTATTTCATACTTTGATAAACAGCTGCAGTATGTTCAATTTAATTTATAAATCTTTTCTGGAAGTATTTTTTGCTTTTTGAATATGACTGCTACCGTATCAAGTATACATGCACCCGGATTTTTTATGACAAATTCCCCAGCGGGTGTCCAATACCTGGGACGCAGAACCACTGCCACACCTTTGCATAACTTCACGCCATTGTCCCAGGTAAGTTTTGTTATTGTAAAGATGAGATATAATGCGGCTTAAATGGAGTATGAATTATGTTCTGATATTGTATTCGTTTATACCGAAGATTTTTACAGCGTGTCAACGAGATTGAAGTGTCTACATTTAATTGGGTAATTAAATCTCGGATGTCAGGTGGAAAGGAAAAGTTTAAAAAAAAATATATAGTTTATTTTCAGATATAATTTATTCATTGTGACAGTTTCTTTTGTTACTTCATGGTGTGTCTGTATTGTTGGGATCTATTTCAGATTTACAAAGAACAGATTTTTTAAAGAGCAATCAATTACTAGTGCTGGGACCATACTGGGAGGGTTCCCAGTGCTCGACCCACAGAGCAGCCCAGCGCGTCCCCAGGTGGCGGATAAGGGAGACCCTCTCGTTGGGGGGTTGTCAGGAAAGCCTGACCGCGTACCGTAGTGGGTAACGTGTTTGGAGAGTGCCACGCTCCTTGCACGATAAAGACCCCTTTTGTAGATTTCGAAAAAGAGTAGGCTCATTGTAGCCGCTACAAAAGGCTAAATTTTCCGCCCCTACCCAAAACTCCATACTTTTCCAGTGGCAGTCACAATTGTATTCCCTGTGACCCATCCCACCCCAATTTTCCGTTGATTTATTATTTGTTAACTTGTTCCCGTCCTGAATATAGCTGAAATACTGCTCGCTGGACGTAAAGAAGACATCCAATCAATCAATCAATTACTAGTGATATGTAGTCCAAAAATGTTTTGATAAGAATTTTTATGAGGGCAAGGCAAAGACTTGCACATGTAATGACAGTTAAGATAAAAGTTTGTGGAAACATATTATTTTGTTAGATTTTGAAAAAGAGTTAAGGCTCATTGTAGCCGCTACAAAAGGCTAAATTTTCCGCCCCTACCCAAAACTCCATACTTTTCCAGTGGCAGTCAAAATTGTATTCCCTGTGACCCATCCCACCCTCATTTTCCGTTGATTTATTGTTTGTTAACTTGTTCACGTCCTGAATATAGCTGAAATACTGCTCGCTGGACATAAAGAAGACATCCAATCAATCAATCAATATTTTGTTAGAAAAGTAATTTTTAGCTCACCTGACCCAAAGGGTCGTGTGAGCTATTGTTATCACTTTGCGTCCGTCGGCGTCGTCGTCGTTGTCGTCGGCGTCTGTAAACTTTTTACATTTTAATCTTCTTCTGTGAAACCACTTGGCCAATTGAAACCAAACTTGGCCATAATGTTCATTGGATGGACCTTTACAAAGTTTGTGTTTTTTATTTTGATTGGTAAACCAATATGGCCGCCACCTCAAGACTTAGTTTAACATAGGACCCTATGGGAAAAAAGTTAAAAAGGGCTTCTTCTCGGAAACCGTTTAACCAATCAAAACAAAACTTACTAGCAATATTGTTTGGATGGTCCTCTATAAAGTTTGTGTTTTAGATGGGAATTGGAAATTCAAAGTGGCCGCCACCGTAGGGCTTAGTTTAACATAGAACCCTATGGGAAAAAGTTTTAAAAGGCTTCTTCTCTGAAACCGGTTAATCAATGGAAACAAAAACTTACTAGCAATATTGTTTGGATGGTCCTCTATAAAGTTTATGTTTTTTATGGCAATTGGTAATTCAAAATGGCCGCTACCGCAGGACTTAGTTTAACATAGGACCTAATCTGTTGTATCCTCTAGTGTCTTGCCAGATATATCTTAGCAACAAAACTGGCTTACTTAACCTTCATCTGTTGTATCCTCTAGTGTCTTGCCAAATATATCTTAGCAACAAAACTGGCTTACTTAACCGTCCCGTGTTGTATCCTCTAGTGTCTTGCCAAATATATCTTAGCAACAAAACTGGTTTACTTAACCTTCATCTGTTGTATCCTCTAGTGTCTTGCCAAATATATCTTAGCAACAAAACTGGCTTACTTAATCTTCCTCTGTTGTATCCTCCAGTTGTTGCCAAACTTATCTTAGCAACAAAACTGGCTTACTTAACCTTACCTGTAATTTGTTGTATCCAGTTGTTGTCAGCACAGGTTTCTGACTTAGTACCCTTCATTCATTGTATATTCCAATTGTTGCCAAATTTATCATAGCAAAAAAGGCTGTAGGCTGTTGTATCCTCCAGTTGTTGCCAAGTGTATCCTAACAAAACAGGCTTCTGTGGTACTTATAACCCACCTAGTCTGTTCCATTTGTGTACTAAATGCATACTGCGTAATAATTTTTGGTCAGTTGTTAGGCAAGTAATTTTTACTTCCAAAATAGGAAGAATACACATGTAATAAAATTGTTTTGGTATGGCCTAATTAGAAAATCTGACAGGAAACAGATAACTGCTTTTTTAATGGCCTTAAAATGAGTATGGCAGTGTAAAAAAAAAATTGAATTATGACTATGTTCTAGTATTGTAAAAGCCAAAAATTTACATTTTAATTCTGTTATTTTTTTTTATTTAACGTAAGGTATCTTCACTCAAGGTGGTAGAAAAAAGCCCATGTTTACAACAAAGACAGGAAATCATTTAATTTTAAAACAAGAATAGTATTTTATCTAAGTATTTCATCAAAGTAGAATGACCTATGTTTAATCAATAATTAGTGTTAAACCAGGACACCCCTATCTCTGACATAGGTAACCATATACCTGTCGGTATTTCATACTTTGATAAACAGCTGCAGTATGTTCAATTTAATTTATAAATCTTTTCTGGAAGTATTTTTTGCTTTTTGAATATGACTGCTACCGTATCAAATATACATGCACCCGGATTTTTTATGACAAATTCCCCAGCGGGTGTCCGATACCTGGGACGCAGAACCACTGCCACACCTTTGCATAACTTCACGCCATTGTCCCAGGTAAGTTTTGTTATTGTAAAGATGAGATATAATGCGGCTTAAATGGAGTATGAATTATGTTCTGATATTGTATTCGTTTATATACCGAAGATTTTTACAGCGTGTCAACGAGATTGAAGTGTCTACATTTAATTGGGTAATTAAATCTCGGATGTCAGGTGGAAAGGAAAAGTTTTAAAAAAAATATATAGTTTATTTTCAGATATAATTTATTCATTGTGACAGTTTTTTTTGTTACTTCATGGTGTGTCTGTATTGTTGGGATCCATTTCAGATTTACAAGGAACAGATTTTTTAAAGAGCAATCAATTACTAGTGCTGGGACCATACTGGGAGGGTTCCCAGTGCTCGACCCACAGAGCAGCCCAGCGCGTCCCCAGGTGGCGGATAAGGGAGACCCTCTCGTTGGGGGGTTGTCAGGAAAGCCTGACCGCGTACCGTAGTGGGTAACGTGTTTGGAGAGTGCCACGCTCCTTGCACGATAAAGACCCCTTTTGTAGATTTCGAAAAAGAGTAGGCTCATTGTAGCCGCTACAAAAGGCTAAATTTTCCGCCCTACCCAAAACTCCATACTTTTCCAGTGGCAGTCAAAATTGTATTCCCTGTGACCCATCCCACCCCAATTTTCCGTTGATTTATTATTTGTTAACTTGTTCCCGTCCTGAATATAGCTGAAATATTGCTCGCTGGACGTTAAGCAGACATCCAATCAATCAATCAATTACTAGTGATATGTAGTCCAAAAATGTTTTGATAAGAATTTTTATGAGGGCAAGGCAAAGACTTGCACATGTAATGACAGTTAAGATAAAAGTTTGTGGAAACATATTATTTTGTTAGATTTTGAAAAAGAGTTAAGGCTCATTGTAGCCGCTACAAAAGGCTAAATTTTCCGCCCCTACCCAAAACTCCATACTTTTCCAGTGGCAGTCAAAATTGTATTCCCTGTGACCCATCCCACCCTCATTTTCCGTTGATTTATTGTTTGTTAACTTGTTCACGTCCTGAATATAGCTGAAATACTGCTCGCTGGACATAAAGAAGACATCCAATCAATCAATCAATATTTTGTTAGAAAAGTAATTTTTAGCTCACCTGACCCAAAGGGTCGTGTGAGCTATTGTTATCACTTTGCGTCCGTCGGCGTCGTCGTCGTCGTCGTTGTCGTCGGCGTCTGTAAACTTTTTACATTTTAATCTTCTTCTGTGAAACCACTTGGCCAATTGAAACCAAACTTGGCCATAATGTTCATTGGATGGACCTTTACAAAGTTTGTGTTTTTTATTTTGATTGGTAAACCAATATGGCCGCCACCTCAAGACTTAGTTTAACATAGGACCCTATGGGAAAAAAGTTAAAAAGGGCTTCTTCTCTGAAACCGTTTAACCAATCAAAACTAAACTTACTAGCAATATTGTTTGGATGGTCCTCTATAAAGTTTGTGTTTTAGATGGGAATTGGAAATTCAAAATGGCCGCCACCGTAGGGCTTAGTTTAACATAGAACCCTATGGGAAAAAGTTTTAAAAGGCTTCTTCTCTGAAACCGGTTAATCAATGGAAACAAAAACTTACTAGCAATATTGTTTGGATGGTCCTCTATAAAGTTTATGTTTTTTATGGCAATTGGTAATTCAAAATGACCGCTACCGCAGGACTTAGTTTAACATAGGACCTAATCTGTTGTATCCTCTAGTGTCTTGCCAGATATATCTTAGCAACAAAACTGGCTTACTTAACCTTCATCTGTTGTATCCTCTAGTGTCTTGCCAAATATATCTTAGCAACAAAACTGGCTTACTTAACCGTCCCGTGTTGTATCCTCTAGTGTCTTGCCAAATATATCTTAGCAACAAAACTGGTTTACTTAACCTTCATCTGTTGTATCCTCTAGTGTCTTGCCAAATATATCTTAGCAACAAAACTGGCTTACTTAATCTTCCTCTGTTGTATCCTCCAGTTGTTGCCAAACTTATCTTAGCAACAAAACTGGCTTACTTAACCTTACCTGTAATTTGTTGTATCCAGTTGTTGTCAGCACAGGTTTCTGACTTACGTACCCTTCATTCATTGTATATTCCAATTGTTGCCAAATTTATCATAGCAAAAAAGGCTGTAGGCTGTTGTATCCTCCAGTTGTTGCCAAGTGTATCCTAACAAAACAGGCTTCTGTGGTACTTATAACCCACCTAGTCTGTTCCATTTGTGTACTAAATGCATACTGCGTAATAATTTTTGGTCAGTTGTTAGGCAAGTAATTTTTACTTCCAAAATAGGAAGAATACACATGTAATAAAATTGTTTTGGTATGGCCTAATTAGAAAATCTGACAGGAAACAGATAACTGCTTTTTTAATGGCCTTAAAATGAGTATGGCAGTGTAAAAAAAAATTGAATTATGACTATGTTTTAGTATTGTAAAAGCCAAAAATTTACATTTTAATTCTGTTATTTTTTTTTATTTAACGTAAGGTATCTTCACTCAAGGTGGTAGAAAAAAGCCCATGTTTACAACAAAGACAGGAAATCATTTAATTTTAAAACAAGAATAGTATTTTATCTAAGTATTTCATCAAAGTAGAATGACCTATGTTTAATCAATAATTAGTGTTAAACCAGGACACCCCTATCTCTGACATAGGTAACCATATACCTGTCGGTATTTCATACTTTGATAAACAGCTGCAGTATGTTCAATTTAATTTATAAATCTTTTCTGGAAGTATTTTTTGCTTTTTGAATATGACTGCTACCGTATCAAATATACATGCACCCGGATTTTTTATGACAAATTCCCCAGCGGGTGTCCGATACCTGGGACGCAGAACCACTGCCACACCTTTGCATAACTTCACGCCATTGTCCCAGGTAAGTTTTGTTATTGTAAAGATGAGATATAATGCGGCTTAAATGGAGTATGAATTATGTTCTGATATTGTATTCGATTATGCCGAAGATTTTTACAGCGTGTCAACGAGATTGAAGTGTCTACATTTAATTGGGTAATTAAATCTCGGATGACAGGTGGAAAGGAAAAGTTTAAAAAAAAAATATAGTTTATTTTCAGATATAATTTATTCATTGTGACAGTTTCTTTTGTTACTTCATGGTGTGTCTGTATTGTTGGGATCCATTTCAGATTTACAAAGAACAGATTTTTTAAAGAGCAATCAATTACTAGTGCTGGGACCATACTGGGAGGGTTCCCAGTGCTCGACCCACAGAGCAGCCCAGCGCGTCCCCAGGTGGCGGATAAGGGAGACCCTCTCGTTGGGGGGTTGTCAGGAAAGCCCGACCGCGTACCGTAGTGGGTAACGTGTTTGGAGAGTGCCACGCTCCTTGCACGATAAAGACCCCTTTTGTAGATTTCGAAAAAGAGTAGGCTCATTGTAGCCGCTACAAAAGGCTAAATTTTCCGCCCTACCCAAAACTCCATACTTTTCCAGTGGCAGTCAAAATTGTATTCCCTGTGACCCATCCCACCCCAATTTTCCGTTGATTTATTATTTGTTAACTTGTTCCCGTCCTGAATATAGCTGAAATATTGCTCGCTGGACGTAAAGCAGACATCCAATCAATCAATCAATTACTAGTGATATGTAGTCCAAAAATGTTTTGATAAGAATTTTTATGAGGGCAAGGCAAAGACTTGCACATGTAATGACAGTTAAGATAAAAGTTTGTGGAAACATATTATTTTGTTAGATTTTGAAAAAAAGTTAAGGCTCATTGTAGCCGCTACAAAAGGCTAAATTTTCCGCCCCTACCCAAAACTCCATACTTTTCCAGTGGCAGTCAAAATTGTATTCCCTGTGACCCATTTCACCCTCATTTTCCGTTGATTTATTGTTTGTTAACTTGTTCACGTCCTGAATATAGCTGAAATACTGCTCGCTGGACATAAAGAAGACATCCAATCAATCAATCAATATTTTGTTAGAAAAGTAATTTTTAGCTCACCTGACCCAAAGGGTTGTGTGAGCTATTGTTATCACTTTGCGTCCGTCGGCGTCGTCGTCGTCGTCGTTGTCGTCGGCGTCTGTAAACTTTTTACATTTTAATCTTCTTCTGTGAAACCACTTGGCCAATTAAAACCAAACTTGGCCATAATGTTCATTGGATGGACCTTTACAAAGTTTGTGTTTTTTATTTTGATTGGTAAACCAATATGGCCGCCACCTCAAGACTTAGTTTAACATAGGACCCTATGGGAAAAAAGTTTAAAAGGGCTTCTTCTCTGAAACCGTTTAACCAATCAAAACAAAACTTACTAGCAATATTGTTTGGATGGTCCTCTATAAAGTTTGTGTTTTAGATGGGAATTGGAAATTCAAAATGGCCGCCACCGCAGGACTTAGTTTAACATAGAACTCTATGGGAAAAAGTTTTAAAAGGCTTCTTCTCTGAAACCGGTTAATCAATGGAAACAAAAACTTACTAGCAATATTGTTTGGATGGTCCTCTATAAAGTTTGTGTTTTTTATGGCAATTGGAAATTCAAAATGGCTGCCACCGCAGGACTTAATTTAACATAGGACCCTATGGGAAAAAGTTTGAAAGGCTTCTTTTCTGAAACCGGCCAACCAATGGAAACAAAACTTACTAGCAATATTGTTTGGATGGTCCTCTATAAAGTTAATGTTTTTTATCCAAATCGGAAATTCAAAATGGCCGCCACCGCAGGACTTGGTTTAACATTCAACCCTATGAGAAAAAAGTTTAAAAGGGCTTCTTCTCTGAAACCGTTTAACCAATCAAAACAAAACTTACTAGCAATATTGTTTGGATAGTCCTCTATAAAGTTTATGTTTTTTATGGCAATTGGAAATTCAAAATGGCCACCTCCGCCGCAGGACTTAGTTTAACATAGGACCCTATGGACAAATAAAAAAAATCTTCTCTATACAACTGGTTAACCAATGAAACAAAGCTTTCTAGTAATATTGTTTTGATGGTCCTATTTAAAGTTTATTGAAAATTACAGGACTTACTTTAACATCAGGGAAATGCCATCTTCCTTGCCTATAAAATCAGGTGAGCGATACAGGCTCTTAAGAGCCTCTGGTTTTATAACAAACAACTTTTTGTATTTCATATGTGTGATGCATATGCTTCCATGATTAGTTCTTGAAAGATTCAGTTTTGAAAAGAATGAAGTTATGAACAATGCAATTTAACTCATAATATTATCGTTATTTTTTATATACTGTTATATATGATAGTTGTAGCATGTTATTCAATAGGTTGTTTCTTAGCAACAATGTAGTTTTGTATTTCTGTAAATAAAATTTATGACTAAAACTTTACAAATATTGAATGTCATGAAATATTTAAGAATTGTTTTCAAAAGTTGTTTGGTTTATTGGATAGATACGACTTTGGGTAGGTGTACGCCAATAAACCTTGAACCATTTATGTACTGTGTAAACCGATTCAAGTTGACTTTGTCAAATATTCTAACCAACAATAGAAACGATCCTTTTATTTTAAATTCAATATTATGAAAAGAAATAACAAAAACAAAATTTTAATAGTTTTAATGTTGTCACATTTTGTTGTGGAAGAATACAGGTATAGTCATCAGTCAGTCATGTGCTGGGGGGGGGGGGGGGGCGTGGTTAAAATACCATGTTATTATATATACAATGTTGCTGAGATATTTAGTATCTACAAGAAATTAACAAAAAAATATTTATTTATTTATTTACAAGGTACATGTATTGTGAATTATTGGTTGTGAATTATTTGTTTGTTTACCTTATCTCCAGGTTGTTTATTATCTTTTTTAGCATTATTATTTACATTAAAACTCTATGTATTTTGATGTCAGTATTAAAATTGATTAACAGTTGACGTGACCATTTATTTATTGACTTCAAAACTCAATTCATTTGGTATATTTTATACCATAATACATTAGCGCTGTTCCATTAAACATAAGTGGCACCCAAGGTAAGACTTTCAAATTAAGTCGAACAAACTATGGAGGATTTATTATTTCCCCATTTTTCTATTTTATAACGAGACATTTTAAAATTATCCAACCACAGAAGCAATCCAAAATTGCCTTCCACATATGTTTCAATATATTAATGGAACAGCCTCAAAGATATAAATAAACAAATAGATTTGAAATCATTGTAATAAGACGAGGATGACAATTTGTGTATTGATTAGATAATTATATACATACTAACATGATATTACATATTTGTTTTCTATTACAACATAAGCTATCATAAGAATCTCGTACTCTTTTATAGGTCTCGCACCCAAAACCCACATGATTTGTGTTTATGTTATTAATACTCATGTTGTATTGATTGAGGGAAGTTGGTTAGACTCGGAACTCCTGATGCATTTAGGGTGTGTTTGGACATCCCATGTATAAATTCACTTAATTATATCTTGCCATAAATATTTTATAAAATATTTGACTAATTCCCACCCAGTATGGTCAACTATAACTGTACAGTTATTGTTTTCTGTTGCAGTTGGCTGAATTAGAAAAAAAAATTGTCTTATATGAAGAAGAAAATACATTATTAATAATATCTGTTTGTTGAGTGTACAGCAGTTACACCAAATGTTGGGCATTTGTTTTACAACAGTTTACAACTTTGAAATGTAGTGTTGAAACATAATTGTGTTCTAGATCAGTTGATGTCATATTTGTTAATTGTAAACCCCCCAATTGGATAGTTTTCATTGATTTAAAACCAATATAAAGGTCTATAGTAATTTTGTGTGAATAATATTTAACTTTACATTGTATGATTGTGCAATATCCTCTATAGGACCAGTGGCATATTACATGTGTATAATTTATAGTACCTTTTTTATGGAATTATACCCTACATTAGTGCATACAATTGTTAAATATGAAATGAATTTTTATCCCATTTTTGTATTTTATGCATAATTTTTATTGCATTTTAAAATCTGTAGTTTTATACTTTTAAAATACTGTATGCTTCTTAAAACTTAGAAATTGTGAATGATTTCAGATCTTTTCTTAGAAAATACTAAAAATGTTGATATAAATGTTACTTTTCCTTAAGTTACACTTAGTACAGAATTCATGTAAAACACTTTGAGACATTCCTGTCTAAATATTAGGTTTTTTTTGTAGCATTATGTTGCTATAGTATTTATGAATTGTTGTAGTGCTTTAATTTTGATGTATTTACATGTATATAAGGTGCTGAGGGTAAAATCAGTTAAACCTGCATATTTATTAGGTTAAAGTTACAATGAGTGTTGTTAATGTAAGCTTAAAACTCCAGAAACAGTTATATTTTCACAGTCAAGAATGATTATTCATGACGTTTATTTTGATCTAAAGGTTTATTAATGAACCTGCTGTTAAATATCAATATCAACAACTGTGTAGTGTTTGTTTTGTGCAACAGAAGACTCTTTATTTTAATATTTCTTTCCTTATTAATATTTTATTATATTTTTAAAACTGTATTTACCCTTGTAATTAAAAAATACCTCATTATAATTTCATTTTGTGTTTTTTGTACTCCAGAGGCAGGTTGTAATACAACTGATAAGTTTTTTGAGACTTTCAACGCAAAAGTGTTGCTTAGGGTACTTATACCATTTATTAGTATGGTACAAATTTAATTTTGTTATTTTGTGTACTGCAACCATTTTTTGGAATAGTAGTTATTCCATTTTGTTATCTCATGTATTACAACCATTTGTTGGTGTGGTGCTAATTCTGTTATTTCGGGTACTCCAACCATTTATTGGTATGGTTTCTATTCCATTCTGTTATTTCGTGCACTCCAACCATTTTGGATGACATGTTTTTTAACAGAGTTTTGATATTCCATGGGGTGCTAATCCTGCTTCTCTCCTCGCTGACCTGTTGTTCTACTCTCATTAGAATGAGTTCCTAGAAGGCCTGCTAAAGTTAAAGAAAAGATACTTGTCCAAACCTTTAATTTCACATTCTGCAATAATTGTGATTTTTTGTCCATGAACAATTCTAAATTCTGTGACTTATTCTCATTCAATCTAAACAGATGAGCTTGAAATTAGAAATTTTTCTAAGTAAAATTTACTTTTATTAAATAAATACCACTATAAATTCTGAGATACTCATCTAGCGACCTTGACACAGTATGAAGACAACAATAATTCCCTGAGATATTCCCTGAAACTGGATATCCTATCTCTTATACCCAGTTTACCTCATTCTATTTCCCTAAGACTCGAAGGGGATGAAGGGAAGGAAGATTTGGACCTATAATTTATGGTGGTAAGTATTTATTTAATAAAAGTTAATTTTACTTTGAAAAATTATCAATAAATAGCTTACAAAAAAAATTCTGAAAAACTCGGAATCTAATAGATAGCTGAATCCCCCTGATTTCTTGGAAACCAAATGAAAATTAATTTGTCGAGCAACAACTATAGGTCCTAAAGAAAAAGGTTGTCTGCTTGGGTAGATATAGACCTCCTGTTAAAAGAGGTTAAAGATTATTGACACCTCCAAAAACCTGCAGATAAAACTTCAGAAATAGAAACTGAAATAAAAAGTGCCTAGGAGGCAGCAAGGGCTCTAACTTGATGAGCTTTGACCGAGTGCAAGGTAAGAAGTTCTTCTCCCAAAGACTCGTATGCTAATAGCCCGACTTGAATTAAAGAAGAAATAGTCTTCGCAGAAATGTCATATATACTCGTGTTAAGGGGAGAAAAAAAACTTATTATTACTATCAGAAGGAGTATTCCTAGTTCTGTCAATATAAATACTAAGGATTCTGACTGGACAAAGAAGCTTAAAGGAAGCATCATCTGCCAGAGCTGGAAGGCAGATGGGTCCTGTCCCTCTATCTGGAATCTGATTCTTTCAGAAGAAAGAAGGATCTGTTTGAAGAGTAACAGAAGACTTATTTCTAGAAAAACGAAGACAAGAATCTGAGACGCATAAACCATGAATCTTGCTTCTTCTGTCGGAAGCTAAAGAGAGCAAAAAGCAACACTTACAGGCACAAAACGTACGTGAATTTTCTATGCTGGCTCAAATGGAGCAGAATTTAGAGCGGAACTAATTTGTTTTGTTTAGGTCTTTCTAAAGTCCCTTACTGATAAAGAAATATACTAGTATTCATTATCACGAAAATCTGAGCCACCAAAACAGAAATAGTCCTACATGTACCCATAGCAGACCTGTAACATTTTATAGCCGAACGAACCAATTTTTTAACCTCAATGAGAAAAACATAGGAAGTCTGCTAATTGCTGAGCATTGACATGGACAAGATGAATTTCCTGTCCACTACACCAATCACAGAAGATGGACCACTTGGCATCATAAACGATACTTGTGGACTGTCTAACAGATCTAGAGATGTGTAAGGCTGCTCTTTCAGAAAAGCCTTTCTGTCTGAGACCCTCCCTAATAGTAACCAAGCGTGAAGATGCAGAGACTCTGGAGTGGGATGTACCACTTTTCCTCTGAACTGAGATAGCAGATCTCTTCTCAGAGGACGACGAAAAGGTCTGGCACAAGACAGACTCAGCAAATCGTAACCACACTTGTTTTGGCCAAGCTGGCGCAATAAGAATGATCCTACATTCCTCGACTGATTTTTACTTGAACCTGGTAAAGAAATCGGAATGGAGGGAACGCATAGGCGAACATTCCTTTCCCAGAGATGGACATCGCGTCCACTGCAAACGCCAGAGGATTGGTACTGGAGAAACAAAAATGATCCAGATGAGGATGGTCCCAATGGAGAATAATGGAATCGAAGACTACTTTTTGTAATTCTCACTCCGCGTTGACTGGAGAAATAGATCGAGACAGGGAATCCGCTAGGACATTGAATGCCCCTGGAATATGCATGACTATCAGTACTATGTTCCACCGAAGACAAAGAAGTATAATTTCCCTTCATAGAAGAAAGAGAGCATGGCAGTGAGTTCCTCCCGGATTTCTTATGTAGGGTACTACCTTTGTAAAGAGAGTTCTGAACTACAGAAGTTGGGAGACCTAACGTGCAGTAAGAAAATGGCAAAGAAAACCAACCAAAAAACAAGAGCCAAAAGCCAAGGGACAGTTACAAAACAGGATATAGGCATACACGACACAAAAACCTAAAACATTAAAAAAACAGGAAGAGAATACTCGAACCCAATAAACCATGGGTGCACTCGGGTGCCCCGGACGAACAGTTGTGAAAAATCTGAATTCTCTGACGTAGAGACAACAACTTTTCCTATGGAGGAAAAATCATACCTAGGTCCGTCCTGTAATGTTCCCCCAAGAACAGAAAGCTCTGAGAAGGAAGATTCTCGTACTTCTTAGAAGATTTCAGAAAACCCAGATCCAGTAGAAGTGTGACGAAGAGGCGAGTGTGTTGAGACAGACATTCCGTGCTGAATTCTTTCAGCAGAATCGTCCAGATAACAGTTAATCGGAATAGACAGGGTATGTAGATGAGCTACAACTGTCTTAAATACTATAATGAATGCCCGAGGAGCTATTGCCAGGCCAAAAGGGAAGACCAGAAATTGGAAAACCTTGCCATTCCAAACAAAACGTAGGTATTTCCTGTAGGCAAAAGCTATGTGAATGTGGAAGTACGCATACGAGAGGTCGAGTCTAGTAGTCCACAAACCTGGAAGAGTACATGAACTGATTGATCTGTTGGCGTCCATTTTGAAATAGGGAACAGAAAAGTAAGTATTCAGAATGGACAGATCTATAACAGGATTCATCCCCCATTTCCTTGGGAACCAAGAAAAGACGAGAATAAAAACCTGGAGTCAACTGATAATTTATAATTTAAACATATTCGATTGTTCTAAAAAAAGCAACAAATGGATCAGACACAAGTTTTACAACTTAGAATTGTCTTCTCCGATAGGAACATGAATTAATTTAAATCAGAACAACATAAAACATACATAGTAGTTAAATATTTTCATAATATGAAAACGAGAAAAAAAAATACTCAGACATACCGGTACACAAGTCGACAAAACGACAAATATACAACATATCGATTTTTACAAATACATACAATTCGAACACGCCGTAATAACTTGCACACACAAACGTGTTTATGATATCCGTAAAGATATATTAAGTTATGGATGTAATTTTATTAAAATATGGATATAAATTAATCACTAAACAGCTGTATGTCGGTAAGTACTGTTTGATAATACTTCACATCCTATATAAGCTACCTTTGGTATGCTGCAATCCCCAATACATGTAGTGTGACCTTGGAAAAAAAGAGAATGCAAGTGTGCATTCATTTGAAACCCATTGTATACATTGAGTGTTTAAAAATCATTTGCGAAGAAGTAGAAAAGCGTCCTGTATCTTTTATATATTTTAAAACACACGAAAATACTGAAATGTTGGTTCCATCTGGAAGTTTGTCGCTTCCAAAAAGCAAAACGGTCGGTAGTTATATGTAAACCTTCCAAGTCAAGTAAATGTAATTCAGCAAGCATGCAATTTCTAAATGTATTAAATCTTTCACATTTAAGTAAGTAATGTTCAGAATTTTCATTTTCGTGACCACATAAGCAAGCGGCACTTGAAACCAGGTTCGATCTATATAGGTGGCCGTTAAGCGAACTACACTCGTTTCATAATCGTGTGTGCAAAACATTGCAAACCTGGTCGCCGAAATTGTAAAAAATT
The DNA here is from genome assembly GCA_944474755.1 of Limnoperna fortunei. Classification (NCBI taxonomy): domain Eukaryota; kingdom Metazoa; phylum Mollusca; class Bivalvia; order Mytilida; family Modiolidae; genus Limnoperna; species Limnoperna fortunei. The sequence continues at coordinate 66,538,424 of OX104118.1, forward strand.
GGATTTCGTTTTAGTTGAAAATATTTTCGTTTAAGCATAGTTTTTAATGATGAAAGAGTCGGCAGTTGACGCAGGTTTTAGATCCAATAAATTCCACAATTTAATTGTGTCAGGAAAGAACGAATGTTGGTACATAGATAATCTGCAAGACGGTTGCAAAATATTGTGGTCATTCCTTAAATTATACGGGTTATTAGTTGCGACTGTAGGTGGTACTAGCTCTGTTAAATAATTAGGTGCTACTTGGTTTACTATTTTATAGAATAAAAGTATTTTTTTAACCACTCTTCTAGTTTTCTACTTTTACCATCCGGTCTCATTGTAAATAGAATTAACGCTAGCAAATGCCGGTAATCCGGTGACAATACGTGCAGTTTCAAGTTGAATTTTTTCTAGTCTATCAGAGTTTACGTTCCCGCAGTTATCCTATACTTTCGATGCGTATTCAAGAACAGGTCTTATAAAATAAGATATATTTTTTTCTAAGTAATGTCTCGTAAGTTTATATTTTAATTTACTAAGTACGTTAAGTTGTTTTGAAGCTGATAAAATCAATTTATCTATATGCCTTGTCCACTTACAGTCGCTACTCAAGACAACCCCTAATGCTTGTGCATGTTAACAGAATTAATTGATGTTTGGTCAAAATTAAATGTTAAATTGCTTTCAACGCCCTTAACATTAAATACCATAATATCTGTTTTGCTGGGATTCGATTTGACCAACCATTTGCTTGACTATTCTTTCAAGTGCGACAAATCAGTATTGATCATAGTTTTCATGTAGTTTCATCGTTTGCTGTATGTTGAATACACGTGTCATCAGCGAATTGTCGACCTAAACCTAAAATATTATCTGTAATATCATTTATAAATACTAAGAACAATAAGGGACCAAGTACAGACCCTTGTGGCACACCCGCATGTAATTTACCAACACACGAAAGAGCATCTTTGATTACAACTCGCTGAGTACGATTGGTTAAATAACTTTTCAACCAACAAAGAAGATCTCCTTGAATACCATATTTAGAAAATTTATACAATAAAGCTTTTATCCAAACTCTGTCAAATGCTTTGCTTATATCTGCAAAATGTAATAATAGTCACATGTTTTGCGTCTAAAGCAAGAAGTACTCTGTGGTACAATTCGATCAACTGGTGACTTGTAGAATGACCTGGTATAAATCCAGATTGAAACTTATATAAAAGTTTATTTTCATAAAAATGATTAAACATGTGCTTGAAAATAATTTTTTTCCAATTGTTTACTAACACAGGAGAGTAATGAAACGGGTCTATAATTAGACGGTAGAGACTTGTCACCGTCTTTAAACAAGGGAATAACATTAGCGGTTTTCCATTCAGTAGGGAACACCCTTTCACGTAAGGATTTATTAAATAATAAGCACAAGGGTTTTGAAATCTCTTTTTTCACAGAAATCAGCATTTTATTGCTAATAGTATCAGGACCAGTAGCTTTATTAGCATTAAGAACAGATATCATGTCTACTACGTCCTGTTTAGTAACAATAATTTCAAAAAGATTATTTGAACATCTCTCTTTGAACTCGGGCATGTCCATGCTCTCGTCGTTTGACACCGAGACCGAACAAAAATAACTATTTAAAGTGTTTGATTTCTCCTTTAAATTAAATACTAAGTTAAAATTGTTGTTGGGGTCGTGGATTGGTGGGTAACTCGTTCGTAGCGAGGTCGTTTTTTAGAAGCATGTGAATAGTTTTCCAGTACATTTTGCAATTAGTTGATTTGAGATCGTCAAGATGTTCATTAATATTAGTATAAAACCGTTGTTTCGATTGTTTCTTCAAATTGTTAACTTTATTTCTCTGATTTTTAAATTTTCGTTCGGATGTGAGAGTTTTGGTTCTTAAATATATCTTTCTAAGTCTGTCTCGTTTACGGGATTCGCGTCGTAGTTCTGAATCATACCAAACTTTGTCGTCACTACGAACGGTTACCTTCCTTCTTGGAATAGATGCTTTAGCTATATCAAGAATTATATTTTTGTAAAATTGGAGCAGGCCAAATTTACATCAACTTCATTTACAATCGAATTTTCCCAATCGGTTTCAATTATTTTTTGTTTCATTAGTAAGAAGTCTCCCCTTTTATAATCCCAGACGGTGCGTTGAAATGTATTCTTTTTACAATAACCACATTCAAAGGTAACATATGTTCCGTCGTGATCACTTATTGATCTATCGATCGATACTGCATGTATCACAATCAATAACCGGTATTGAATCTGTGATCAGTATTGGATCTAGTAGAGATGTTTTACCAGTTCTTGCTTCAAAATGTGTGGGTTTACTAATTATATTTACAAATCCATTAAGTACAAAGATGTCTTGATAGATTGGGGTAAACTATTTAGGAAATTTTTATTTAGATCCCCCAAGCAAACTATATTACCGTTTTCATCTTGACCTGCTTAAGCATCTGATCAAAGTATTGCCAATAATAAATATGTGATTGTCTCTCTGATCTGTAATTTATATTTATCAAAACATTATTTAATTTGGTCTTCAATTCATACCAAATACTTTCAACATGATCATGCTCCAAGTCTACTCTTTTTATGTAAATCCAATTTTTATGATACATTATAATTCCGCCCCATTAGAATTCCTATCTTTTCTTTCAGGTCTTTCAAAGGCATCAATAATAATATCATTATTTGATATAAGATTATCTAAATGGGTCTCCGTAAAGAACACAACGTCAAATTCCTCAACGAGATTAGCGATGTAATTTATTTTATTTCTTAGACTTCTAATATTGCAATGAAAAATTGACAAATAACCGTCATTTGTGTCGCATGTGCCACTTGGACCTGGGTTAGTTTCTACATCGCCGGATAACAATAATATACTCAAAAGTAACAAATTAAAAAAAATGAATAATTGGATCTGAACCTGGTCAACTAAATGATAAAAGTTAACTGTATATATTGTATCAACAAATGGAAAATATATAAATTGAAAGATACATTTTTAACTTTTCTACAACAAACCTTACACACTTTGTAATAAAACAGCCCTATTACAATTCTATGTCCTACAATATCATTACCCATTATCGAAGGTAATATACATTTCAGTAATAGGCATTAGCTGTTTTAATAAAACATGTATACAATAAAAACAACACAAAACAGAAGGCTCAAAGTGGTCACACTGCAAGTGGAGGATAAAAAATAATAAAACAAACACAAACAAGAATATACAAGATGAAAAAGCCATGTTCATCGATTTTCTATGCGGGTATTTCGAAAATACAAAAATAAGGGGAACACTTCTATTAACAGTTGCTCGACCCACAAAGAGCAGCCCAGCGCGTCCTCGGGTGGCGGATAGGGGAGACCCTCTCGTTGGGGTGTTGTCGTGTCATAATACGGAAAGCCTGACCGCGGACCGTAGTGGGTAACGTGTTTGGAGAGTGCCACGCTTCTTGCACGATAAAGACCCCTTTTGTAGATTTTGAAAGAGTAGACTCATTGTAGCCGCTACAAAAGGCTAAATTTTCCGCCCCTACCCAAAACTCCATACTTTTCCAGTGGCAGTCAAAATTGTATTCCCTGTGGCCCATCCCATCCCCATTTTCCGTTGATTTATTGTTTGTTAACTTGTTCCCGTCCTGAATATAGCTGAAATACTGCTCGCTGGACGTAAAGCAGACATCCAATCAATCAATCAATCAATCAATCAATCAATCAATCAATCTATTAACAGTGTTGTCATAAATTTGTTACTGACCTTAAATTAATTTCTGACCATAGGTTACTTTACAAGTCATTTATGTAATGAATTTTTTTTAAATCGAAGTTGTAGACAAACATGCATATTTTAAGCAAATGATGATATCATATGAAAAGTATACGCTAAATTTGGATTAAAGAATATTGAAAAGGGTAAGCAATAACCTAGCTACAATAATGTAGCTCCTTTTTTTTTTTTTAATGGACGTCCATAATAAAAAAAAGGAGCTACATTATTGTAGCTAGCAATAACCTTGAAACTGATTACAAATATATGTAACGAACTGAAATGCGACAAGCGTGACGGATTAACATGCACTGTCTATCGTTAACGAATGACAGCTGAAATAGCAATTTCAAATTAAATAGACAGTGACAACTGTTATGCTGTTGAACGCGTTACTCAGTGGACTTAATAAACAAACAGGTAACACATAACTTGTCAATGTTTGTAAACAAATACACGTGGTTTATAATAAATGGATTAAAACATCAACACAATATTGGGTTAAAATAAATATATTTAGATGGTTTTAGATTTATGCAGTTACAAAATATTATAGTACATGTATTGTCCGTACAACTAATGTCGATTACCATCAGAACCAAGAACAATTTTTTGAACATCATCCAAGTTTCTCACAACAGCTGTAGGAGAATCTGCAAACTTCTTAACGATTACAAAACCATCATGCGTGCAGTAAGAATGAATTGTTTTGTTTAAGCGGTGTATGCTAAGCGCTTTTAGCAGTTTGTATCGATGTTTTGTCAGGTTTTCGCAAATGTACATTTTGTCGCTGTTACCTTTAAGTTTCTTTTTGTTCATAAATACCATATGTCTTTGACGATAGGTAAGGAACCTGACAATTATTGAGATTTTACCTTCTTTTATTTTGATACTGTTCTTGTTCTTCAACTCGTGACTCAATCCTGTCTACCTTGTCCAAGAGTGATTCTATAGTTACGTTTTGTTTGTCTATTTCCTGACTGTAAATCAATGATGTGTTGAGCAGATTTGAGTTTTTCTATGTATGGCTCTAATTTGTCGTCAATCATTTTATCCGGAGTGGGCTTAATAGTTTCAATGGCCTTCTGGCTTATCATTGGGATAAGTTGTTGTATAAAGTCTGGATTTTGTAGTGTGGCACAGACAACATGAGATAATTGAACAACTGTTTCATCTTGAGCATTTAAAGAATGAGGCCGAGAAACTTAAATTCATTTCATCGTTATTAAGTTTGATGAGAAGGAAGTTCTTCTATTACTCCTTCTGACAAATCCCTCACCCCCGAATAACTGACGGTACCAAAACTATGGTGATCTTTTTCCACCGATGCAGAAAGTAGGTTAATCTTCCTCCCACTGCAATTGAAGGAAGGGGAACGTTAAACTGTTCCTCTCCTTCGGGAGGAGTCAGTAAAATACGAGGGGCAACAACCGATTACCAGGGCCAGTCTTCCTGTTTCCTTTAAAACCTTGAGAATGTTTTTTATGACCAAAAGTTTGAGTGACATTGGTTACCTTTCTTCTTTTATCAGGAGCTGACTGGTTAGACAAGGAGACAGTAGCAGACCTCCTACCATTAGTCAATTTCTGACTTTGCTACTAAAGAAGTCTAAGAACATTTACAGATTTAGCCCATAGTAACTATGCAAAGGTCTTGTAACAGACCGGGCTGTTTTTCCGCTTGAGGAGTCATGAACTTCAAAATCCTTGCTCCTGAATCTACCTGGAAAAGAAGTAGCACTAAAAGCCTGCAAAAAAGACACATGAGCAGTCTCATCAAACTATTTGTTATCGGGACAGTCGTTAACAAACTGAATAGCTGCAGCTATGTGATTAGATTCCGGAAAAGACTTTTAAGTGTCAAGTTCTTCCTGGACTAATACACATGAGGTCTCAAAGGTAGACAAAGTTTTTAGGTCTTGGAGGAGATGCACAAGGAACATGGGCAACAGCTCTTAAGAGAGTATAAACCCTAGCCTAGTGTTCAGAAGAGTCCCCTACCTCCGATTCCCTAGGGGTACAAACCCGTGAAGACTTGGAAGACCTAAGGGAAGAAACTGTTCTAGCTGGAATGTGGGCAACAGGAGTCATTTGTTCACATCTTCCCCCAAAAAGTCAGCTTCCTGGCTAGCTGGGGCCATGAAATGATATCGGACTCTTCAACCTGAGGAGAAGAGGTGGAGTCCCATTACCCTCTAAAGCTGAAACTCTACTAGAAATTGCACCCAATTCCTCCAACATTGATTTCTTAAAATCAGACAAGGCCTCCTTAAACCCAGAAACCAAAGAAATTCTGAGACATAGCTGAAGAATTTGGGGCTTTAAAGGAATCCTGCCCACCAAAGACTGGCTGAGGCCAATATGGATAAGGGTACATACCCTGTACCTGAAAGGATTAGGGAGGACGAACCCAATGAGGCCGAGGAAAAGCATGGTGGGTAACAGAAGACACTGTAGGAATCACAACAGATCTTTGTCTACCGACGGTGTTTTCCCTCTAGACTCTAGAAGTTCTATGGTCGCTACCATGAATTAATTGATAGTTATGGGAAATCCATCTCTCAGATACTATTGGATATTTTCACTTAGTTATAGGTAGTCTTTCCTATTCTTGTCTTTGACTTTTCCCTACACATGGAAATGAGTAACTCGACGGGTGTCTAATAAGACGCGAATGCACCCATGGTTGTAGTGGATTCGGGTTACTCACTTCCTGTTTTTGTGTTTTGGGTTTTCGATTTGCGTTGTATATATTTGTCTTTATCCGCATTTTTAATTGTGATTTTCGGCTCTTTATGTTTGGTTGAATTTCTTGCTACTTTTCTTATATCTGGGCCCTAGTTATGTTCTCAATTGTACCGAAGACTGAACAACGTGATCCCAGACGCAACTACATGTATATAATTGTCTGGGTCATCGAGACTAACAATTAAGCAGGAGGACTGGCCGAAAACCGTCTAAATTAAATTCCGCTCTTTACGTACTGTAATGTTGAAGGTATAATAAAAGATTGTCACTTTGTGTCCGAAAAGTTGCTTCTCTTCTCTAAAAACAGTGTTTGGTTTTTTATTTTTGATATTGTATTTGATAGTGTTATACCCATGTTTACTCTGTATACGTTTATTTAGAACGAATAACGTTTATTGAATAAATGTTATGTTAAATGAGGTCATTTAACACATGCAAATGTGTCTGAGTGTTTACTTAATAAAGTAATAAAGTTTACAAACTTATTCTACGAATAACCACACGGTTAATTTTACTGACTTTTTTTATATTAAACCTGGTCAGGACAGATAATTTTCGTGAATTACCTTTTATTTACCTATTGTTTTGTACTTAAAAACGTGTTACATGAAAATATAACTTTTAGACAAATTAGTATGTGAACAGGCATAAACAATTATATTAACGATAATTATAATCTAAATAGTTTTCAAAAAATGAACTTCTTAAAATTGATTATTAAATATGATTTCTAAAATATAAACATCTTAATTTGGTTATAGTGCTTTAACTATTTCGGTTTGTTTTACTGTCTGAGACTTTAAACGGGGCGAAAATTTTTGAAGAATTTAAGCATATTGTTTGCATTATTCCCTGGTAGTGTTGTCTGCCACGGTGTTCTGTACTATACAAACGTACATACTAAATAAACAATTTCCGAAATCCTTATAGAAAATGTATATGTCAGTGAGATGGTATCCATCTCTGTGGGACCCGCTGACCTTGAGGTCAATTTCAAGGTCAAAGGTCATCAACCATGGTATTCGACACATCGTTTTGATATTATCTACCCATAGACCAAATATCAAAATCTTACCTCAAAAGACAAAAAAGTTCTGGACCGGACACGATTTTGGACGGACGGATGGACGAAAGAACAAATAGACGGACGGACATACTGATAACTTTAGGGCGTCCGCCACTAAGTGGAGGTGCCCTAATATAGGCCTGACAAAACGGCAATATCAACATACATTTTGAAGAAATAAAAAATATATTTGTGCTTTTAAAATGATAAATCATAAAATAAATGAACCTTAGACATTTTTATGAGGTATTTCAGTAATTATTTTAAAAGGACATTTCGCTAACTTCTGAGCCATTTCGGTAATTCGATATACCGCAAATTGAAACGTCCCTTCACATATTTCCTTTAATTTCTACATATTTTATTTTTCCGAAAAGACAAATTTGTCAACAAGGCACGCAAAAACGTCTCACTTCTTTTTAAAAAAATCTAAGTTCTGCGTGTTCTTCATGAAAATATAGTTATTTACGCTGATCTGTATCCAACCTAATCCGCGTGTGAAAAAAAACAAAGTTGATATGTACTCTCTCAAGACCGAAAACGGACGACGAAATCTAAATAATTCATTTTCCCTGTTCAAACGCGGTGGTGATAAACTGCATTGGTCCGTTGATAAATTTAGCAATATAAGAATAATCATTGATCACAAAAAAAAAGAAATATAACTGAAACTACGGAAGCCGTAAGGGGACATTAAAAATAAGAAGAATTTTTTTTAATTCGTTATCTCGATAAAACAGTCTATCGTTATCTCGAGAAAACGATACTGTTATATCGTGATCTCAATATAAATATTCGTTATCTCGCGAAAACGAGATTTTCATATCGAGATCGCGATAAAACAATGAATTGTTATCTCGAGAAAACGATATCGTTATATCGTGATCTCGATATAAAGATATCGTTATCTCGAGAAAACGATACTGTTATATCGAGAAAACGATATTGTTATATCGTGATATCGATATAAAGATATCGTTATCTCGAGAAAACGATACTGTTATCTTGAGAAAACGATATTGTTATATCATGATCTCGATATTAAGATATCGTTATCTCGAGAAAACGATACTGTTATCTCGAGAAAATGATATTGTTATATCGTGATCTCAATATAAAATATATCGTTATCTCGAGAAAACGATACTGTTAAATCGTGATCTCGAAAAACAAGTGTATCGTTATCTCGAGAAAACGATCTGGATATTGTTATATTGAGATCTCGATAAAAATAGATCGTTATCTAGAGAAAACAATAGTGTTATATCGTGATCTCAATATGAAATATATCGTTTTCTCGAGAAAACGATACTGTTATCTCGAGAAAACGGTATTGTTATCTCGAGAAAACGATACTGTTATCTCGAGAAAACGGTATTGTTATCTCGAGAAAACGATATTGTTATCTCGAGAAAACAGTATTGTTATATCGTGATCTCGATATAACAATATCGTTTTCTCGAGATAACAATATCGTTTTCTCGAGATAACAGTATCGTTTTCTCGAGATAACGATATATTTTATATTGAGATCACGATATAACAATATTGTTTTCTCGAGATAAAGATCTATTTTTATCGAGATCTCAATATAACAATATCCAGATCGTTTTCTCGAGATAACGCTACACTTGGTTTTTCGAGATCACGATTTATCAATATCGTTTTCTCGAGATAACAGTATCGTTTTCTCGAGATAACGATATATTTTATATTGAGATCACGATATAACAATATCGTTTTCTCGAGATAACAATATCGTTTTCTCGAGATAACAATATCGTTTTCTCGAGATAACAGTATCGTTTTCTTTAGATAACGATATCTTTATATCGAGATCACGATATTACAATATCGTTTTCTCGAGATAACAGTATCGCTTTCTCGAGATAACGATATCTTTATATCAAGATCACGATATAACGATATCGTTTTCTCGAGATAACAATTCATTGTTTTATCGAGATCTCGATATAACAATTTCGTTTTCTGGAGATAACGAAACTTTATATTGAGATAACGATAGACTGTTTTATCGAGATAACGAATTAAAAAAAAATTCTTCTTATTTTTCATGTCCCCTTACGGCTTCCGTACTGAAACGCACATTTAACTTTCTCCATTTAGTAATATAGATTTAACTAAATGCCTTGCAATTTTTCTGTACAGCTACACCATTTGCGGTGGTGTCTTTTGTGTACAACAATGTCATTATTAACAATTAAATTGACGTTTTTAAGGAGTTTCTCCTTGGGCAATCCTAGCACACAGTATCATTAGCCTTTGAGGTGGGGGGGGGGGGGGTGTCGGGATTGTCGCTTTCGCTTGAATGGTCTTATATTTTGCGGCGGCGATCTTAGACGATAGTCGCGGTATCCAAGTTTCATCTTGCGCGTCTCTTCACCTGTGTTTTAGTGTCTTTAAAAGCGGGATACAGTTTTCTATGTCTATCTTCAACTCCCCTTGGGAACTATTCCCCAGTTGGTATTCTTTAGTCATGTCACATGTTGCAAGTACCATTCGTAGATCTTTGTGATATAGAAACCCCGTCACAATCGGTCGAGCTTTGTGAATAAGTCTCTTATCAAAATGGTGTATGTTACCGAACCCAACATGTTGTTCGATGCCGAGTTACTTATTAATTTACATTCGTAACTTCATTTCTACGTCTTCGTTTGGCTATTCGGCGAGATTAGTAAAAATTAGGTTATTAAGGTTTTTCCCACTAGAGGAAAGACCTTACTGTATTTCTTATCATTATGACTATTTTTTCTTCTTCCGCGGAGGTTTTCCAGAAAGTGTTGCGACCTATCATTTCGATACTTGGTACCATTAATCGGTCATATCTGGAGATGACTTGGTTTACCCTGTGAAACGGATCTATTTTTACTAACATAGTTATCTGTCCGAACACAAACTTGTTAGCAGATAAACTCAGAAACTGTAACCGATTCTCAAAATCTGAAAGGTACAAAATGTATTCTGACCTATGGCGATGATTTAACATGCTGTTTTTTTATTGACGTCCTGTTTACGCGTTTTTGACCCTAAAAGTGTTACACTTAAAAATGTCAAGGTCAAGGTCAAACGTCAAGGTCAAAGGTCACAATTGGTCTTGTTAGCACTATTTCTTAAAAACTACAAAAGATAGAAGCAGACAATAAATCGAAAAAATACTTCTCTTATCAAGGCCTTCATTTAGTACATTTGGTCCAAAACTGTGCGATGAACCGTTTTCGAGTAACAGCCATTGACGCCTTTCAGTTTATCGGTTTTTGGCTTATAACTTAAAAACTGTTACAGATAATATAGTAAACAAATAGGTTTAAAGTGATCCGTAGGGAAAGAGCTTCAATTTGAGTCCAAGGTCAAAGTCATGGGTCAAGATCATTCCATAGCGACAAAATAACCGTTATTAAAAATCCATAGTAACCCACATATTTTAAGATTCAAGATGATGTACTTTACTGAAATCTGGACCACTTTTTTTCAATCAATAACCAACTTTCATGACTATACTACAAGTTACACCCCGTTGCGCTCAGGGTTTTGCTTGCATTATTTTATTATTCCGTATTGTACCTTTGTAGTGATAGATACACATTACATACATTATGTATAGGTACAACTACTTGTATCACGTCGAGACAGTTGTGTACATTCGTATCACTACGAGACGCGCAGCGTCGAGTTGTGATGGGGAATGTATGCAACTGTCGACTGTAGGTAGTTGTACCTACACTTAAATGTATGTAATAAGTTTATCTAAAATTAAGAAGTATAAAAAGGGCAGAATAAAACTGAATGTTTACAATTTAAAATTTAACATTCAACGAAGCATTTGTTTATAATATATAGCCCCCTAACGTCACACGCATTATGACGTCATATTTCATTCATAGTATGAAAGTCATTCAACGAATCATTGGTTATATCGTTCATTGTGACGTCCAGAAGTAGTTCCGACAAAAGTACATCGATCTTGTATCACATATATATATGATTCAAGGTTTTTTATCACACAGGTTGTATCAATCGACATTTTTTCAGATTTTGACTAAATACATTCTTAATTTTAGATAAAATCCAATTTAAAACATTTCTACACGATAACACGTCCATATTTTATATTATGCCTTTGTTTTTGACAAGTTCCAAATCGTCCTTGCCATCACTCTCCGGCGTAGAGAACATAACTGGTTACCAGATATATAACCTCTGCCACACGTCATCCTCCATTTACTGCGGGACTACATTTGTCGTCTGCCCGTGACGTTGGTAAACAAGAACGATGTTTGTAAAATAATACACGAGATCTTATTTATTTTTATATAGTCTTTTTAAACACTTTTGATACAGTTTTACATTGAAATTACTGCGTTTGTACGCGAAGCTTATCCGCCATGAGAGATATCTCTCACAATGTCAACCAATGGTATGGCAGAGGTGATTGTGGTTGACGTAGAATACCCAAAATCCTTTGCGTGGAGATTGCCTTGCCATTTGCTACGGGAATTTAACATAGGAAGTCAGCCATTTGAGTTTCCACAGGTACCTCGCGTTGTTTTCAAAAAGATCGTGTGCTTTCGTAACGTTCAGTGGTATTCAGAAAAACCACGAGGATTTTCCCGCTTTAACTGCAGACGATATTACCCGAAGGATTCGAACAGACGACAATGGACTCTTCCAAACTTACACTTCCGTTGTAATTAAGGTCAAACTTTACTATAAAAAAATTGCTCTTCCACAATGAAAAATCAGCCGCATTTCAAAATGCTAAATAACTGTGGAAAATAAAGTGATGAATTCAATTTACACATTTTTTTATCTACAAAAGAAGCGCAACCTGGACCATACGCGGTAAGTAGTTTTCATTTGTCACGCAAAAACAATAACCAAAATACGTCAACTTTTAGTATAAGTGATATTTTGTGCATAGCAACAGACACAAGATAACATCACATCTATTTTCCGACTTTAGTGGATATTGGGAAAGTCCGTCACATTTGTTCTCAGAACAAATGTTCGTTTAATTCTTCATTGATCAACATTTTAGATCTTCAATGGCCTCATGTAGCCGTCGAATTGCATCGTAATTGTGAAAAAATCAATAATATATATATTAATAATATAATATATAATATTATCAGATTATTACATGACATTTTTGATATCATATGCATTATTAGCCCAAGGTTTGATATTGGCCCTCGAGCCGCAGACTCGAGGGCCAATATCAACTGAGGGCTTATAATGCATATGATATCAAAAATGTCATGTAATGGTCTTTTTATCATATGCTTCAGCAGGGGAAAATGAAATAGACTTGGATATGTCAAAATCTTATCGAGTTCCGGTACCGCTAGTCGTCGAATTGCATCGTAATTGTGAAAAAAATCAATAATATATATTAATAATATAATATATAATATTGTAGATGACAGAGGTTTTGGATAATATATATATATATATATATATATATATATATATATATATATATATATATATATATATATATATATATATATTATATATATATATATATATTGTTTGTTTGTTTGAATGGTGTTTTAACGCCACTTTCAGCAAATTTTCAGCTTTTTCATGGCGTCCAGTTTTTATTGGGGGAGGAAGCCGGAGTACCCGGAGAGAACCCCCGACCTGCGGTAATATATATATATATATATATATATATATATATATATATATATATATATATATATATATATATATATATATATATATATATATATATATATATATATATATATATATATATACATTAATTGTAAATAAATAAATAATCACAAATTATCACTAAAGAAAATGACCCACAATGCACATATACATGTATGTCATTCCCCGTGAAGTGATTTTTTGTTTTGTTTCTTTTTATAATTTTGCTTGCATTTTTTCTTAATTATTCTATATTGCACCTTTTAATTTCCAAAATCCTGTACATAAAAATTTATGCACGATAACCTGGCCATATTAAATACTGTATTACTGTGTGTTACATGCCACAAATCGTCATTTGACTTTTGCTACGGGAATTGCACATTGTGAGTCAGTCATATTTGTTTCCAAATGGACCTTATGTTGTTTACAAAAGTTCGTTTGCTTTCGTTCAATTGTGTTCGGGCAAACCGCGAAACTTTTCCAACCTCAACCCCAAACGAAATGCCTGAAAGGTATCGAACAGACAACAATCGCCTGCTCCTAGTTTTCCGTTCTAATTTAGATCAAAATTTACTATAAAAAATCGCTCTATCCAAATAAAAACCACCGGAAAACGCTTATTAAATGTGGAAAATAATTGTTGATTTTAATTTGCACCTTTTTTGGATCTACAAAAGAATAAAAAAATGTTTTAATTTGTGACTCAAGAAAAACTGGCAATGTCAGCTGACTTTTACTTTTTATAGATGAAATACCTGTAAGTACTGAAGCATCGAAAGATGTCTCTTAAAGACCGATACCTAAATGGAAACGTCGACCTGATGGAGAATGCTGACTCGGAATCCAATCTACCATAAAATGTTGACAATCGTATAGTCATTGCACGAAAACCCTCATTCTCATTAAGATCATCCTCCCAAGTCAGGGGTTCTGAGTCCGCGTTCGCTCCATCCACGGACTCAAACCCCTGACTTGGGAGGATGATCTTAATTGTAACAAAATGGGTTCATGCCTATTTATGCAACTTTGATTAAAAAAAGTACTACAGGTAGAAATGTTTGGATAAATTAGATCAGATATAATTAAGAACAAAGAACGTTTACAGCTTGGGTTGTGTGACATATGAAAAATGCGTCCGAATTTAGAACCTGACTTTCTGACTAGATAATTTAAATTTAATCAGAATCGGAATATTTTATTAAAATTTAATAATAATTCAAATTGCAGAAATAAGTATGCAATAAGTGAATTTGAAATTGTGAATTTTCTAATAAAATAAAACAAAACTCGTATTTTATGAATTATATTTAATAAAATAATTAGCATTATGGTAGATATTTAAGAAATAATTCATGGCTGCTAAACTTTTTATTGATGTTTTAAATACAGGAAGGCATGATTTTACCACTCGCTAACGCTAGTACCAGACGATGCCGTTATATTGATATAAATAATTGTATTACAACGCTTAATGTATTTTTTTTAAATGCTGCAAAAATACTTTCGGAAAACATAAAAGGCGCAAAGAATATCATAAACATGAAAACTCAAAACCTTGTTTAAAAGAGAATGCGCTATAGCTCGCAAAAAATTCCGCAAGGCACGAAAGCGATATAACTTTAGTACTTGAACTATCCGCTGAAATTTTAAAACGACCTACGACATCTTTCCCAAAAAGACAGTAAAACATTCTAAAAGATATTAAATGGACTAAATGACAATCGTGAGAAATCGGATGACAATAAAATATCCATACAAGCTTATTATGATCATTTAACAAAGATTAAAAAACTAATTGAAATTATATAACAGATTTACTTTTTTTTTAACTTCTTATTACTTAATTTTTTAACTTCTGTAATATCTGAAACATTATATTTTTAAATCTTATATATTTTTAAGATACAAAAGAAAACCTTTAAAATAATATACATAATTTTCTCATGGAAGAAATTTTCTGAGCACATACATAACACAAAATCTTGCTAAATAAACACCCGAACAGGCAATTAAAAAATACATTGGTTTATTGCTAAGATTAGTATAACTAGTTGGTTTATAGGTTCTTGATTAACGGCAATACCTAATTTTAAAAAAGTTGGATAAATGGAGAGACTCCAATAAATGTACTTATTTTCCATTCAATAAATAATAAAATTAGCTTAAGCAGAGTAATTGTGCTAATTTAATCGGTATTTTGATTGGGCGAAACATGAACCTATATATCAAGTTACGGAGAGGATATATAGGCTTGGTCCTGCTATCCAATCCAATTCATGTATTTCATGAATAAAATATGTTTAAATCATATCAAGTTACACTAGTCCCAGGGTGAACAATGAATTAGCTGATATTGTGGGTCATGTGACATGTTTTATAAAAACACATTAGGGGGAAAAGAGTCTCTTGACCACATATCTTGAACAAATAGATATCAAAACCTGAAATGTGTCCCCTTGTTTAGGTGAGTAAACATTTTATTGAGAAATAATAGTTAACCAAGATGAAATAACGATTCAGTTAAAAACATCAAATTAAACAAGGCAAAGAAATTATAAACATGAAAGATTCCTTAAAATTAAGGTAAACAGACTGCTCGACATCAAGCAAGGTACGTGAAAATATCAGCTAGTTCCGCCAAAGAAGTGCATTTGCACGCTATTCAATTTACAGTCACAGTCACGTATTTATAAACGCGACAACGCATAAAAAACATAAACGCTCCCTGACAAATCTGATACCGATAAAGGTATGAAATTTTGTCCTTTCCGTTTTCTCATTATTGTATCAATGTCAGAAGTCTAACAATAATCTGTATATATTTTGTTGGTAAGAATGTATATAGGGTATTGTTGTGTAACACCTGTTATGTTTATTGTTTTTGTTTATTGTATTTATTTGACATCCTCTCGCTCTGTAATTGTTTTCATTGGTTTTACACCATTTTACAAAATTCGCAATTCAAAAAGTCATATCCTGATCTCCTTTTTTATCCGACAACAGAATCATATATGTATAGATATAACGTTGTAATTCGTCTTCGGCGATTTGTATTCTATATCGGGGATTAGACTAGATATCTGTATATTAAAGTGCAATATTTGTGTTGCTATGTATGCCGCACGATTTAGTTTGTCAGTGTGGTGGTCACGTGACTGATAACAGTTATCTAGTTTAATATGTAGAAAGAAGGACCAACTTCACACTAGTTCGTATATTTTTGTTATTCCCTCATCTTGTTAAACGAGATCTATTGTCAACTAAACCAATGGATTAATGCATCTTAACCAATGGATTAGTGAATATTTTAACAGAAATAACAATCATTGAAACTTAAATTAAATGAAACACAGGAATTAAATGAACTCTAGTTCCACCAGACATATGTCTCCGGTTTCACAAATCGTAATTTAGACACTGGTAAGTCTTGTATAAAAGAAGGAAGCGTGCAGAAATTTTTTAATTTACTGAACTATATTTGTGCAATAATAACACGTTAGGACAGTTTTGTGTGCAGGCTCTATATACATGTTCATCTGGTTAATAAATTATATACTTGTATTTTCCCTCAGAAAATGAAAATTGGAATACTTGATATTTTTGCTTTGAACACATCTGTATGTCAGTAAGGCTTTATACTGTAGCACATGTATTTGAAGTGAGTGAGCTATGGACAACTTTACATTTGTTATCGTTACCTAATATTTAAAATAAGATTTTTTCACAGTTCCATGTAACTTCATTAACTTTTGCAAAAAAGGGAACGTTATGTTGTGGAAACACTTATTTGTATTATAATATTACTGAAATTTAGTTTTTAGTTAAGTTTCAGATTTAAGATGTAATATGTCAACTGGTTTCTGATTTTATATCTATGATATTTAACACATTTTGACGATGTTTTTTAGCCTGGTTTTAATACTTTCATGATTCAGTTACGGATATATCATTTCTGTTCAATGTATATAGAGATAAGTACCCCTTATAGCATGTCCCATGAATGTAGTAACAGCTACTTCACAAACATTTGACTTCAAATTTCATTTGCTCACATATCAAGTGTTTCTTTGGTTGATATAGCAGTATGTTTGTTAATATCTCGATCTAACTAACAAATTCGAGCAAAAGATTGATTATAAGTCTTCGCAAACATTTTTTTTTCAAATCAAACGAATACAAAATATTTCATGATAGCTGAATTTATTTATGTTATGATATTTTTTTGATAAAGTAAAGGATACACTATAAATAATTTTCTTATGTCTTAATACATAGTGACTTAATAGTCAGTTTACCTGCATGTTTCTCATATAATACGAAGCAAGGATAAGTTTAAAATATTTTTCAAATGAGTTACTCGCAAAAACGGCAATAGTGAACCCATACAAAATGACTATATAGGTAGATTCTAACTTTATTATACCAACTTTCTAAATCCACCAGTGCCCTGTAAAAATATTTTATTACTATAGTAACTAGCATCAGGAGAATAAACAGGAACTTAGCCAAATTCAACTGTAAAAACTCGTGGGTGCGTTTGAATTCTGATATATACATGTAGCAGTTTGCTTCAGAAATACGGATAATTTGACATACGGCGGAATATGACGTGTCAATGTTGCAAATGGACATAATGCAAATATACGTTGCAAAATGTATATATATGCATGTTCAAGAAAGTAAATATATGAACATACACAAATATAAGGATTATTAATAACATCACATACAAATGAATGTTTATAAATAAATTAACGTGGTGTCCATGGATATGCATATCTTAAAGAAAAAAAATTTTTAATCAAAACAATGTACATATATCATAAATTCGATAGCGGTGAATAGGAGCGTGGAACATATGTTGTAGGCGATCTTCTGTGATGGGGCTGTTAACATCACAGCCTGGCGAATAAATGCCCTCGCACGGACGGATGTTCTTGTTACTTTTTCTAAAATGGTGGTTTTCCGAAGCCCGACAGTCGGCTCACCAGGTAAAAAAGTCTCGATTACTAGTATATAGATTATGTTCGCGTTAAGGTCGGGATGTTACGAAGTACCGTTGCATGGCTATAGATACTCTTGAATCCCACATTAAATTCGATGGGCTTCACTGAGATCTCAGTATTATATTTAGGAATGAATTTAATAAATAAACTCAATAAATGAATTGCTTTGCGTCAAATTACGCTTAAATTATTCAAATATACGCTTCAAAAATAGTTTTGCTTTAATATGTGGTAAAGACGTTTAATGTGGTTCGACTGTCTTCATTCTTTCTGTGATTAAACTAAAAACGAACTAAAAATAAAATATTAAAAAAGTGGTGACAGAATTTTTTATCTTACAATCGGATTATTAAATAAATTTTTTTATATTCGAAATTTTCTTATTATAGTTTCCTTACTTGTCACAATGTAAAAATAGTTTATATAGAATTACTTAGTAATAATGTGTGATACAGACAATTTCAGTCAACTCGTATAATAAAAGGGTGTGGTAATAATTTAGGGGTGTGACATGCCATTTCACACTCCTAAGAATCTATATCGCATCCCCAGGAACCCGTATCGCACCCCTAGTTTGAAGTGAAATGTATTTTCAGTCTATATCCGTGTAACATCTACATTTAAATTTTATTTAATACACATTTTTAAATTAAAATTTAAACTGCTAAATAATCTCATGATGATTGATAAGATACCTCATGTTTATCAATCAAAAGAAAATTAATGAAAGTAATTGTTATAAATTTATGAAAAATGTTTAAGATAATATTTTATTATTAATTTCCATACCTGATCACAAAAATCCATATTACTAATATTCTTAAATCAAAATGTCTGAAGTATATGATAAATATGTTATTATATAGGTCTCGGTTTGATATGGGTTATGATAAGGAAATCACAATATAATAACCTCTTACTATTTATAAGGCATATAATTAAGTGTGTGGGTGTCAATTGTTTTATTATTGTATTTTAAACAAACTCTAAATATCATCAAAATACGAAAGCCCATTAGGCTCATTTTGGTACACTAAAAAAATTATTTTCGCGTAATAACGCGAAACATATCGCGTAATAACGCGCAAATATACAATATAATGAATGTTGATATTTATTTTCAATCATTTTTACCAATATGGACTAGGAAAAGGATTTTTATACATTTCTTTGTAGCATTTCGTTAGATGAAGTAAAGGACAAAATGATTCGATAAAAATTTTTTCAAAATAAACAAAGCAACATCAAAAACATCAGAGTAATCCTTTTTTCTCGTCAATCGTAATTTTTTAATGTCATTTTTAGTGTTGAAATGCTTATTATGATTCTATGTAAAATTGCTAGAAAACTTAAAATCGCAGTGTTCGCAAATCCAAGCTCAAAATAAAGCTGTATAAGTTTTTCGGTTTTATATTTCATTTTTTATAAAACAAAAACTCAGATACCTATTTAACTTTTAAGATATAGTTACGCACTGTGAAGAAAAAGTACTGCACAACATATTTATATCAAGAAATTTTCGCGTAATAACGCGTAAGTTTCGCGTCATTACGCAAAAAAAAATTAGCATACCGAAATGAACCTAATGGGCTTTCGTACTAATGGGCTCGTATCAAAACACCAAAACATGATCGACCAGTAAATTTAATGAACAAACTTGCACCCATAGTTTTTGTTGGGTTCGAGTTACTTTCTTTCTGTTTATATTCGTCTTTGGTTTTTGTTTTGCGTTGTATATTTTTGTCTATATCCGGATTTGTAATTGTGTTTGACTTTCGGCTCTTATTGTTTGGTCGGTGTCCATGCTTTTTTTTCAATACACTCGAAGTCGTTATATTAAAATCAAGACTAATAAAGGTCAGACATATTACCCGTTATTAGGCCTTGGTTACAGGTCAGACAAATTAACCGTTACTAGGCCTTCGTTACAGGTCAGACAAATTACCCGTTATTAGGCCTTGGTACAGATAAGGCAAATTACCCGTTATTATGCCTTGGTTACATGTCAGGCAAATTACCCGTTACTAGGCCTTGGTTACAGGTCAGACAAATAAACCGTTACTAGACCTTCGTTACAGGTCAGACACATTACCCGTTATTAGGCCTTGGTACAGATCAGGCAAATAACCCGTTATTATGCCTTGGTTACATGTCAGGCAAATTACCCGTTACTAGGCCTTCGTTACAGGTCAGACAAATTACCCTTTATTAGTCCTTGGTTATAGGTCAGACTAATTAACCGTTACTAGGCCTTCGTTACAGGTCAGACAAATTACCCGTTATTATGCCTTGGTTCCATGTCAGGCAAATTACCCGTTATTAGGCCTTGGTTATAGGTCAGACAAATTAACCGTTACTATTCCTTCGTTACAGGTCAGACACATTACCCGTTACTAGGCCTTGGTTACAGGTCAGACAAATTACCCGTTATTATGCCTTGGTTACATGTCAGGCAAATTACCCGTTATTAGGCCTTGGTTACAGGTCAGACAAATAAACCGTTACTAGGCCTTCGTTACAGGTCAGACACATTACCCGTTATTAGGCCTTGGTACAGATCAGGCAAATTACCCGTTATTAGTCCTTGGTTACAAGTCAGACACTTTACCCGTTACTAGGCCTTTGTTACAGGTCAGACAAATTACCCGTTATTAGGCCTTGGTTTTAGGTCAGACAAATTACCCGTTATTAGGTCTTGGTTACAGGTCAGGCAAATTACCCGTTATTAGGCCTTGGTTATTGGTCAGACAAATTACCCGTTATTAGGTCTTGGATACATGTCAGACAAATTACCCGTTATTAGGTCTTGGTTACAGGTCAGACAAATTACCCGTTATTAGTCCTTGACTACAGGTCAGACAAATGACCCGTTATTATGTCTTGGTTACAGGTCAGACAAATTACACGTTATTAGGTCTTGGTTACAGATCAGGCAAATTACCCGTTATTAGTCCTTGGTTACAAGTCAGACACTTTACCCGTTACTAGGCCTTTGTTACAGGTCAGACAAATTACCCGTTATTAGGCCTTGGTTTTAGGTCAGACAAATTACCCGTTATTAGGCCTTGGTTATTGGTCAGACAAATTACCCGTTATTAGGTCTTGGATACATGTCAGACAAATTACCCGTTATTAGGTCTTGGTTACAGGTCAGACAAATTACCCGTTATTAGTCCTTGACTACAGGTCAGACAAATGACCCGTTATTATGTCTTGGTTACAGGTCAGACAAATTACACGTTATTAGGTCTTGGTTACAGGTCAGGCAAATTACCCGTTATTAGTCCTTGACTACAGGTCAGACAAATGACCCGTTATTATGTCTTGGTTACAGGTCAGACAAATTACACGTTATTAGGCCTTGGTTACAGGTCAGATAAATGACCATAAATTACCCGCGCCGTTAATAGTCTTTGGTTACGTGCATATAATCATAGGCATAAAGCTTAAATATATCAGAAGCATTTGGTAATTTAACGTCCGAGTATATAAGGTTCCTGTATATAGTAAACCCTCATAGTGCGCGTTCATTTTCATTATTTGTAATAAAAGGAAACGTTATAATACATGTACTGATTAAAGAGAACAAAACACGCTCTGCCAATAGTACAACTTAAAAGGTATTAGAAACACAAATGAATTGTTTAACTTACGTGTCAGAGGACAGCACTCTATTGATTGAAGTAAATATGCTTTGTTGAATAAATTGCATGTGCATAGCAACGAAGATAAAAACCGTTGACACCATACGTTGATAAATACAACGAATTAACATTTGATGTTTTAAGACACTTAAAGTTGTTGTGAATTTTTACAATACTTTAAGCTAAATTAATATTATTTCTTACACTCCGAATTAAGGTTTACAAAAATTCGTTTATATTGGTGATAAGTGTTATGTGTTTAAAAAAAAGGGGTGGGGGTCGACAAATTTACGCCAATATATATGTATATATTAACATTTCTTTCTCATTTTTTTAATTGATAACAGATGTTGAATGCTTAATGAAGAAAGTCAACCATATATATAGCGGTGAATGTTCCACACTAGTAATTTATAACCATCAAATTATAAGGTCGTATAACTAGTTATCAATTTTGTGACGATTTCAAAAAGGCCACCCGAAGGTATATATACATGTAGGTAACGTAGGACACTGTGGGAATACACATTGTAATGAAATGATAATATAATGGTCTCTGTCAGCCTTGTTATTATTTTTCTCCTTTTCAGATTTTGTCCCCACATAAACAATAAGGCATCGTAAGTTTATTACAATTTTTAATCAGCTCGCGCATTCCTTTCTTCAAAAACGAAATAGCACCCATTAGTAGGCTTATGGACGCAAATTGTATTGCTAAATCTAATCCAAGCTGGCATCCAGTGGACACACGCGATACTTATTCCCCCCCCCTCCTCCCCGACAAAAAATAATTAAAATAAAATAATTTACATATTAACAGTAACGTTAACATTTATCTTTAAGTGTAACAAATTACCATGAACAAAATATTCTAGCAGAGGAGATCATGGGAACATATGGTGTAACAAATTACCATGAACAAAATATTCTAGCAGAGGAGATCATGGGAACATATGGTGTAACAAATTACCATGAACAAAATATTCTAGCAGGGGAGATCATGGGAACATATGGTGTAACAAATTACCATGAACAAAATATTCTAGCAGGGGAGATCATGGGAACATGTGGTGTAACAAATTACCATGAACAAAATATTCTAGCAGGGGAGATCATGGGAACATATGGTGTAACAAATTACCATGAACAAAATATTCTAGCAGGGGAGATCATGGGAACATATGGTGTAACAAATTACCATGAACAAAATATTCTAGCAGGGGAGATCATGGGAACATATGGTGTAACAAATTACCATGAACAAAATATTCTAGCAGGGGAGATCATGGGAACATATGAAATTCAAGAGCATACGATAATTACGATCACAACTTGGAGATGGCCCCCACTTATTGGTTAATTATGACCAGCACGTGAAAATTTGGCAAGATGTGCTAACTTACGTGGTTTTGATAAAAGAATATTTAAGTTGTTTTCCTGGAGTAAGTATATAGAAAAAATGTTAAGATATTTGTCAAATTTACTTTCGGAATGCGTTTCCTGTTGTAATTAAAATTTCACGTTTATGTTTAATATTTTGGAATACATTCATTATTTTGAGCTGCAGCGAATGTCCATGTAAATGTGACCACCGATGTATTTTCTGCTGCAGCTGGATTGGTTTGAGCCGTGACCATTGTCTAATGAAATGATGTAGGAAGCAGTAAAGTAAAAAAAAAAACAAAACAAAGAAATAAATATACCACACAAGGATATATAAAGAAGCATCACATAATTGAATAATGAAAATAAAAAACGATGGATGCACTGTTTTTGTTAACGGCACGCAAAACAAAATACACGATATCTAGTTCTCGCCATGATATTACGTTTCTAGCTCGAAAGAAATGAGAACAAAATGCAAAAATACACCAAACCTAGTACACGACGAGACATGGACACAGAAAATACTTGTAATTTAAAATTTGATAAAGTTCGTTTTTTTGAAATTAGGAAATTAGAAAAATGTTCTTTTGCTTTCTGAGCAATTTTAATGGAAACGATGCATTGACAACATTTATATTCATTTTGGTTATACACTTCTCTGACAAATTATTGGGAATTTCTAAGACCCCTTCACATCCAACGTGTTTCTATACCGAGTCCAAATATATATGGTTACAATTATTTAATACATCTGTTATTAAGATGACATCACCATTATCCATCCTAACTTTCTTCCAGATGCAGCTTCAATACACCAATTATTAAAAGAACACAAAGTAAAGCCAATACTTGAAACACTTGTCCGTTTGTAGATTGTTATCCGTTGTTTCGTTATATGCATTTTCTGGTCTTTTGCATAACTGCATAACTGTTTCTATATACAAAATAACATAAGTTTATTGATCGCATTCTTGTATGTACAGGTGCCTTTGGAGGGTAATATTTAAAGAAAATTTGATGTTTAGAATTACAGGAGGGATTGTTTTTGTTTGTTTGAATGGTGTTTTAACGCCACTTTCAGCAATTTTTCAGCTTTTTCATGGCGTCCAGTTTTTATTGGGGAGGAAGCCGGAGTACCCGGAGAGAACCCCCGAGCTGCGGTAGGAAAACTGGCAATCCTTGTCAATTAAGATTGGAGTCGAGTACACCCTACCTGCAGTGAGAATCGAACCCGCAATCTCAGTGTTGACAGACCACGTGATCAATAGTAGACGAACTACCTTGACCACTCGGCCACCGAGGCCCCCTAAAGGAGGGATATTCTTTAAATAATTTAATTTTCTATATTCACGTCCTGAATATAGCTGAAACATTGCTTACTGTACGTCAATCAATCAATCAATCAATCAATCAATCAATCAATCAATTATAAATTGCGCTCTTGTAACACACTAGCTACAATAATGTAGCTCTTATTCATAAAAGAGTTACATTATTGTAGCAAGTAACAAATGCACAACACAATAAGTGCTATTTTATATTAGGTCAGCAAATGAGGATATTTATTTACGGAAAATAATTGATTTTTTTTCTTGTTATGATTGATGTTTTGTCGTTATCCGTTTTATCATTTTTTAGTTGTCTCGATTAAAGATTTAGTCGCTTAGTTGTCTCTGGTTTCTGATTTTAGTTGTTTGCGCTTAATGGTAGCAATTTCTTTGCTTCACCGATTCGTTACTTTCATTTGTTTATACATTCGTTTTTTTACTCATTTTTGTTTGTGCGTTTTTTTCATTACTTCGTGGCGAAATAACGAGAAAAAAACAAAATACCACCAACAATCAAACAAAACAAAACAAAAGAAAAAAAAAAACACAAAAAGCACCCCATCGTCCCAAGCACCCCATCCATCCATGATGATGGAGCGAACGCGGATTCAGAACCCCTGACTTGGGAGGGTGAAGCATCCATAGAAAACAAAAATAAAATAAAAAACTCTAAGCGAAAAATGCGGATTTTAGAATCTTTGTAAACCCGCTTCTTTCCGTACGGCGAGTTTTGCGTAAACATTGTTGACTTCACATGTATAAGGGATAAATCTATTTGGTTTGCGACGTTTTTCTATGTTTAATTAAAGTACTAGTATTTAACAATTTAAAACAAAACGTTTTATGCCTTTTCCAGTGTAAGTGATAAATCTATTTGTGTTACGAAGCTTTTCCGTGTTTAATTAAAGTATTAAAGAATTGAAATCCAATTTTATCATCGTCAGTAAACATCGTGTTAAACATTAATTCGGTCTCGCCATATCAGTTATAAGTTAATAGATATCAGTGAAATAAATATTTGTCCTTTGTTCGTTTTAGATTTGTTGTTTCAATTATAACTCACAGCGTTACTTTTGTAGCGTATCTTGTTTCCAGCGTTATTGTTATATTTTTAGCTCTTAACCCCTTTTACTTTGTATAATGTTTAAATTAATATTAAAAAAAACATTGTATTTGATTAAATTGATCGATATACGTCTGACAGGCTGTATTTCGGTCATATTTAGAACGAGATCTTCAATTTTGCGGCTGTTACACCGGGTGGCGGATAGGGGAGATATATTATCGGATAGCCTGGCCGTAGTGGGTAATGTGTTTGGATAGTGCCACGCTCCTTGCACGAAAAAGACCCATTTTATAGATTTAGAAAAAGAGTAGTCTCATTGTAGCCGCTCCAAACGGCTAAATTTTCCGCCCCTATCCAAAACTGCATACTTTTCCAGTGGCAGTGTAAATTGTGTTTCCTGTGTCCCGTCCCACCCTCTTTTCCGTTAATGTATTGTTTGTTAACTTGTTCTCGTCCCGAATATAGCTGAAATACTGTTCGCTGGAAATAAATAAATAAATAAATAAATAAATAAATAAATAAATCAATCAATCAATCAATCAATGAACCAAACAATCGTTGGACGCTGTCTGACACAGGAAAATTATGGAGATTTGTGTTTAGCAATGGAGAGTTTAGTGATCACATTGCTAAATTATAAAAGGCTTATTTACTGTAGAAATGTTTTTTTTATCTTTTAGCATAAAAAGGTTTCTCGCGCCTTTTACAGTATTCAAGACACAAGAAGTTGTTGAAAGGGAACTTTCATTATGTTATATTATCAATTCTATATCTCTGACATTTTAGGTATATTATCCCAACAGAACTCAACATGTGCATTTGTATTATTACAAATTATTATTATTCAACATTACAGTCGTCGGTGTAATACTTTATAGTCACATAAATTAAAGAAATGATTATTGTACTGTATGTATAGTGAGTGCGTGTTGGGATAGAATGTAACAGGTATGAATTCAATTCGGTTAAAGCCATAAAGCTGAAACTATTTGCTGATTAAACTTCTCGAACAAAATCTACTACTACATTGTTAAAGTAAAGAGGGTGAAAAGGTTCGTCTTTTATATCCGCTGATGACAAACACTAGAGTGAAACTAGTCGGCAATTCTAGCCGTCAATACCGCTAGCCGTCAATACCGCTAGCCGTCAATAACGCTATCCGTCAATAATGCAGCCCGCGATAATATTCATTCGGGCGTGTTCGAGTAATGTATGAAAAGTTATTAAATTTTAAAATGAGTTATCTCTCTTTTGACACCTGACTCTCAAACGGGACTTTACGGTGACTTTTTCTTTTCTTATTTAGTTACATTTTTAGAATATTAGTGCCAATGCAGCTCTGCAACATAAAATTAATTAAGTTTATTATTAATTTTTTTTTTAAGTCAAGGATTAGGTTAGTGTTTGCATCGCACGCCTTTACATTCAAAATGGCTGGTGTATTTCTATCACACTATTCCGTATTTTCTTTTTTTGCGTTTTACATTTATATCTTAACAAAACGATTTCTGTATAGTTTAAACAACGGAAATTTTATTAGCTTCAGACAAGTAACAATTCCGCTATCTATTATAAAGAGGAGTGTACAAGAAAGAACTTCTTGGCAGTTCTCCAAGGTGCTTTAATGCCCATTTTGTTTATGTGATACAAACCTTTTCGAAGTTTCTTCTTACTTTAAGCGGCGCTATATTGAATTTAAAATTTAATCTATTGAGCAATAAAATTAGATTATGGCGAGTTCTTTTACAACCAGCTTCAATTCTTTGTCTATTGAGGAACACTTTAGTTAATGGTTTATATATATAATATAATGTCTTGTATACAGTTTTTATATATGTGCTAAATAAAAGTAAAACATAACCAGAGTCTTTGTTTCTGTATTTACACTATCGCCTTAGTTTTACTTACAGTGGCCTAAACTTTAATAAAGAATAAAATGCATAAGACAAATCCAATTTAAATTTACACATAAATTTTATAGTATACATTTTTTTCCAACTTCATACAAAACACCAATACCTGTATTTACTATTTCATTTTTCTTCGTTTTAGATCATGAACATCTTTTTCTGTAAAATCACATTTAAGATACCTCTAAGCTAGCTGAAAAATTTGTTCTCATCTTTAATATAGCACAGATATATTGCTAAGTTGAGGGTTAATTAGCAGCCACAATAGTTCAACTTCACCTTCGTATAAAACCATTGTCACGATTTAGTTAAAACATTGCATCTAGTAATTTTATTTGATTTTCAACTGATCATAATATAATTGCAGAATAGTAATTCTTGATTTTTTTAAAAATATTTTAGAGTGAAATAGGACAACTGGAATCTGACAATGAAGTTCAATATTTCCCGTTTAGTTATTGGATTGGCTTGTGTTTTTCTTCTTCTGATACCAGTGTTAATCCGAGACCAACAAGAAGTAAAAACAATAGAATATAATCGTACATACCAAGACTATTGGAAAAACACGAATAGAAGTCTTACTGTTGTGACAGCATTTTTGGACTTAGGAACAATTCCAAAAGGATCTTTCAACAACATGAGGACGACAGATTACTACCAGAACTGGATGGAAGTTTATAAATATCTACAAAATCCATTAATAATATACACGGATTCTGAAAAATTTGCCCAACAGTTTATACGTTTAAGACAGAATTCAACGTCTACTACAAAAGTTATAACCTTCAAGAGAGAACAGTTGTGGTCTTTCAAAATAAAACCTCAAATCGAGAAAATTTACTCCAAACCAGGATATCCAAAACATTATCCTAATACATATTTACCGGAATATACTAGTATGACACACTCAAAACTTACTTTAGTTGTCAAAGCAATTGAATCAAATTATTTTAATACTGATTATTATTGTTGGATCGACTTGGGATACTTCCGGGATATTGTGGGTCGTAATAACCCATTTTATTTAGAGATACCAGACGATTTCGATAAAACGAGAGTGGGAGTAACTCGTGTTTATGATTCTAATCTTCAGGACATTTCTGCTAGATCTATTATTTTAGAAAACAAGAATTGGATAGGTGGTGGTTTGTTTTTAGGGAAACCGGAAGTGTTGACAGCATTCGAAGAACAATATAAAAATAGAGTTCTTTACTACCTGTCACAAGGATTAATGAATGTAGAACAACACATACTTTATTCTATGTATACGTCAGAAGAGAGGAAGAAAAACCCAATAAATGTAGAAGTTCAGTTATATATACCGGGACAACGTAAAACTATATCTGAAGATCCCTGGTTTTATTTAGGATTTTTAATGTACCACGAAGTACTAAATATTACAATGGCAACTTAAATATTGTTGGATAATGATTAGTTACAGATTTCCAAAGAGAAGAATATATCAGTGCTACTGTCCACAAAGAACACACACTGCATAGAACATAAATTAATATCAGTAGCCACTAGTTATATGACACGTGCAAATTTATTTATACGCAGTCGTAAAACGAGCAGCAATTGTACAACGATGTATCACAGGATCAAACATTGTTTTTGTTAAACCTTTGTTCACATGTTAATCTTGTTATCTTTTTATTCATTTAATTACGTTATTTAGATATTTTGTTCCAGATTTTTTCGTCATTTTAAGCAATTTTTAGATATATTATTTCGTTTACCTTTTGTATGGATTAAGTCGGGTTCCAAGTCTTTGGGGGGAAATTGTAAATCACAGTAAATAAAAAGAGTTAAACAAATCTATATAGAAAACCAGAATGAAAAAGGAAGAGAGAAACTACATATAAACAAAGAACAATTTTGATATATACCAGAGTATGAAAACCAATGTCATATAAAGAAAAATGTAAGAAAAATATACGTTCATTCGCTCTGCCTAACAATAGGGTTTACACTTTATGCTACTAAAAAGTAAATCGTATTAAACGATCTCTAATTATAACATCAAAAATATAATTAATTTATATTAAAAATTAGCACATTCGATAGAAATAATATTTTATAGTAAAAGTCGGCTTCGGTTTCTTAGGGAAAATGCATATTTTTTGCCTGTTATTGTATTCATTTCTTTATTTTTTGTTACCATAAAGCGTAAAAATGAATTTACAAGCTGATCCAATCTTTCTTTTAGTCCCTGTTATGCTTATTACTACTTAAATCGGATTTTTCAGACCTCAACGGAGATTTCCCAATGTCAATTTCGCCATGTTTTACCTCCAAGCAACAGTGGGGAGAAGCTTGTTTGTATACAAATTGTCTGCAGTTTACGTATCATTTGTGAACCAATCAGATTGTGAGATTACGCAGTTTTGCGCCGAATGGGCGACGTACCTTATTTGCAAATGAGGGAGGAAATTATTCCAGGAAAATATGTACATTCTTGCCAGTTCTGACTTGAGTATGAAATTATTTTTTATTAAGAATATACCACCACTTCAATACCTCCATTTCTTCAAAAGCTGTTTCTAGTGTCTTTTTACTTCCCGTTATTGCAATACATCATTGACCGTGTGAACTTGGTGTGACGTAAAAAGCGGCTTCTTGACGAGTTTACGATGTAAACATTGTCTGACCGCTCAATGTCAATTATCCGTAGACACGCCAAAAAAAAAAGACCATTACAAAACCGATTGTGTGGATCATCATGTAAATTGCAATTTCACATCTTCACATCAAAATGTAAAGATTTATGCATATTTATTTAAAAATCGCGATTGTCTGGACTCCAAAAAGTTGTGACCATGACTATAGACATATTGAACTAGAAAAGGTCAAAATTTTGAGCTTTATGACCTTAATCTTGACCTTTACATTCGGATTAAGCTATTGCACAATATAAACAAATTAAAGGAAAAAAACTTTTACATATCTTAAAATTAAAATATTTTAAAATAAGGCCTTTAATGACCTTTAACGTGTATCCTTTGATCTTTGCAAATAACACGCATAAACAGCAAATAACACTTATCAACAATAAACATTTTTAGAAACGACCCACTTAATATCCACAGAAAATGAAAATATAAAATTGACATATATTGCGATCTTAACACTGCTGAAGATCAGCAATGAACAACGGTAAAGATCGCTCTCAATATATGTTTTTTCCGTAACATATCTTTTGATTGGCTTTCACAAGTTTTATGTCCTTGATTGATAAATCTGTCAATCAAAATATGCGTCACAAAAAACCTTGAAGGTAATGATTTCATAGTATTAACTTAACTCGAGTCTATACTAATAATGCAATCTCCATTTCGTAATGACATTAAAAACCGAAGCTATATAATTTTGCAGACTAGCCCGCCATATACGATGGAAGCCGGAATTTTATTGCGTATCTAAGTGTAACGAAAAATATTTTGTATATACACAAAGTTTGTGACCTTAAGAAAGTTCCTCCCCGTACCAACGACCAAGGCACGCCCAGGAAAAACCAGAAGTTCTCTGGAAACCTGTGTTCTCTAGCAAAAAATATCTTTGATAGACCGTCTCATAGGGACAACACGAGAACTTGCGTTGACTTTATGTGTGTTGAACTTTTTTTACAAAAAATATTAACATCAAACATTACACAATTTAAAAATATAATGTCAATATACACAAGAAGTTTGATGTTTACTGCCTGAAAGGCGGCTAGAAAATGAACCAAACTAAAATACTCGCTCAATTTTCCCGGTCTACTCGATTACTACGCCAAATAAAAAATTAGTATCTATGTACCGTATAAATACAAACACTTTACCGCTCTTACTATCGAAACGCGGGAAAATTCTTGTATTAACTTAACTTGAGTCTATACTAATCATTCAATCTCCATTTCGTAATGACATTAAAAACCAAAACTATATAATTTTGCCGACTAGCCCGCCATATACGATAGACCATACAAAAATTGGGGGAACGTTATAGCAACCTGAATTAAAATGCAAATGAAACACTCACAAACCTAGATTTTTATATACCAGCAGCCTGCTTTCTACACTGTCAACGACATAACCGTCTTTACTAGAATCGCTCTTCCAGCGACCATGTCTCTTCCAGACTCTGTCGTTAACTCCTGAATTTGTTGCTGCCATTGCTCCCCTGCCCTCAAAGAATGCAAACCAAAATTACCCTCGGGTGAAACAAGCTTTAATTTATTAATAATGCTTTGCCTTGCAGATGTGTAACTTAACTTTTTGTTTTTATATATAATGCTTGCATGTGCTTTTTGAACGAAAAACCGGTCTGAATAAGAAAACATCGGAGCTCAAATCAATACAAGCTAAATGTACATATCGTTAAAACATGCTGTAAGGACATGCAATTGTTTCACCTTTAGAAATTAACACCTCATTGTCCTGTCTGTATTGGTCAGTCTTGCTCTTTTGTAAGTATACACGTATGTGGTCATTATGTATTTTTACATCTTTGCAACATTTTTCATCGTAACGTCAAAAACCCGCAAAACAAAAAAATACCATCGTTAAATCCCGAACAACCAGCAAATCGTTCAGTCTGTCTGCAAACAATTTGCAAAGATCTACTAATACATCGATCGAAACTGGGTCTTTTTTATGCTTTATAGGACGAGCAACCCTTTTAGCAGATTCCTGGAGGGATGAAATGTAAGAATTATTGGTTGGGTCTACTAAATTAGACATCTCATGTACCCATTTTAGACTGTAAATAACTGAATTTATAGTGCTACAAGTAGCTCCTGAATCTAATACAAAAGTAATGTATAATGCTATATGTATAGGCTGTGCAGGAATAGCTTTAAAACTTTGCTTTGTTATAAAAATTTCCCAACGTTTAAAGGAAAAGTAGTAAGCTTTCGCAGTATTGTCACTTTTAGAGTTAATCAGATAAGTCCAAATTTTGTCTGATAAATGATCAAAATCGGATCCATCGACCACTCCTGACTTTCGTACGTCTTCTTTCACTCTATGGTGTAAGTTGATGCCTGGCAACAGAAAAATGAAATTGTCCTAATCACATTTCATGCCTCAATACAAAGCGCTATAAAATGCAAAATTTTGTTCCGGTCTGCCGAAGACCCCGTTTCTACCCCTCCCTCTGTGTGTTATCTTGTAACCCTCGAACCGTCTGTAAAACTTCACATAAGCTTTGAATTTAGAACCGTCTGCGATAAGTGCCCAATATGGCGTAGATTTCCATTCTGGTATTATTAAAGTACCTCTAGCATGATCTACTTCAATTTTGCTAAGAGTTTTCGCAACTAAAGTAGGTGGCGGCACCCACCAATTTGTTACACCAGACCAGTGTTGCTTAAACGCATCAATCCCACTGGTTCCTTCACACCAAAACTTAGAGTTAAATTTTTCGCATTTTCTGTTGTAGTGTGTAGCGAATCTATCAATGTCTCAATAATTCAAATACCCATTTGAATACCCCAATCATCACAATCGCCAAACTTATTTGTGTGTCTGCATAATAATTTTCACCACGTGGTATCCACTTAGGACACATTACAATATCATGTTGTGAACATGTATTTTGAATTTCCATATTTATATCTTGCAGAAACGTTTTCTTACTGCCGACTTTCAGTATAGTTTCTACGTTTTTATTGTCAGTATGTACCTTTACTCTTTGACCAGCTAAATTTTACTTGTTGCTATTTAACACCCTATTTACTGCCTCTAGTTCTCTCCATGTAAATCTCATTCGAGATTCTTGTGCATCCCAAGCACCATGTACCTTACCTGACATTTCACCACTCGCCTCTATGGCTATATATCCTCCATAGCCATCACCTGAGGCGTCCGAAAACATGTGTACCTGACATGTTTCATTTGTCAACTGACTAAATTCTGAACCCCTTTCGTTCATTTCATTCAAATTGCTTAACCAATACCTAAGTTCGCCCTCGGCTTCATTTGTGAGCCATACTGGCGAATCCCAGGACACTCGGTCTAAAACGCACTTATATGCGTACCTCGTTCTTAACTTAACAACTGAACCTATAACCACTTGGGTTGAAATCAGTTGTCCTATAACTGAGGCTAAAACCCTCACAGGCATTACTCTGTTATGTGAAAGCCTGTCACACATTGAATTGATACAACACAAAATTCTGTCTACTCGTTCTTGTGTCACTTTAATTTTTCCTTGTAAAGTATCCCAAACCAAACCTAACTATGTTGTAACCTGTACTGGTTCCCAGTAGCATTTTTCTTCTGCAATTATAAAACCAAAATTCAAGAGGTCTTGCCTCACTCTTGCACTGACCATTTTGCAATGTTCATAATCGTCTGCTCCTCCCAAACCATCATCCAAATACATAATAACTCTTAAACCATTTGATCGCCAGTGCTTAATCAATTCTCTTAAAACTTTTGAAAATATAAAGCCTGCTGTAGCTAAACCAAAACACAACACATTGAAAATAAAAAATGTTTTATCCCAACAAAAACCTAGATATGTTTTGTCTTCCTCATATATCATAATATAATGGTAGGCCGATTTAAGATCATAAGAAAATAAATAATTCTCTTTGAACAACATACTTCTAGCCACATTTGCATTCTAATATTTATGCTTAAATTGATACAAGTGTGGATTAATACACAGGAATTTGACCCCATATCATTTGGGTCGAAATATGGCCAGACAACGAAAAAAAAGTATTGTCGCGAACGAAGTGAGCGAAGGAGTCTAACGCAAAAGTAAACAATTCCTACCCCCCTACCTTTGTTGTTGAGTTTGCATTGAGAATTTGCACTGACAACATGATTGTGGGTGTTCTACTTACTCACGGACATTTATTCTTTAAGATTATGACATCGATTCATTTAATATATCCATATTTTTGCAACCGCGAAACTTTTTCTTGGACTGAAACATTTTCTTTACTTCAGGGAAGCTTCCATGGTGGATTGTTCCGCAGTAAATGACAAAAATTAAATGGGATAAAACGGTAAAAAAAAAACTTTGCTTTGTATGTAAATGAAATAATATTTAAATCCTAATTTTAATTATTTTTTGTAAAATTGAGTTTTAATCGAATTGTTTACATTTCTAGCACATCTGTTGATAAAGGGATGTAACCCAATGACATCAGCCATGTGCTCTTCGGTTTGCAATTTCCGGATAATTTTTCTCTGGTTCCGACTTCGCGTTTAACTTTTTGTCATTTACTGCGGAACAATCCACCATGGAAGCTTCCCTGAAGTAAAGAAAGTGTTTCAGTCCAAGAAAAAGTTTCGCGGTTGCAAAAATATGGATATATTAAATGAATCGATGTCATAATCTTAAAGAATAAATGTCCGTGAGTAAGTAGAACACCTACAATCATGTTGTCAGTGCAAATTCTCAAAGCAAACTCAACAACAAAGGTAGGGGGGGGTAGGAATTGTTTACTTTTGCGTTAGACTCCTTCGCTCACTTCGTTCGCGACAATACTTTTTTTTCGTTGTCTGGCCATATTTCGACCCAAATGATATGGGGTCAAATTCCTGTGATTAATATGACGACAATCTAAAGCCAATCTAAGTTTTGTCTTATTACCCGCAACCGTAAGCGGGTTTACAACACGTGGTTTGTTTGGTACTTGTGATATGCAACCTTTCAATAACAGTTTGTTTATTTCGTCTCGGACGAATGCTGCATTGTCCCTTCTACAGGTAAAGTTTTAAGTGTTAACATGTAACCTTGATCTATGACACTCAAAATATAAACATTGGCATTGACTTCTTCCCAACTTTTAATTATAGGATAATTAATTGGGCGGAGTGAATATCCAAAAATATGATCACGAATGCCGCATAACGCATCTGATTAAACGAGTGCGCGGCGCACGAGTTTAATCTGATGCTTTATGCGGCAAGAGTGATCATATTTTGGATATTCACGATGCCCAATTGATTATCCTATTTATTATATAGATCAAAATTGTTTTCGTAAAATTTTAATGCTTAATCCTAAATTTTATGAACGGCGGATGAATATCTGTACAGTACAAAACCAACTGCAATTTTGGCGGGAAAAAACCCGAGAGTGAAAATAAACGATAATTTTCACCTGTGATTTACCGTGATTTCTGTCATTCGTAAAATTCGACATTTCATCTCTATCTATATAATAATATGATTTCGTAAACTGTTAACAGGTGTCACAATACCTTGGCATTCACTGGCCATATGACATTGTACATAATCCATACTTATCTTTTCATTGCTTTTTACAGCCTCTGGACAATCCTGTTTCCAGTGCCCTTTTACTCCACAATTAAAACATCTCCCCGGTCTTTTACATTGTGAAGACTTCTCTGCCTCCGGCTGCGCATATGGGTGCGTCCTTGACATCTTTGCCGTTTTAGTTTTTGACGCTTTCATTTTCCTTTCTGCTCTAGTTTCGGCCTTAAACAGCTTCTTCTCGTTGTCTGAATCCTCTGCGAGAGGGTTTGCTTCGTACTTTTGTACTACACGCCATCCTAATTTGGAAGAATCCGCTATCTTTATAAATTTCTGTCTGTGATTTATAATATCCTTCCATTCAGCAAGTGTTTCTTTAGCCTTCTCAATTCCTTCTACCGAAACATTGTTTACGTCCAGGTTTCTATTAGCTTCCTTGATTTTGATCATAACTTTAGTGTTGTGTTTAAATTGCTCTTCATTGCCTCGTCGTTTGAACATGTGGCCGTCGGTTAACGTCTCCTCAATCTTGCTCATTTGCGTTTCTGCTAAATTTTTCTGCTGTTCCTGCAATTTTCCCATCTCATGCGTGATTAAATCTTTAAACTGAGACATCATAGCATTCTGAGACTTAGTTACTGTAGTTATAACTTCTTGTCTTATCAGGTTGTGCATGTCGGCGTCCATGTTAAGTTTGATGTTTACTGCCTGAAAGGCGGCTAGAAAATGAACCAAACTAAAATACCCGCTCAATTTTCCTCGTCTACTCGATTACTACGACAAATAAAAAATAAGTACCTAAGTACCGTAATAACAAACATATTCCCGCTCTTACTATCGAAACGCGGGAAAATTCTTTTGGTCAAAGATTTGCACAAACACACAATGTCAAAAATTATAATGTGACCTTGACCTTGTGATCTTTTTTAAAGCCAAGGTCAGTCATGACCAATAAGGAAGATCCGATCTCATGATCTGGGACCTTGTGATCTTTTTTAAAGCCAGGGTCAGTCATGACCAATAAGGAAGATCCGATCTCATGATCTGGTATAGTTACTGAGAAATCGCAATTTACAATAACAATTATTGCGTAAGTAAAGACAAATCTTACAAAGGGTTTAATCAAAATATATGATAATTGCTCTTTTACCTTGCGAACTTTTCAAGTTCAAGGTAAATGCTGACTATTAGTGAAAATCCAAAGTTTCTATGACATTTGGTTAATGAGTGGCAATGTAATGGTATAAATTCGTTTTGCAATAAACAAAAAATCGAGCAAGCTGTGAGAGGTTTGTAATATATATAACTGATCATATTGGAACAACTTTCATTGCGACCTCTTTTACGGGTTTGGGGGCCTCAGCGGCCCAGTGGTTAAGGTAGTTCGTCTATTATTGACCACGTGGTCTGTCAATATTTAGATTGCGGTTTCGAGTCTCGATGCGGACAGTGTGTGCTCAACTCCAATTTTAATGGACAAGGATTGCCTGTTTTGCTACCAAATGTCGCAGGTTTCCTTTGAATACTCCTAGCTTCCTCCCCAATCAAAACTAGACGCCATGATATAGCTGAAATTGGCGTTAAACAACATTCAAACAAATTAACAATCATTAAAAATATACTACATTCAAATAAATAACAAGCAAAGACTTCTTCAGTTGCCTACTCGGATCCCCGTTCAACATTCCCAGTTCATAGTTTAACATTTTGTAGTTTCTAGTTCAACATTCGTTGTGTATGGTTCCATATTCACAATTTTCAGTTCCTTGTTCAAAATTCGCTGTTCCTAATTCAACGTCCTATTTTTCATTTCCTATTTCAACATTCGTAGTTCCTATTTCAAAATTCGTAGTTCCTAGTTCAACATTCGTAGTTTCTGGTTCGATATTCAAAATTTTCAGTTCCTCGTTCATTTTTGTGAATTATCGAATTTACGTATTTAAGTATACAACGAACAATAAAGTATGTCCGGTATTCGCCAATTGTGAAATATAGAGGTACACAATTACGGTCAAGATATTTTCATCTTCCAAGGCTTGAACTACAATGACTTTCTATAGTAGCAATGTCATTTTGTTTACTAATAACTAAAAACTTAACTGACAATGACAGGGATTAAGATTTGTGCATATTTGCCCTATTAACATATAGACTTAAAAAATTGAATTATAACACCCAAGCCGAACGTCATCTGTTACAGTATGCAGAGGCCGATCCCGGAATTTG
This sequence comes from Limnoperna fortunei, assembly GCA_944474755.1. NCBI lineage: Eukaryota > Metazoa > Mollusca > Bivalvia > Mytilida > Modiolidae > Limnoperna > Limnoperna fortunei. The sequence goes on from OX104118.1 coordinate 66,576,488, forward strand.
TGTTAGGGGAGGCGTAAAAGTTCGGCGAGGGGTCTGGGGGCCGCTCAAGGCACCAAGTATGTCCAGAGCAGCGCCCTGGTAGGTGGTCCAGGGGGGCGAAGCCCCCCTGAAGCTCCGGGAATCTAAGCATTTGGTAGCAATCCAGACAAAGTTTTGTAGACTCGTTTTTTCACTTTTGTCCCTTCTTTTAGCTGGCTTTATTTTTCAACTATGACCATAATTAATGAAAACCGAAAAAGGAATAAAGGAATGAAGGTGTCCCCGGGAAGGAACTCCGGTTTATTCGACGCGTGTACTCGTTTTCTCATTCCTCCTTTTCCTTTTCTCTCGTTTTACCCTCTTGTTCTCTCGCTCTCTCTCTCTCTCTCTCTCTTTTAAAAAAGGGGGGGGGGGTAAGCCCGGTACGTCTTTCCTTGGATCCGCGCCTAGTATGAATGTCATGACATTTTATCTAGTGTTTTAAAACGATTAGCTGCAGAATATCATGCACTACCTAATTTTCTGAGGCCTTCTTACGCAATCATTTTAAAATATATAACACAGATTAAAATACTAGATTTAAATTAAGAAAAATTGAAAATTTGGCAACCATTACATACTCTGACAAATGGTGACATACAAACAAAAGACCTTTCTACCATTCTGATGAGGCAATAAATTGAATGGCATTATTTGCGCAGAGGCAACAACCTAAAAAAACCAAAACAACACACACAAAAAAACAAACAAAGAAATAAACAACAAGCAAAAACAAAAACAAAAACAGAAATAAATAAACAAATAACAAAATCCCCACCCCCCCCCCAAAAAAAAAACTTTAATGTTCTTATTTAACTCCTGCGTTCTTGTTATATTCGGGTTATCACCTGTTTGATACAGAATTATTAAATTTCAATTATTTTATGGCGTACACAGGTTTTCTTTCAAATAAAAACTAAACGACATGACACAGCTGAAAAGTGGCGCCAAACACCACTCAAACAAACAATTAAAAACCATCACATGTTTGCCTTTATTACTTGTCAGAAATGTTATACCTATTTAGTTTGTACATTCGGAAAATGAATAACATTTTTTTCACAAGAATTCTCATGCATGACCCTCGGCTTTACCAAAGTATGTGAAAATTATCGGATCGGCTATGGGAAAAGTACGGAACTCTTTTGAAAAAAAAGATCTGACTGGAAAAAAAATTAGAACTAGAGCTGTGAATTTCATGATGTTAAAACTAAATATAAAGCTAATATCTAAAAGTTTAGAGTCTTTAGAGTCTGAATCAGAATAGGAACTTGAACTGTAACCGTTTACCAAATGCATTACATCGCCTGAGAGTAAATAGAAACTGACCTCAACCTTGAAGCCTCTTGAATATTAATGATCGTTGTGATCCCGCAATACTCCTTTCTTCAACCACATTTTATATTCAGATTATGAAATTGCACGTGCCACCTTTTGCTGCAGAAGATAGACACTCGCTAACAATTTTAGCGTATTTTGTTTCTTGTGTATGTCTCGTGTCTTTGTTGTGTCGTTGTCTCAATGCGGATTTTGTGGGGTCGCCCCGATATTCCGACACCCCATTAGTCCGACACCCTATTGGTCCGACGCCCCAATAGTCCGACACATTATTAGATTTTATCTTTTGTATGTTAAACTAAGTTCTGTTCAATTTCTAATTGACAGAAGATATTAATTTGTTTACGGAATCACCCAATACATACTGATTTTTTTTATTTCTATTGATTGAACGAGTTCGGATAAGAAGCACTTTAAAACATTTCTCCATTGGTTTTTATGTTAAATGAAGTTCTGTGATCCGAAAAAAAAACATTACCATCAAATAAACATTTACGTAAATGAGATTTAGTAAGTTTTGCATTTTTTTTTTAAAGTTGTCTGAATTTTTTCTTTTTGTCCTGCGTGTTGATAATTTTTAATTTCTTATTGTAATAAAAAATGTAAACGTTGTACAGAACCTTATATAAATAAATATTTCTGACAGGTTTTTTTTTCTATTGGTTCTCCAGTTTCAGAAAAGAAGCCTTAAAAATTGCCGTAGGTGCCTATGTTTAATAAAGCCTAGTCCGATGATCCTCTGTCGTCTACAAAACGCATTGATAGATATTGATGTGTACGTGGGACCACTCTCCTATCAAATTCTAAAAAAGCGTTGGACGGCAGAGGAACCGTCTTGGATTTTATATTAAAAAAACATGAACTTTGTAGGGGACGATCAAGTAATCACATAGTGGTCTGAAAGTTTTTTTTTTTTTTTTTTTTTGGGGGGGGGGGGGGTTAGATCAGTAGATGGATATTTTCAGCGTTGCAGTTTCAAAGAAAAGTAATTAACATTCTTCCCATATCCTACATTAAATATAGACCTGCAGTACATTCATTGAGCATTTTGACCAAGTTTGGTTTCAGTTAGACCAGTGGTATACAACTATGTAAAAAATTATTAGTCAGCGACAATAATAACGTCAACGCACGCAATCTGATGGCAATAGATAATCTGACCTACACATCATCAAAAATCGTTCACATTCGTTAACCTATAAATTGTTACAATCGCTTTTATGAATCCATCAATCCGTTTTGATAAAGAGCATGGGACAAATTGCGTTCCTTTTATCTTATGGCAACGCAATTTACATCATTTTGTTCCTGTAAAAATTAAAAGCGGAATTTCACTTCCGATTTCTTGAATATGGTCAACAATAATAAAAAAAAACATAATGGAGTGGACGTTGACATTAAGTAGTTACATAATATTTTACTTTTATTTTGATAAAATCTTCCTGCTCAAGTTATTCCTACTAATTATTTAACTTTAGTATTAAAAAACTGCCATTCTGCTATGTTACGGGTTATATGTAGCAAACGAGTTTTCGATTTGTGAACAATGCTTTGTTGTCTTTAATACGCGTAAAGCAACAGTTTCATTGCCATATACTAGTATATAACTGAATTTCAAATAAAATAAATATTCCCCCTTAAAGTAATGAACAGTTTATATACACTTTAATATTGTAAAAATGAATGTTGGCACGATATGAAACCTACTAATGCAATTTAAACTTATGCAATGTTTAGTCGGTTTTGTTGTTTAAAATCTATGTGAGCATTGTAAGGTTGCGGAACCAGTGGACAAATTTAGGACGACTCACTTTTACTTTGAATCGTCCCATTTAGGGGAGAAAGGTTTATATAATGTTTCTATAATAAATAAAACAAAACAATTCTTGAAACCATATAATTTAGCCGTATTGAAAAATATGAATTTTACATTTTACTAAGTCAAAAGGTTTTCTTAAATGCATGAAAATATCCATGTGTTGGAATATCCAGTTAGAACATGCCTTTCCTCACCCACAAGAATGTGGTTTGTCTCTTCTGCGTCACATGACCACGAGATGCCGTTTGTAGCGGCAGGAAATCGCGGAGGAAAGGTTTTGATCAACGAGGGTTTTCGTTATCAGAAAAATAAAGAGAGGCACGATGCCATTTACTGGCGATGCTGGAGATCTGATTGCCGCGCCCCTTTGCAGACCAATGTTTTCAATTTAGAGGAGGAAAATCCTAATATTGTTATTTTGAGTGTAAGCAATATTTTTCGTTTACATATAAATCTTTCAAGAATTATGCGCTACTTTTAAAACAATAAATAAGTATTTCATATATACTCCGATGCTGTTTAGTACAAATATACTGGATTAAAATAGTTAATCATCTACTATGTCAACACTGAGGTTACGGGTTTGAGCAGGGCGTGCTCGAATCCAGCTTATTTGACAAGCACTGCCATCTTTCCTGACGAAGTTTGGGTTTTTTTTTAACGCGCTCACTCCCACAAAAGCCAGAAAAAACATTGGACACATTATTTTATTACGTGATGATTCTGTATAGCTTTATTATACAGAATTGGCAAGACAGTTTGACTGTTATCTAGAATGAATATTATACTATTTAACAATGACATTTTTTGTTTTTGCCACGGTTTTTCAAGTATTGGTCTGGCCGTTGGTCATATCTGACACGAGAAGTAGTATAATGTTTATTGTGTAATTGTGTATATCTTTCTTTTTGGCTATGTCATTGATCGTTGGGTAGCCATACTACTAAATGTAATCGAACTAGTATTAAGACCGATTTTGAAAAATATGCAGTTATATAACATTTAATAATTATTAAGTGTCTTATTTACAATATCCTGATAGAAAGAAAATTTAAATAATATTCATTATTTGGATCTTTCAATTATCCATACAGTACAGGTCAGGTCGGGCCAAAAGAGGACCCATACAATCCAGTACGTATGTATACGGTCCACTTCTGGTACGGTCTAACCCCCACACGCGGTCTGCCCCTTCTGTTAGTTTGACCTTTTCGAGTGATTCCCATACATTTGACAAACGTTTTTAGGTACGCTTGAAGATCTTAAAGTGATTTTGTATGACTTCTTATTGTGATTACGCATCAAGTTTGCAATTTGTTCCTGGTTTTACCAATTTACATTAATAGGACTAAATGTATTATTAAAGTACTTTTATCTCACCTGGCTGAAAGTAATCAGTTACTTCTATTAAGTTCAGAGGCATTGGTGGCCGAATGTTCAAGTTAGTCAGTCAGTCATATACTTTTGATCTTGTCTTTTACAACCGCAATTAACAAGGATTGCAGGTTTTAATACGTTTTTTTTAAAACAAAAAAAGGTCGAGGGGTTTCACTGGGTACTCGGGCTTCCTTCCTCAATAAAAACTGAACGCCATCATAAAGCTGAAAAATGGCTAAAAGTGATGTTAAGCCCCATTCGACCAACCTACCAACAGTTGTCCGTCCTTATCGAATTGTTATTTATTTAAATCTTCTGAAATAACTTGGCTAATTGAAGTTAACTTTTTGTAGGAATTATGTTCTTAATGTTCTCTATAAAAGGTGGTCCAAAAAACATGGCCGCCAAGCCCCATTTTTTCTGATTAACTGAAATTAAAAAAAGGCACAGGACCCAAATAAGTAATCACAATTTTGAATTCTCTAAAATTTAAGTATTATCAAAGTAAAACGCTAAATACAGTAATTGTGTAGTAATTTCCTCTAGTATTGCAATATTAAAGTTTCAAGATTGCCAGGATGAGCCAATTTTGTATTACGAACTACGAACATCTGTTAAACCTGTGAGCGATACAGACTCTCTGTTTTTATTCTTCACGTATTATTAAAATATTATTCAAAACTCTTATGAATTAAATACTATGTATGTGGTTCAGGTGGGGAATCATCAGCACCAAAGTGATCAAAGCATGATAGACGAGTCCACACTTAAAACCAGAATTCTCGACAAGGTGTCCGGTGATCCTACAAAAACTTGCAGACAGGTCTATGATGAAGTACTGGTAAACGCTGATCCTGTCCTTGATAATGTGCCGTCCTATGCATCGGTGAAGACAACTCTTGAAAGAAAACGAGCAAGGGAAATTCCACCTATTCCTGCTTCTGTATTTGATGTCAACATAGATGGTCAGTGGAAAAGAACTAAAGATGGCCAAAGGTTTCTTAGTCACCAAGATAATAACTGGGGAATAGCGATTTTCACAACAAGAAACGCCTTGGAAAATTTAGGACGATGCAGAGACATATATTTGGACGGTACATTCAAAACAACACCATTTCCTTACAAACAATTTTTTACTATTCACGGGCTTTATCAGGACAGAGTGATTCCTTTTGTGTTCGTCCTGATGACAAGGAAAGAAACTGGTCAGTATCGGCAGGTTTTTTCCCATATAAAGAGGCGGTACAGCAGAATAACGGGAAGGCAACTTTCACCAGAAAAAATAATAACCGATTTTGAGACATCAATGTTAAATGCGGCAGAAAAAGTATTTCCGCAAGCACAAATATGCGGCTGTTTTTTTCATCTGTGTAGAAGTATTTGGCGGAGACTGCAACGATTAAGGTTAAGGCGACCTTACGACAGAAATGCAAACGTAAAAAGATGCATAAGAAAGATTATGGCAATAGCATATTTGCCAATACTTCTAGTAAGAGCTAATTTTAACCAGTTGTGTCGTAATAATTTAACAAGACGGCTTTGTCGTCGTTATCCAGCTCTTCAAGAGTTGTTGAACTATTTTAGAGCTAACTATTTGGATGGACAGTTTCCAGCTGGTATGTGGAACGTATACACACGGAACATGGACAACAGAACAAACAATCATGTAGAGTGTAAGTACCTTTAAATTCTATTTGCGTGCATTAGGACTAATATTATTTTCTCTAGTTATCTGTACTTTCTTTTATCTCATTTTGGTACTATAGGCATCTGATTTTATTTTTGTTTGTTTGTTTGAATGATTTTTAAATCTTTTAAAATTTTTAAAATTTTAATGATGTTTTATCATTAGTTGAAATGTTTGCCCATGAATTAATGAAATAACTAATGAATATTTTGGTAAGTTAAGTTATTGTTTTTTCCTTTTGCCTGGTTTAGGAATGTTGCTAGTTACACTGCCGTACCAAGCGGTTCAACCGGCAAGTCTCCGACCGTACCACTTTAAATTGTTGGTACGGAAAAACGCACCAGTATTTTTGTAAATTGAAATTAATAATGCTTGTTTTCGACTGGTCCGGTATAAAAATTGCCGTTTTTAGTCATTCACTTATTATTGCCAGAAAACCACACTGGTGACATCTCCGACCATACCACTATTTTTCTGGGTGAGACGCCTGTTACTGTTATACCTGTATGATACCTGTATGATGGTTGTGGGACTCGTCGGGAAGGAAACAAATCCTGAGAAATGTTTATTACGGAATTATAGATTTACGTTTTTTTGAAACAAGATGCATTGTCAGCCCTGAGATGAGATGAAGAGAAAATATATCGAGTTTCATAAACGTAAAAAAATCTGTTTATTACGAAAGCCCAGAAGGCTCATTCGATATTCGAAATTCGAGATTCAAGATTCGAAACTCGAAATTCGAGATTCGAGATTCGAGATTCGAAATTCGAAATTCGAAATTCGAAATTCAATATAGTTATAACCAATCAAATTGTGTGTAACATAATCGTCTACCAATCAGAATAATTCTCATATAAACGTAGCCACGTGCTATTATGTTTATTTGGTGTTTTAACAGTCGACATATTTGTCAACGAATGACTTGTTCAACATGGTTTTGTTAAAAAAAAAATCAAATTTATAAGCTTTATTTGTTATTTTATCAAATTAATTCAGTTCACAATGACATCTTGGTTTTACAAATCAAGAAACAAAAATGTACATGTAAAACGGAATTCAACAAAACTTGGTGTGTAGGAAGTACACCATATGTAGTTTTGCATGTTACCAGGGCATTTTGGCCCTCAAATTTTGTGTGGGGGCTATCAGGGGTGGATCCAGAGGGGCCCTCCCTTTTGACGGAAAAAATTGGTTGGATATATAGGAAATCACTGAAGCATGACCAAAGTGGCCCTTCCTTTTCGAAATTTTGGATCCGCTACTGGCTTATTTTGGCCCTTTGAACTTAGAAATGTGCTGAAAATACCCATTAATTATCTTGTCAGCACAAATCCTCTGAATACTCTCAGTACTATACAAAATTTTATGAAACTTGGTATGTAACTAGTACACCATATACGTAGTTGTGCATATTATCAGGAATTGTTGATTCCTACATTTATATGGTAGTTATGGCTCTTTGAACTCAGACATTTTCAGTAATCCACAATAATCACGGTTTTCGCTTTAACTCCCCTAAAATTACTCAACCAAATTTTATGTAGTTTCGATATAACCAAGGAATTCTGATTGGTATAGATTAAGTCACACGCAATCTGATTGGCTAAAACTATATTGAATTTCGAATCTCGATTTTCGAATTTCGAATCTCGAATTTCGAATTTCGAATCTCGAATTTCGAATCTCGAATATATAAGAACTATTCTGATTGGTAGACGATTATGTCACACGCAATCTGATTGGTTATAACCATATTGAATTCCGAATTTCGAATTTCGAATCTCGAATCTCGAATTTCGAATGAGCCTTCTGGGCTTTCGTAGTTTATGGCTGTTTTGCTATATTGTGACATCACAGTGTTTACTTAACGACGTCTTGACAGCCAGGTGAGATGGGATAATACCGCACACAAAGATCAGAGGAAAATACTGCAGAATAGCGATAATGTATTTAATCGATATTTCGCAATATTTTCCTTTGAGTCAATACAACCGACCTGTTATATATATATATATATATATATATATATATATATATATATATATATATATATATATATATATATATATATATATATATATATATATATATATATATATATATATATATATATATATATATATATATATTTTTTTATAGGTTTCACAATGACTGAGAATTGTATATCAAAAATATATCCTCTCCTCTCGAGTTAATTTCAACAAAATAAAAAACGAGCCTATGGCGAATTTATTATTTGGTTGCAATGAAATAAAGAGCTATATACAATTCTCGCGATTTGTAAAACCTTTTTCTTATAGTGCAAAGAAAAATGCAGTTCACGTGGCTAATTTTGTAATTTTGTGACATACGAATTGTTTCATACGCAGATATTCTCCGCTGAAGGTGACGTCGTCACAGTGTATTTTTCCGTCAGGTACTGGCGTCACAATGTATTTTTCACATCTCTTTGTCTCCCATATTATTTTTTCCACGTCGCGCGAGAAATAGATAAATAGGACTATAATAAGAGCAATGTACATATGTGTACATTTTAGCCACCGCCCATAACATGCTTTCTGATAAGTTAACATTGATAACAACATGACGTCACAATTAACTGAAAATAGTCTTGAAACATATCGACCATATCATGGTCGACCAATTTTTTATTTGGGGCACCTTTGGGTTTAAATATAAAAGAAATTTTAAAAAATAATTTTATTATAACAAAATAATTGTAAAGCACTTTTTAATGACAGGATAATAACAGACAAAAACGTTTTATACAAACCACGCTTCTTATGAGTTTTGCATATTTGAACAAACTGGTCCGTAGGACGAGTTTGTTTGTGTTAATGAGTAACGCGTGGTAAATATGTTATGTGAAATTATTTTTACAATTTTTAAATTGGCGTGAGTTTATTGCATTTAGACGAACACGCGATGGACGGTCATTCTACAGGCATTGAAATTAGAACAAATCCATTTTCTAATGCAAATAACCATGAAAGTCGAAACAAATTTAGATAGTCCCGAACCGGCTTGTTAAACCAATCCAATCAGCATTATCGTGGATATGTCACTACAACATAATTTACAACTTTTCATTTCTCGCTTAAAAAATACTGTTGAAAAATACTACTACTACTACTACTATGTCTATAATGAATCCGCTAATATACAATTAATTCAAATGAAATCTTTCTCTTGCTCCCCCTTTTTTGTTATTGGTCGCTGCTTGTAGCTTACAACGCAGCGACCAATAACAAAAAGTAAAAGATTTAATTGTATATGTTAAATAGCTAATATAAGAATTTAAACAGCTAAAAATAAACTTTCAGACACATACATTTTATTAAAATAACAATTCTCCATCCTTTATTCATTTATTTTACCACAATGATACAAGGTAAGGGATTTAGATCTACGGGCATTACACAGACAGTCTATCGTCTTGAATTAAGAAATTTTGTTACAGCATTTAATCGTCGATGGAACACAGACGTGGGAAGAAAACATCCAAATTTGTGGTACTTTTTAAATAAACTTAGAACAGAAGAAGTTAAAAGCAAGTTAGCAGTGGTTTCTGTTGATAACGGGGGTGATCCTCCTAAAAGAAAGAGAAAGTACAGAGATCTAGAGAGGAGGATCAAGAGACTAAAGCGTTCTTACAGAAGAGGACAAAGAACCTTAATGGAGTATTGGAATGCAATGATACATGTTGTAGCTGCATTTCATTAGTTAAGGCAGATTGCCATTAATAATTTTGTCAATAAAAATCACTAACATAGTTTTGTATTTTTTACGCCTCGCAACATTGGTGTTTTGTCAAGATTCTAAATGTAGATTGCAAACTAAAAAAGCACTTCCAATATAGTTTTCGATGCTTATCAGAATTGTGCAGTTGCGAGAAACCTATGTTCCCCTGCAACGCGGTCCAATAATTTCAAAAGATTTTTATCGCGTCCTTCTGTTTAAAAAATGTAAATATGTACGATTTCAGTCATGGATGACGTCATAGATTATTGTCTGACATTTGATACCCATGGACGATGGCAATAATTCATCTAACTTTCAAAGCACAAGTATAAGCGTTTAGTCTTAAATGTTTTCATCTCGTACAGAGATGTTTAGTGTCTTCTTTACAATATATCTGTCGGAAAGACACTTTTCGTGGGTTTTAAAAATAATTCTATCAAACAATAACATACAAATTTTAATAAATCGGAAAACTTAAAAATAAATCATTCAATCAGTACATTTTCTGTACAATAAATAAAAGTTAATAATATTTGCCGTATTACACTTGTATACTAATAAAATTTTGCTCCAGTTTCCGACATGTCGAGTTAGAAATATTTGTGTATATGGTGCCGTTTTACTATTTATTCCTTATTGTTTGCATATCAAAAATAAAATTTAAATATTGCTATAAAAAACCTTTGTGATATCAGGAAGGAATTTCTGACGAGGTTCTGCAACAAAAATATCAACTAAGTAATCAGCTAGAAATGCCAAACATTGAATCTGTGCACTCACCGAACTTTGCCTATGGTTTGAGGAAGTATATTTGAAGTAAAATACAAAAATGGGGTGTTTGAGAAATGGAGTGTCGAACTATTGTGTTGTCGGACTAATGGGGTGTCGGATTGATGGGCTGTCGGACTAATGGGGCGTCGGACTAGCGGTGCTGCCCCGATTTTGTACTGTACTATGGTATTCAACACTTGTGGACCGTTCGGTTTTGTTACATTTTACTTACACAACAATCATGTACAATATCCATAACAATATAACGTTTATTTGGTAGGTTATAATTGGCTGGTGTGCTATTTATATTTTGTTGTCAACACAAGCTGAGCTCTTTTTGATGGGCCAAATAATTTGACAAACAACATTTGAATTGAACAGCCATTTATTTTTAAATGACAAAAAAGATAATCAATAACAAACATATATTTACATGTATCTATTACTAAACAATAAAACAATAAAAAAACTAATCCAACTAGTCCATCAAAGATGGTGATATTTTATGCCACCTTATTGTTACACCCAGTGCAGCAATAAACCCCCATCCCAACTTGTGTTGCAAATTAATAAGTATGACATTAAAATTTAAAGGGAAATTATCAAGGCCCATATTTCCCTTTTTCACATATAATAACATAAATTTTCCACATTACACAATAAAATCTACAATAAACTCTTAAAAGTATCAACAACAAAACATAGAAGTTAAATTGACTATGAAGGGGAGATCATTTGTCCCCTTGTGTACGACATGTATATTGTCATTTCAAACCTAAGCCAACCTACCATTGAAACTTCTTAACATTTTAAAGTCTCGATCTTTCTCCAAATCTTAACCACTAAAAATGTACACTAAGCTTCATGGCGATAAACCGATATATATTTGTAACTGGATTTAATTGGTTTACAGACCCTAATAAGTTTATAATTGGCAGATGTGCTATATATTTAAAATATATTTAAAAATGGCCAAAATACATTTTAAAATCATGACAAAAACTGAATTAACTCTGAACCATATGTTTTTTCCGATAATCTGGCTTTAGACTCTGCAGAAAATAAAAAAAATATTTAGACTCGGAGAATTCTATTCATATATAACAGACCCTAGTAAATATTAATAGAACAGGTTAAAAGTATATAAGATTTGTTGATTCACATTTGTTTTGATTTATTATATTGCACTGGTTCTACATAGTAAACAATTTTGTCAGTAATTGTGCAATCAAATTTTAATGCAAAAATCCACGTGCAAAAATCCTGAGATGGTCTATGGAAATTTTACATAGGAAATTTAATACCTAAAAATAGAACATTATTTTCTAAAAATACATTCTGTAATTCCATAGTACAATTTTACGAAAGTGTAACACCTATAGGCATGTTTCCAGAGCAGATCGTTTATGGAAAAATTGATTATAACTGTGATATTAAATTCTAAGAGTAGATTATATCGCATGCGCATTTATTTTATACACTATAACCGGAATCAGGGAAATCTTAGTATTTGCAGTGTCTTCATCACTTGACAGTTGACAACTAGATCGTCATGCTATACATATATTCTGATTCTATAATTAGTTCAACTTTAAAACGAAAGAATATTATAACTTCCATGAGATGTTTTGACAAAAGTAATACATAAGTGTTTGATAGTACCAACACGCATCAAAAAGTAAGTATTCATATTTTTTAAATTATTTTGCTCGTTTAAAAATATAATAAATGCTACGGAATCGATTAAACAGTTCAATTTTTGTGGGGGAAAATCACGTGGGGAAAATTAACATTTAACATTAAAAGAAAATATTTTGCAGTCGTATCCTGAACAATTTCTTAATTTAAAGAACCAAGATATTTATAGTGATGTCATTGTGCCATAACACTATACATTGATTGATCGTTGCTGTAGTAGCGTCCATAATTAAAAAATGTACTCAGTATTATGCATCAACACAAATGTAACTATCAAGAACCGTAGATGTCAGATAATATATTCTATCAATTTAGGACTGCAAGTTTTTGTAATAATTTAAGTCGTCTAAAAATATCTAACTCATACTTTTTAAAAACGTTTTCTTAAAAGTAAAAAAAACAGGCATTAAGCATTTAAAGTTTATTCGAATCAGATTATACGACGTGAAAAATACGATGTTAAAATAGAATAAAAATCAATTAACATAACGATTTTATTTTATTTAAACATATTTTATTCATGAAATACATAAATTGGATTGGATAGCAGGACAGTAGTATGGAAATGACAGTTCTGCCCCACAAGGGAAAAGTCTGCTTGAAATCCGAAAAAATCAAGGTTTTGTGCAAACGGATCAAAACCCAATACAAAACCATGACACAGGAATCAGAAATTGAAATAACACCTTAGAAAGAAGGAACGATAGGGTAGATACAATATGAATCCTGAAACAGTAGGTTGCAGTCTTGCCCAACTCCCCCCACCCGTATGCGAAGAGGTTGAGCTTACCCCCATCGAAGAGGAAGATTCTTACTTCAGGTGGGAGGTGGATGAAGATGAGGAAGAATACTTCGAATGCAGCGAAGAGGAAGAGGAAGATTCCTACTCCAGTGAGGAGGAGGATGAAGATGAGGAAGAATACTTCGAATACAGCGAAGAGGAAGAGGAAGATTCCTACTCCAGTGAGGAGGAGGATGAAGATGAGAAAAAATACTTCGAATACAGCGAAAAGGAGAAGAAGGAATATGAGGAAGAAGAAAACTTCTGGAATACGATCTGGTGAAATGAAGGGTGCAAAAAAAAAAAAAAAAATTTCTCGATCCAAACGGATCGGGAAATTTGACTGAAAGGAACCTGAATGAAATGGGAGAGATAGGAGCGAATGGAATAACACAACCTACGATGCATGCGCATTCAATTCTTCACTAAATAGGGTAGAAGGTTGACGCAACTGATCCTTTTCATCGTAGTTGTTCTTCAGACTGATCATGGGAGCACCGTCGCCACCAGCCAGCTGGGTCTTGAAGGATCGGGCTAATCGCACGGTATCTTGATGCTTCTTTTTCTTCTTGGCGACTCGTCGTGAGATCAAGGAGAATACTAAGGTACCGGTGGCACATAGGCAGGCTAGGGTTCCAAGGGGGATGGATGCCACAATACCTACGCCAGTCAGGGCAGATCCTATGGTACCACTAGTTAGCAGTAGACTGCCCACGGAACACCCACCCTGTGCAATGGAGATGACCTTATCCAAACGGTTATAGATTCTCAAGGCATGCTCATACCTCTGGATCTCTGAGGTGAGTTCTTCTTCCATGCGTGCGACACGACCGGCATCGATTTCATCCATTTATTTATAACAGCATGCCGAGCAAGGGGATATTCCTAAATGGACTATCAGGTCCTAAGATCAGACCGGAGCCATCGTGGAACTGCCGACCATGCTTCAAGTAGAGCCCATCCCTCTGGACGATTCGTGCGGTCGAAGGCTTCAGGTAGAGCCCATCCCCTCTGGGTTGCACGGTGCAGATGCATCCGCCGCGTTTCAAGTACAACCCTGAACCGACTGCTTTGGATACGGCGGCATTACCTAACCCACTCAAAGCTCCAAGGCCTAGGGCCGGCAATACGGTCTTCGCGATCATGGGAAGAGCCCTCGCAGCCAGCCCGGCCAGCATGGGTAGGAAACCTCCTACCTTCTGCACGTTCGCCTTCAACTGAGAGGTGCTCATCCTCAGAGTCATACCACCGGTACCCTTCTGCAGGAGCTTGGAGATCTTTTGGATCTGCTGCGTGGTGAGCATCATCTTGTGGTCGCCTTGCAAGTTCGCGTGGGACAAACGAATGGCGATCGGGCAGCCTTTCTTCACAGCCCGCTGGAGCTTATCGGCCTGACTTTTCGTCAAGCTCAAACTGTATTCGGAGTAACTCATTTATTTATACTTCGCGAAGATGAAAACGAATGGTGAGATTCTCACCCCTGAGATCGATGGGGGTGCCGTTCTGATCGGTGAGATGAGTCTCCATACGATTGATGGTTCGCAAAGTCACGGGCAAGTACACTAGATTTTGGGGGGTCTGAAGGATCTTCATGCCTGGGTCCACGTCGGGGAAGAAACTGTAGATGGTGGACTGCTGGGTTCCGTTCACGTAACTTCCATGGATGATGTCGCTATTCACCAGAATGCTGTTGATGCTGATGATGTTGACGATGAGATCACCCTCCGTGTAACCGTTCGTGCCTCGGTCATAAGCGTAGACCTTGCGCCCGAAGCCCAGCACGGTGTTGATGCTGTTTTCGACGTCGAAGTCCACTTGATAATCTCTGGCGAGGGTTAGAGTGGCTCTCAGCGTCGCGCGGTTGGCGTCGAGAATGATCTTGGTCTTGTGACCGTTGAGACGCAGTTGACGCTGAATCTCATTGTTAATGTCTTCAATGCCATAGGACCCGGTACTCAGTGCGATGGGGAACCAGTTGGCACCACCGTCCGCGGAGTAGCGGAAGGAATTGTTACCCGCATGGATATTGGGAAAAGAGTAGTACGTCTCCAGATTGACCAAAGCCATCTCGTAACTTTTCCCCTCGCTCAGTTGCAGGGGTGGGCTGAATTGAGTGAGAATCCGACTTTGGTTGTCGGACACAATGAAGGAAAACCCCTGCTTAGGGGCAGTGTTCTCGACGATTCGCTGTAGCAAGGATTGATCCATTTATTTATACTAGAATACGACGCTCATCTTCTGGCCGTCGGACTCGAACTGAAGAATCCTATCAGAGATTACGAGGGCGAACGCTTGAGTATTGGCTGGCACGTTACGCTCGAATTCGGCGCGGACCTGAATGTCGACCGTAGACTCCTTCAACCGCTCGGACTGATGACTTACGTCGATGACGAACAGTGGGTACAGGTCGATGTAGTCGTTGGGTGTTATGTTGCAGTTACTGTGGCGAGGATCCATGTTGTAGTAATTCTTCCGGAAATCTGCCGCGGTCTTATAGAGTCTAGCGGTCCGATTTTGGGTGAAACCTGCATTAAAGTCTACGGCGGGGTAGCGGTCAGCGTTGAGAGTGACGTAGATGTTTCGCAAGCGGCAGTGGTCGAACACGGCAGCATTTTGGGTCTGGTCGTTGCTCTTGCCGGTTTGAAAGGCCACGATGACGTATCTGGGTTTCTCTCGACCGCTCTTGGCTGTCAACCGCCAGTTGAACTGAGACGTTTCGGGGACGGCTATGGAATCGCACTGTCGCATTCGGAAACCGCAATCGATTTTACCCTTGCTCTGGATGGTTTTGTACAACCGCAGTTTCTCCTGATCGGAGGGGGTGACGTGGGGAATGAACCAGGAGATCTTACTCAGGATGATTCTTGCCGGGTCATTGACGGCTGCAGCCCTCAGAACGGCATTGGCATCCGAATCGCGCACGAGAGACAGTTCATGCTTGAACCCGTACACGATCTTATCGTAGTCGTCCGCAAAGCCGAAGATGTGCTTCAGGGGAATGGCGAAGGAGAACGACCCCTTGTTGGCAGGTTTGACGATGGTATACCCGTGGCGAATTGCAAAACCGGAGTTCTCTGCGGCGGCGATAGCGGTGGAATCCTTGAACCACAGTTGGTTGAGACCTTGAGATTTGGAGAAATCGTCGGGATAGGTCAGCATCCCTAGCATGGTGGTGGCGATGCCAGGGTCGTTGATGTGCTCGATCTGTTGACCGGAGAGCCTGTAAGTGATGGTTCGAAACAGATACATGATACCGTTGTGGGCGAGCGAGACGAGATCCGCATTGGCATAGGCGGTCCCATCATTCTTCTGGAGCCTTCCTTCCACCAAAAGGTAACTTTCAGCGGGATGAAGGAAGAGATCCTGGGTCTCAATATTGATGCGTATTTCAGCACCGGCGTTATTCAGTTGAGCCCCGGCTTGAGGTTCGTATTCGTGGACTTGATATTCCTGGAGGCTTTCATCGAAAGCTAGGGGTTCGACGATGTCGAGAATGTTTGACATGATATATTTATTTATAGCGGCGGACGAAGTCGTGAATTGTGGCAATACCACTTCCAGAAATTAGATCGTTCAGCCGGGCTTGCTGATGGGAGGTCATCGTGGAATTATTTCCCGAGATCAGATTGCTCAACCGAGCTTGCTGATGGGGAGTCATCGTGGGGTTACTTGGCTTGACGAGGTTGCGAGGTTTGGAGGTTGCCTTATCGATCATATAGTCCACAGCTTTGGAGGCCCCCTTTTCGACTCCTTTCAGGGTGGCATTGGTGGCGGCGCTCATGGCCTTGCTTCCCAAGGTCTTCGCGGCTGAGGAGGTGAATATTCGTCCGGCCAAGTTAGCGACCGTATCGAATAGCCCCCGCCCGCCGACGACGTATTTTCGTCGATATCCGTGCTTAATCAACAATGGCATCGTATATTTATTTATAGGAGAAGGCTGCGATGGAGTTCTCTGTAATAGGAGTCGTCGATGTGACCGAACGCCCTCATAGCATCGAGGATGGCCACCATCTCGTTGCGCACCCCATTATTACCAGCCTTATAGGCGGTGGCGCAAAGTTCGAGGCGATCTATCAACGAATCGAGGTCTTTCGGTAAGAATACCGTTTGGAGTCCGGAGCCATATCTGTCCTGCCGGTAGAGATGAGAAACGATCTCCTTCCATTTGTAACTTCGGTTCGACTTGGGGGTCCGCGAGAGAACGGAGTTTCCTTGGTACATGGCACCCGAGGTTCGCAGGATATCTCCATAGGTCATCAAATCTTCGGGATCGAACGATTCAGGGCGCTTCTTGACAATGAGCTCCCAAAGACCGGGGGTTCCCTTGTGGCGCACGCCATCGACGAAGATATCATCTCCATCGAAGGTGACGGGCCGACTTCCGATCATGATGGTATCGTCCTCTACCCTCAATCCAAAGGTATGGTCGGCTGCTGGAGTCATGCTGAGCTGCAGATACTGAGTCGCCCGGGGGCCTAGGCGGATGTCTTGAGGTGGTTCAATGGCTAATGGATGGGCTAAATCGGTTGGGGGAGGTAGCGCAGGCATCGGCGCAGGCAGTTCCTCGATCGTTTTAGTGATCTGCGAGGCCGCTTCCTTTTGAGCTTCCACCACGGGCTTGAACATCCTGGCGAGGTCGCGGTCAAGTCCGATATTGTCGAGGCGATGCTGCATATTGCTAGTCTGAATGCTTCGCTTGAGATCTTGCAATTCCCTAGCGAGCGCCTCACGTTGCTTGGGGTCGGTGATCTTAATGAATGTCATTTATTTATAGTGTTGATCGCTGTTGAACACCCCCGAGCGTTTGGTCCAACGCCCCTAAGCGTTCGAGAGCGTTTGACGAAACGCCCCAAAGCGTTCGAGAGCGTTTGACGGAACGCCCCCTAAGCGTTGGAGAGCGTTTGAATATCGACTGCCAGCGTGGAGGAAGCTGATAAAGGTCGATCCTTGAAGGATTGAAGTGCCTTCTGCATTTATTACTACCCGGCCGGCATGGGAATGTGCATTGGTGTCCACGGGTCGTTTTGACTGAACATGGAGGTTGGAGGGATCTGGCAGGGTTTCTCACCCCGTTATGGCGACGAGCATTCAGTGTATCAAAATCTGCTTCATCAAACATAGGTCTCGTTGACTCCATTCCACACTTCATACAGTAAGATGACTTTGTGTTCGGTGACCATACCATTTCATGAGGATGACCACTCTTCATACAGTAAGATGACTTTGTGTTCGACGACCACACCATTTCATGAGGATGACAGAGACTCTCTCTGAGTTCCGTAGGTAGGTCCTGGCAGAAGTCGCAGAGTGGGTATACATCGCTGGGGTCTCCGATCTCCGTTCGGCACTCGCACGTATTCTTGAGGTAATCCTCAAACTCCCACTTAAACTCAGGGGCACCTAAAGGACTCTTCAGCATGATCTGTAGCTCGACGGTGGTTGGTGGTCTACCTAACTCCAGCTCGATCTGCTCCACCCAAGATTCGTACTTCAGCAGTATATGATTAAGCAAAAAGATAGGTTCCAGCTTGATCATGCGATCCCTCTGCTCGATCTGATCCATCAAAGATTCGTGGTTCATGATTTTATCTTAGACTAAATAGAACTCTTCTAATTTGTATCGATATTTTCCAGCCGCCTTGGGACTCGTGAGGTCGATCGTCATGAATCCGTAAGGTTCGGACCAGCAGCGGTCGCAAAGGACGTCAAACTGCTCCTTGGCGAGGTCATTGCAGTGATCGCGACGGATGTGCTCGCGGTTCTTAGCATCTTGCTCGAAGAGGCAGATGAAGTTGGTATTTTCACGAATCGATTGCCGGGGCAGCTTGAAATAGTTTTGGCAGAGGTAGAAGCAGTCCACGTTGTTGTGACGACCTCTCACGTAGTAATCTTCACACTTACTCTGCTTGCTCATCATCAAGTCGTCGAAGATCATGAGATTCTTGCGGGTGGGATCGAGTTCGCGGGGGTCTGGCACATCGTCTCCATGCTCAAAGAAGAAGGCTTCGATACCGCCGAGGTTAGGCGATGGATTCAGTACTTCCACCACATCGATCAATGGGTAGGGGCATCTATCCTTGATGGAGAGTATTTCTCGGATATCGTCCTTCGAGAATCCCCTTTCCAGCGCCCGCCGCAGCAGCTGGTAGATGGGTTGGTGGAGCGATTTCCCGAAGACGTATAGTCGATCGTAGTCTAACCACCCTTCGCGCAAGAGGAGGTTATTCAGCAGCGTCGTCTTGCCACAGTCCGACTTGCCTATGATTAAGCCTCGGATTGATCGCTGCGGGAGAAGGTAGTGATTGCACCTGGTCGATGTGGACTCGTTATACGAAATATCTTCAACGTCCATTTTATATATATAAATGGGAATGTACTGTTTGAAGTGCAAAACGAAGACCGAGACGAATAGCCGCGGAGTGATCCCGACCAGCAACGGACGACGGAGGAAGGTGGGTATCTGCGCCGTATGCGGTTCTAGGAAATCTCAGTTCATCCGGTCCGTGGAGGGTACTGGGTTCATGAACCACCTGATCAACCGACTACCCATAGAGATGCACCTTCCAGGCCACAATTTCACCGGACCTGGGACCAACCTCGCCAAGCGGCTGAACGCCGATGGTACTCCCAAGGATTGGTCGAAACCCATCAATCGAGTGGATGAGGCCGCGTATCACCACGATCTCTGCTACGCCAGGCATAAGGACACGGCCTCACGTAACTCCATCTGCGACGCGACCATGCTGGCCTCCCTCGATGCCATTTCCGACCCCACCGCACGCGAACGCCTGGACCGTAGCATCGTCAAGCCCATCATCGGTACCAAAGCGCGATTTGGATTGGGGGTTAAAAAAAAAAAAACCCTCGTTTGGTCGGACGAACTAGCCGAGGAACTACACAAGCCAGTCCGCCGCAAATTTCAGAAGCGTCGCGTGGTGGTGGGTGGAATAGATGCAACCTGGGCGGCCGATCTCGTGGATATGAGCGCCTTTTCCCGAGACAACAAAGGTCATAAGTTCATCCTGAGCATCATCGATGTCTTCTCCAAGTATGGGTGGCTAGTGCCGCTCAGGGATAAGAAGGGGACTACAGTGCGCGACGCCTTCCAAGCGGTCTTCAAGTCTCGCATCCCCAAGAAGTTATGGACGGACAAAGGAACGGAATTCTACAACAAGGAGGTGAAGGGGCTTCTCCAGAAGCATGACGTCGAGCTCTACTCCACCGAAAACGAAGAGAAGTCGAGCGTCGTGGAGCGTTGGAACCGTACCATGAAGGAGAAGATGTTCAAGTACTTTTCCGCCAACTCCACGCGAACCTATATCGATGTGCTAAGCGATCTGGTTCATCAATATAATACCACCAAGCACCGCTCCATCAAGATGACTCCCACTGCCGCCAGTCAGAAGGAGAACGAAACCAAAGTCTTCTGGAACCTTTACGGAGATCTCCCTCCCATGCAACCACCGCGATTCAAGGTTGGCGATAAGGTTCGAATCACCAAGAAGAAGGGCGTGTTCGAGAAAGGATATACTCCGCGCTGGACCGAAGAAGTCTTCACCGTATCCATGGTCTTAGGAACGCAACCGCCCACGTATCGTCTCAAGGACCTCAACGACGAGGAGATTCAGGGATCTTTCTACGAGCCTGAGCTCCAGAAGACCACCCAAGAACTCTTTCGCATCGAAAAGATCTTGCGGCGACGCACCCGGCAAGGAGAACGGGAAGTCTACGTCAAATGGCGAGGCTATCCCAAGACGTTCAATTCATGGGTAAAGGCTTCCGAGCTCCAATAGTCCTTCGATTTTCCAGTCCCTGGAGTGGGGACTAGAGAAGCGGAGGAGGGATCAACCGTTCCTGCCGGGAGAAGGAGGCTTAAACTTCACGCACTTTTCAAGAGCTTCAATCTTTTTCCTGCTTATCAGCCATCTGCTTTTCGAGGGTTTTATATCTAGATTCTACAGCGTTTATCTTCTCCTGCATGGTTAAGGCTAAATCCTGCCAGTTCTTTGCATACCAACCATTCGTCACGGGATCCTTGGAGTCGGTTCCCTCGGGGAGGTTACGAATAGCATGGCCCTGCATATCTATCGCGCCGGTCATCTTACCACCGATCGTGGGCAGGCACTTTGCCACGTCTTTCTCGATGCCATTCAAGCGTTTCTCCTTATCCTCGAGCACTTTCAAGACCTTATCGATCTTTGCCGCGAGCTCAGCGATATCCTTCTGATCCTCTTTCAATTGCAGATTGACCCAGTGCCTCGTCGCAGCGTCCGACCCCTCTCGCGGTGACCCCAGGCCGGTGATGCGGTTGTCGTTCATATCGAGATCTTGGGACCAGACCAATGCGCGTTTTCTCGAGTGAGATCCGAATTTGTCCATTTATTTATAGCGAGAATATCACGTCGTCGAACGATCTACCCTCCGACAGCATCTTCAGTACGTAGAGGCAAAAGTGACCGCACACCACGTCCCCGCGATGCTGCAGCTCATCGGTGTTGTATTGGATCTTCGGACGCAGATAGTCGACCATCTCGTCGGGCGGAGGCAGACCGTAAGAGTCGAAGTAGACTTTGAGTCCTCCGCGCTTGTGCCAGCAGGTCCAGTGCGTTCCGGAACCTTGGAAGTCATCGTGGTTCAAGATGCCGCATTCATTAGCTCGTGGCGCTGGTGGTAGGGCATCTCTCATGAATACCCCTCTGAATCTATGGATCCCTAGGGCCGAGGCAGCTTCTTCGAGCTCTACATTTGAGAGGGGTTTGAGTGGGAGAGTTAAGTGGTAAACTCGTACGCTGCTCATTTATTTAGATTCGATAGTGACCGTGCGCGAGGGTGTGGACCCCGTCAGGCAGAATGTGTCGCTTATCATCGTTGGCTGAGAGAGATTTCTTGCAATAGGCCATGGTGAATATCTGATGGAGCCGGCTTCGGATGAGGTTCATCGAGCGGTACGTCTCCTTGCCGGTGTCTAGGCACTGCTTGTAGTCTGCGAAGGTCAGTTCAGACTCAACCACACTCTTCTTCACGCCTTTGGCTCTCTTATGCTCCTCAAAATCTACTTTGAATGCATAGGCCTTTGGCCGGATTCCCACGTACTCAGTCATCGGTCGGCCTGCGCACTCATCCTTGAACATGCCGATCACCTTCTTGTTCACGTCAGCTGGGATCCCGGAGGCATGGTTCGCAGCGTAGTTGGAGGTATCGAACCACTGATGTGCGCTCGTCGCCATATCTTTGTATACGTCCGCCGTCTGAATGTCACAGATCAAGCTGTCCGTGTCGGTGTAGCAGATGCTGGCCCGGTCACCGTACGTTGGCTTGAGGTAATCGTAGACGAAGTCGG
Organism: Limnoperna fortunei; assembly: GCA_944474755.1. NCBI lineage: Eukaryota > Metazoa > Mollusca > Bivalvia > Mytilida > Modiolidae > Limnoperna > Limnoperna fortunei. The sequence goes on from OX104118.1 coordinate 66,599,061, forward strand.
TCATCAATGTCTTCGATAGCTCGAGAATGGAGAATCCAAGGTAGATTGGTTTGTCGAAGACCAGTTTCGTGCGATGTAGATGCACTGCAGCCAGATCCGCGTTGAACACCGTCCTGCGCTTGAAGTTGGGTCTCGCTACCAATTTCCTGGCTACCTTCTCACTGTTGACTAGTCGCACGTCCACCCTGTTCCGAATGTTCTCCATGGTTTTCCCGAACACGGCATTGTTCATGAGTTTGAAGAACTCCTTCTCGAAGGTGGTGGCAGCAGCAGCCCGGCACTCCGTATTCTTCTCGACGTACTTCTTCAACCAGGGGCTTTGCGTGAACTGGATGGCTCGATGGATTTTCTTCAGCTTCATCCCCCTGGCGAGGTACTTCTTCAGATTCACATAGTGAACCACGTATTTCTCCCGGTCGTGGAGGTTGGCCACCAGTTTTCTTACTCCATTGATCTCCACGGATTCCGGCGCCAGAGGGTAATCGTTATGATGGTCGTGGAGCCCCCTGGGGTACTCGAGGTCCACTTCCAGGATGTAGCCTTTTGTATCTTCCTCACCGATCGTGCTAAGATCTGGAACCTCCGATGGATCCGTCCACTTGAAATCTCCCGTGGGTAGAGTTCGCATCATCGCCCATCCGTAGAGGTTGTTCGCGTCCAGGTACATGAGGTAGTTGGTCGGTTTACTTGGGTCGTGCTCCGTCACGTAGCGATTGTTCGCTCGGGCATATCTCTTTGACGCCATAGTGAGACCTCCTCGGATGCCCTTTTCGATCATGAGTAGCATATCAGGATCGGAGATCAGATCTAGTTGGATGGCGCTGACCTTGAGTGCTGCATCATAGGCAAGCCCTGGTGCGGTATAGTAGTGCGCCGGGTCGAGTCCATAATGCTTCAGGCAGATGTTGCGGAAGTTCTCGAAAACATCAGCGAGCAAGATCACGTCCGTCTTCAAGTATAGGTCGTGATACTCCCGCATGGTCGAGATTCCCCAATCCCTCCAGACCTTCTGAGCATGGGCATAATCAGCGTCACTGATGTCTTCCTTCGTGAGCGCGCTATAGAAGTCCTTCTTCGCTGGTAGTTGAGGGTCCTGGAGTCTCTCAAACTTATCCATGTAATCGTATGGATATACCCCCTTACGTAGCAGTAGATCCAGATTGCCGTCCTTCTGCCCTTTCGCCGTGAGTGGTATGTCATATCCTTCATCCATCTCTTTGACTGTGAAGGTAATGTCCGCTCCAACGACCTGCTTCACCTTCTCGCTGCAGCCTTGGAGGATTTCAGTCAGTCTGGTGTGCGTCATCTCGTTCTTGTGAATCATCAATCCATCAAAAACGAGCGCTCCCACTTCGATTCCTTGTTCAGTCAGGTAATCGAAGGCTGCCATCAAGGCCTTGTTTTCCAGGGAGCACATGACGTAATTCACGGTGGTTCCCTTGATGTTGTAGTCTGTGAGTCGCCTTGCCTTGGATTCGCGGGCAAGCTTATGTAGGTCCGGGTTCAGCTTGGTCACCTCCTCCATGATAGTTCTCATTCCCTCATAGTACTCCTTGAACCAAGCGGGTGCATCCTCCTCCAGTCCGATCTCCTTCCCGTTAATGATGGCTAGGAAGGTAGTCTTGGCTTCGTCCCGCGTGATCCTTTTGTAGACCATCAGATCTGCGGTCAGTTTCTCCCGGTTGGCAATGTAAGCATCGAGCCCGGTACACTCAATGCCGTTTTCATGGCAGTACCATGAGAGTAGGGTTGGGTGAGCGTTCTTCATGTCGATATCGATCATGTGGTCTGCGCAGAGGGTATGGCGGATGCGGCGACTCATTCTGCAGACCAATCTTCTCGCTGGTCCAGTATCTTCCGAAACCGTTCCGCTGGTAGTATCGCATGGGGCATTCACCCAGAGCGTTGGTGCGATCCAGGTAATCTTGCAGTAACGTCAGTTGGGCATTCTTTTCGAGCTTCTGCCCCTTGATGTATCGAATCCCAAGTTCATACTCTTCCGGATGCGTCACGATGTACTCCAGTTTCTGTCGGTCGATGACCTCGCGTAGGGTAATGTTTCGACCATTCTCCGACGTGAACTCGCCCACCTTGAAGAGCTCGGGGTTCATTGGCACTGCACCAAATTCTCGCCGCATGTCGGTGAATGCCTCGACCGGCGTTGCCTCGACTAGGCTCTGGAGACTGGCATTCATGAATTTGAAGCTGTCAATGAAGCGCAAGTATAGGTATTGCGTCTTCGTCTTTCCTTTCTTATCCTTGTACTCTCCAATCGGTACGCTCTTCGTGAAGGAGATGTAGCGCTCTTCCGTGTTGGGGATGCAGTCGATCTTACCTTCGGTTCTGCCCAGGTTCTTGATGAAGAGGTGACTGTCATACCCCGCCAAGTTATGAAAAATCACGGGGACGAATTTGGATGCCTTGAAGTTCAGATTGCAGTCGCTATGGGCTGCCCCTCTGAACTTACCTGTGAAGTGGCAGTGGTCCTTCACTTTGTCCTCGCCGAGCTCTTGGTGGCAGATGGTGCAGTGGGTGGTTTCCTCGAATGCTTTCTTGTCCCCCTCTGTCATCACCATGGGCTTCTTGAAGTCGTTCTGTTGGTAGATGTCACGGACGTCTTTCGTCAACCGATCCACAAAAATCTGGGCCACGTCTTCTCCTTCCTGCTGCATGGTGTAAATCACTGGTTTCTTTGCGTATACGGTCTCGTCGAAGCACTTGATGTGGTAGCAGAAACCCGATGGTATGTGCTTCTGGAGGATTTTGGTAGCTCCACCTGCCGCGGGTTCCTCTTCCATCTTCACTTTGGTTGTGAAGCACTCGAAATCGGCGTAGACCACGAATGGTACTTTCATCGACCGGGCATGGTTCTTGAAACTGACCTTACTTCCCTCGTCCGGCATCTCGACTTTTACTGCCTGCTTCTGGCTGCAGTATTCCATGTGACGGTCCAGGAGATCTTGCCGGGTGAAATGGTTTAGGCACCGGCGGCAGAAGTAAGCTTCCCCATCATGCTTGGTCACCTGCGCCGTCAAGAGTCGTGAGAGGTTCTTTACCCAACTGTAGTGTTTTGTCTCTTCATTCCCCAATAGCATGAGGTCCACATGCTTCGCTCCGGTGTGATCACTATTGGATATCCTCAGCGGGTAGACGCCTTCATTCTTCTTATTCTCGAACCCAAAGACGTTCACCTTGATCCCTTCGTTAAGTCTCTCGAACTTATCAATCGCCCGGAGTGAGACTGGGAATTCTATCGTATCGAACCTTAGTTCATCCTTCCACCTTGCATACTGGCCCACGCGGTTAGCATGCTTCTGATCCACCTCGTCGTGGTGAAGCGCCGAGAGGATTGCCCATCGAAAGCATTCCTGATCATCGTTCTGCACGTTCACGATTGCCTTTTTGTCTGCAAGCTTCTTGGGGAGGGGTATGTAAGAGCTGCCGGCCAGTGGCTTGAATTCGTTCAGTTGAATTTCCATATTCTCAATGCGCCCAAAGGTCCACCCACTTCCATTTTCCTGGAAATTCGCCATGCTCTCCTTGATCTTGTCCATCATCTGTGCTATCGCCTGATCCAAATCTACCGACTCAGTGATGGTGAATACGGCGGATCGGAAATATGTATCAGTATTCTCGTTCTCACCTGGATTCGCGGGGTTGATCTTCACCATCTCCACCTTGAGGACTAGTTCCACTTTCAACCCCTTCTTCTCTGCTAGACCAGCTGCAATCGTATTTCGAATGGGTTCCCAACTCACTTGAATAAACGTCTCGACGTCGTGCTTCTTCAGAGGTTTGATGATCACTGTGCCGAACACTCCCCCCAATGCCTCGCGCTTATCCTGCACATCGATCTCATGCCCGGCATCTTCAAGGCTCTGTTTCACCCTCTCTACTAATTCCTCCTTTCTCAGTTTTGAGTATTTGGTAATCCCCCTTCGCCTAGCCATAGCCATGATCTGCTTCTTGTTGAGCACCTCTTGACGAATGAACCGTCGACCTGTGGACGATTCAATGAGTCTCACCAAGGCAGTCTTATTCTTCCTACTGTACCCCCTCAACCCCTCCTCTTTAGCGATTTCACGAAGCTTCCGGATGGTTTCAACTACCCGGAACTTACCCCCAATCGACTGATCATCTTCGTCTTGCTGTGGGGTGTTATGGGTATGTCTCCAGCAAAGACCATTCCTACCCGGTTTGCTTCTGCAGAACTGACCTTTCTTCCTTTTCAAGGGTGCTCCGCAAGTTCGTTGGACTCCCCCCACTGGCATCTCAATAGTTTCAGTGTTCATTTATGTATATACCTATCTTTCAATGTTTCTAAACTAAATTTTTCAATTTTAGGAGGCAGTCGATCCCTCGTATACCTTCTCTATCAATCCCTTCACGTGCGAGTTCGTCTGCACCACCCAATTTTCCTTTCCGAATCCTCACTGATTGCCACCCCAGCCTTGGATACCTTTTTTCCGATGAGGAAATCCCCCATCGGAAAAAGTTTCTACCAACCTGTTGTTACCAGATTTCAACGTCGAAGTACTCATATCCAGTCTTCTTCGACCTCTTCTTGCCTTTGTTATTAATCTTGAGAGTATTCCAATTTTCCTTTCGTATTCCCTTCAACACTCCTATCACCCTCGCGCACGCCCAGACCTTGAATGTCTCGCCCTCACTCTCCAATGTCAAGATCACGCCAGGTCCATAGGCCCCTTTTACCTCCCAGCCATCTACCACGTTGAATGTCTCCTCCGGTAGTTCTCTCCACTTCAGGACTGGTGATCCACGCTTGACCTCGGTTCTCTTCCTTCCCTCTCCATCGCTTTCCTGAATTTCAGGTTCCTTTGCAGTTTCAATCTGCAATGTCTGGAAGCTCTTCTCAATCTCTTCAATACCTTTACATCGGGGCTGTAGGAGTCTGACGTGTCTGACCACGTTGACTGTTTCTGTGTTCATTGTATCTACCCTATCGTTCCTTCTTTCTAAGGTGTTATTTCAATTTCTGATTCCTGTGTCATGGTTTTGAATTGGGTTTTGATCCGTTTGCACAAAACCTTGATTTTTTTCGGATTTCAAGCAGACTTTTCCCTTGTGGGGCAGAACTGTCATTTCCATACTACTCAGGACCATGCCTATATATATCCTCTCCATGGTAACATCAAACAATGGCACAGACATGTCATAATTAAGTCAAAGAATGACAACACAAATTCTATTGTTAGCCAAAAATCTCAGTTATTGTAAAGTTTCTTTGTAATTATTAATAAGTAACATAAAGACGAATTATCTGATGTATAAATCATAACCAAATGTAGATAAATTCCAAGCAAGGATATAAAATGTTAGATCTGTGGCTTTTCGAGCACATTATTTTATTTTTAATACACTTGGCCAAAAGTTAGGGACCACCAAGTTTTGCTTCAAATAAAATTACAAAAAATGTTTCTGTTTCTTAGTACATATGTTATTAACAAAAGCTAGGTTTGAAGTATCTATTAGTAAAATTTTTAAATCGCTCGATTCACGATACAATTACAATAGAGATTTAAAAAACACTACCCTCAGCTTTTGAAAACTCTAGTTTGGCGCCTGTTTTCATTTCATCATGTGCACGTGCGTAACCTGTAAAATTTATCAACATGGTACGTCGAAAACTATAAGATGCAGAGAGCGGGCAAGCAGTAGGTATGATAAGGGCTGGAATGACACAGCGGCAGGTTTCAGATAGGTTCCATTAGTAGGCTAATGAGACAATATAAGGAAACTGGTATTGTTGGGGAAAGACCAAGATCAGGGCGACCGAAGAAGACAACAGAAAGACCCTCATTTGATACATTTGTCCGAAACAGTGAGATGAACCGTTTTCGAGTTCGAGCACTTGATTCATTTCGGTCAATAAGTTTTTTGCATACAACTTGAAAACGGTTATAGATAATACCGGGTATTACTAGTAAACATATAGATTTAACATGATCACCAAGTCAAGGCCAACAATTTGAGCCCAATTTCAAAGGTCACGGGTAAAGGTCATACCATAGCAACAAGGAAACTGTTATAAAAAGTCCTTAGCAAACATATATTTTTAGAACCAGAATGATATACTTTACTAAAATATGTCTTGTCATGACAGGAAGTGGCCTTTTGTCCCCACCAACGGAATGAAAGTCCTTAACAACAATCTATTTTTGGCTCGGGACCACTTTCTTTACAGAAATAGCTCATTTTTATATCTGAAGTGACATTTTGTGCTATAGCAAGACACAAAATCCCTTAGCATCACCTAAATTTTCTGACTTTAGAGGAACAGTGGGAAAGACCTTCTCAATTGTTCACAGAACAAATGGCAGTTTAATTTAAATTTCTATTTTTTATTAGCGTGCCGTTAGATAAGGAAACATGGCAGAAGGAGGTATTGGAGAGATTCCAAACGTACCTTCTCGGCATCTTCCTGACGGAAAGCAGTATCATGTATTCTTTTCGTACAGAGATGTCGATGGGGAGCATGATTGGGTGAGAATGGTTATAAATGAACTTCAAAAGAAATACGGATTTATTTGTTGCGATAATGAATTAGATTTTCAACCTGGAAAGAAAATAGTTGAAAATATTAAGCACTGCATTCAACAATCCGTTAAGACAGTTGTAGTCTTGTCTAAAGAATATACTGAAAGTTTTTGGTGCCAGATGGAACTTGAAATTACACTACAGATAGGCATTAACAGAAAAGAACAAATACTCATTCCAGTATGTAAAGAAGACTTCAAAGATGTTCCTGATTATTTACCTCTGATGACCTGTATTGATGCTAGAGGTCCATTAGATACATGAATTAATATTCTTGTTTCGGCAATTGAGTCACCAGGTAATTGCGTTATTTTCTGAAAACATACCATCGAAAAAATCCCATCATATAGAAAAGTACCTATCAATTCTAAGCTGCTGGGTTTAATCCTTTCTATGTCTGTGGCAGTACTTAATAATGTCAAACGTCCGTTGGATTGTAGTTTAATCTGAGTACCTCAATGAAAAACTGCTGCGCGTGAACTTTATGACCCAGAAAACTCTTTATACACATACTAAACAAAACGGCATTTGCTTATTTCAAAGCAAATCTTAAAAGATGACATTATGTTATTTACGGGTTTTAATTGTCCATTAATCAATAAAACAATTATTTAAGTGATAAACTTAAACACCAAACACTCAATTAATTAGTATTCAAATAAGAGCAAATGTTTGACTGCTTCATGAACAGTACTGGTAAGCCATGACATGCAAAAATTACGCCTTTTGGAAATATACGGTAAAAATTGCATGTACATATTTTTACAGTTACTTTTACATTTATTAAGTTTCAAATTTGTATTGTAGTTGACAACATTACAGACAGCTGTTTCACCCAACATTTCTTACAGAATTCAAGTAAGCATTACCGAGTCATCTATTTATTTGTTATGAAAGGATTATAATATGCCTACAGTAACTGCTGGTAGGAAAATCATTGATTATTTCTTTCATTGCCTAAATTTACTGCCCTAAAATTTCGAAAATTATTTTAATTCGAAGTTTTTTTTCTATTTGCAAGTTGTAGATAGCTTTAGCCGGATTTAGTATAACGTTTTAAAAATTTTAGTGATAAATCTTAATCTTAATTATTTGGATTTTGAATACTGTTTGGGTTTGAGCTCCCCTGATGATGCTTGATTAGACGAAAAAGTGCGTATTGCGTTGTAAATTATATTACCCTTGCTGTCTTTGATGACAGGGTTTCTGTGTACTCATGTGTCCACGAAACCCTGACAAACTTAGTCGGAAGTTGGAAGGGTTTCTGTGTACTCATGTGTCCACGAAACCCTGACAAACTTAGTCGGAAGTTGGAAGGGTTTCGAGGACACAGAAACCCTGACTTGTGAGTTTGATATGGTCAGTTTTGTTTGTGGTTTGATGAGTTGTATTGTTTTCAAAATTGAACGTTAGCAGTGCGGTTAGACTGTTTATTACATTTATACAAGTTTCTAAATGGATAGGGGACCTCGGTGGCCGAGTGGTCAAGGTAGTTCGTCTACTATTGATCACGTGGTCTGTCAACACTGATATTGCGGGTTCGATTCTCACTGCAGGCAGGGTGTACTCGACTCCAATCTTAATTGACAAGGATTGCCAGTTTTCCTACCGCAGGTCGGGTACTCCGGCTTCCTCCCCCAATAAAAACTGGACATATAGCTGAAAAATTTCTGAAAGTGGCGTTAAAACACCATCAAACAAGCAAACATCTAAAAGGATACGTTTAAACATGCATTTGAGATTAATTACAACAAGTTTAGGTTTTCTAAAAAGCTAACCGTCTCTTAGCTGCATTTCCCATTTTATGGGTATTATTAAAGTATCTGTTTTTTTGTAATGTACCTTTTAAGGACAATGTTTACGCTAAACTATTAACCAATGGTGCTTGAGAGATTTAAATAATTGTCGTCACTTCACACGTGGTTTTTTTGAAGATCTTTGAAAAATTATTAAACAAAAATTGACTCCCTGAACAAATGTTCAAAATGGGAACGAAAATAAAGATACAGAAAATATAAGTTTTTTTCCAAACAGCTTAAAAAGTCGGGTGATTTGGTGCAATGTTTACCTTTTATTGTTCACTGACCAATGCACTGAATGAAATAGAAATCAATATTTGGAACGTAACATTACTACACAAAAATACTGATTACAATCCCGATTCAACCCAAGAATATATCGAAATTTTAGTACACGTACTTGTGCGATCTTGACTTAAACCAATGATATGACAACGATAGATTTGGTGAACCACCCAATCAAGTAACAAATAGTCATTTACTCCGTATACTGTTCACCATTTGACTATGTATACCGTCTCCCAATAACATAAGTTCACATTTAATTTGTTTCTTATTCGCTTAGATTTCAGAAATCTTGATATAATATACGAAGAAACAAGTAAAGTGTCATGCACTGATCAACCATTTGAAACAAGATTTATTCCTGATTATCTGAGGAGGAGCAAAATAAATGTAAGCAATTTTTATTTAATATCTTAATTGCAATAGACTTAAATCTGATTACATGTTTTCTTAAATATTGGAAAAAAGTAACTCGATGGATTGGCGCAATGGTTCGATGCTTATGAATTCTATAATGCATATTTTCTATTTAACGTGTTACAAAACAATGCAGTGCAAGAATTTAGAACATGAAACATAAACATAAAAAACCAACTGTAAAGAAAATATCAAATATAACTTACATGTACATAAAAACAAATTAATTATGTTGTTTTTTCCAGCTTAATCCTGAAGTATTTACGGATATATTTAATGTTATATCAGCGAATCGCTTGGTTACTCGGCTGATGTGTATAAACCCATGGTGGCCTATTTGTCTGTGTTGGGTTTTGACGGTACCAGATTTTTTATGTGGAGCGATTGGATTTATTATTTTCTACTTTACAATTTACAGTTTTTGGGGTAATGTGGCCATGCTTTTGTTTCCGGTGCAACAAGAAGGTCAGTAAAAGTATTTAAAAGTCTTTATAATGTAGACAATTTAATTTTATTGAAAGGATATACTTTGAAAGCAATTATACATATACATATAGTGCGTTGCATATCAGTGCTACAAAGTAAACCTCAATGTCATTATATTTTTGAACTTTTTAAAATCCATGATCGTATATGACATTTAATTCTAATAAGGAAAAATTACTTGACGAAACAGAACCTTAAAGCCTATTCAATTTCGTCTCAAGCACGGTAATACCTGTTACGGACAGTTGTAAATGGTTTGTTAAGATCGTATAATAACTAGAGTTTGTCCCATTGCTCATCTTGTCTTTGAATCTCTGAACCTACATGTTTATATTGTTAGGGCCTCGCCACTTTGTGGCGGACGCCCTATAGTGATCAGTCTGTCCGTCCGTCCATCCGTCCGTCCGAAACCAATCGTGTCCGGGCTGTAACTTTTTTTATTTTTTGAGGTAGGCTTTTGATATTTGGAATGTGGGTAGATAATATAAAGGCGATGTGTCGCATACCGTGGTTGATCACCTTTGACCTTGAAGCTTGACCTTAAGGTCACATTATTGCTTTCTGAATGACAAATTCATGTCCGGGCTGTAACTTTTTTATCTTTCGAGGTAGGCTTTTGATATTCGGAATGTGGGTAGATAATATCAATGTGATGTGTCGCATACCATGGTTGTTGACCTTTAACCTTGAACTTTGACCTTAGGTCACATTATTGCTTTCTGAATGACAAATTCATGTCCAGGCTGTAACTTTTTTTATCTTTCGAGATAGGCTTTTGATATTTGGAATGTGGGTAGATAATATCAAGGCGATGTGTCGCATACCATGGTTGATCATCTTTGACCTTGACCTTAAGGTCCGCGGGGCCCGCAGAGATGGGTACCATCTCACTGATATCCAGTTATTTGTCATTTTTATTTGTATATTTTAGGGACATTTTGAAATGAGGCAGTATTTACTATTAGTTAACAACATCTTGATGCAGCACAATATTTTTGTGGCATACAAAACAGAAAAAATGTCGGCAAAAACCACTGTATCCTTTTGAACAATTAATTTCTTTCACTACTGTTGCACAGATGTTTTTGTTGTTATAAATTCAAAATTTTGTTCACATTGATGTATTCTTTCTATTATATATTCCGATCAGTTTTGTTTTACTATATTGTTTTACTATAAACTCTTATTTTCTACGCTTAGAATAAACATGGGAATATCCAATAAACATATACAATTAAAATTATACTTCCGGTTTTTAAAAAATTATGTTCATTATTTTCGTAACAAAGTATAGGTATATTTTCTCTACTACGACGCCCAACCTTGCATAGTAAGTATGGAACTTGTAATACTGTGTTGAGATGCCAATCCATATGTCTCCCAAACGAAGCCCAAATTGAGTTTAAAAATTTTAAAAGTTAATTGCACAGCTTCAGTTCAGCCCCCAACATATTTACAAAGTTTCGTTTAAATCTAACATCGTATATCTAAGATAACGATCTGAACAAAGAAATAATAATAATAATAATAATAATAATAATAATAACAATACAAAACAATATGTCTGTCAAAACGCCGTTTTGTGTCAACTGCTTTTAAAATGCACAAATGAATAATCACTACAGCTTTATGTTGAAAATGTTGAAATATTATATTTATAGAAATTCATTCAGAGCCACATGAATACTGAAACAAGTTTAAAAGATGTTGCAAGGTCATCGGTTGAAGAAGAACCTTTATTGGAAACGGACGATACTGTTATTGAAACTGAGGTATGGGTAATTTTCAGAAAGTATAACGATTAAAAAAAAGATGTATTATAATTACAAAATAAACACAATCATGAACACTTTAGTGTACTAGTAACCACATAAAAACAGCATGTTAGGAAACTGTTGTGTCTTCTTTATATGTTGGTATTTATTATGAACTGAAAAGGATTCTGCGATACTAATTTTTGTTTGATCGCTACTTCCCCATTTTTTTTTTGCATTTTCAAAAACCGTCAGCATACGAATTTAAGAGCCCACGAACAAGTCCAATATCACCAAACCACGAAATTTGATGCCCAAGAAGAAAAGTACTTTCACATTATTTAAAATTTTTGTCAACTACCAGTAGTTTCGTTTTCTCTAAATGATTGCATTCTAAGATGAATAAAAAACGCTGAGCCATATGAAGGGATATTATCGTTATGTAGTTCTACGAAATACTAACATGAAGAAACATGTAAATCATTCATATATAATGTAGAGAAAGAACAAACACAACCCTCGCAATTCAATCAATCGATGACATACAAGACAACAAATAACCAAAAAGTAACGAAAAAAACCAGCTGACAAAAGGCATAAATACTGGCTTAGAACATTCACCTAAGACCTTATCCTGAGGAGTTGAACCGGTTGAGATCAAATTCCCAGGTAGTTCTGCGTTGGTTGGAAAGAAAAAGTAATAAAATACAATTTATCTTTCTACCTAGCACAAAAACAATATAAAATTATAGGTCTTTTCTTTTCTATTCGTCTTTATACTTTTTAACGGTATTATCAGAAATAATCTCAAATTAAATTCTAGTATTAGAACCAGATTTCAAGTAATTCTTCTTAGATGATTTTTTATTTATGTATTTTTGTTGTCCTGTGAAAGTCAGCATGCCCTCTAGTTAGTAGTGCAGCTAATAATATTATTAAATTATCTGTGCATTTCCTCTGTAGTTTACAAGTTAAATTCTTTCCTTGAATTATTATGTGTAATTGGTTTGTTCTTTTATTGTTTTATATTGTTCATATTAGTAAAGTCCATAGTCGCTTGACCTTTATGTTTCCCTGGATATAACATCCCGAACATATGTTCCGCATTTTTGAATTAAGGAAAGTTATGTCATTTTCTTCATAAAAAAACTCTGTTTTATCACCGCATAACGTTACAAGCACCACATATGTTAATGCAAACATCTTCAATCAAGTTGAAATTACCGCGTATATTAACCAAATTGTGCTACTATATGCATAGATTGTCTTAAAATACCAAATTAATCTGACATTGTTATTTTGTTGCGGTATACACCGACAAAGGGTCAAAACACGTTTTCATTTAAGTATCTACAAATTGTTGCCTCGTAAACATCTTCTCTGTTGTTATAATTGTTACTATAGTACCAGAGTTTTACACTTCAAACGTATAAAGTGTAATAATGTTACAAGCTCAATTGAATAAAACGGTAAACAAATTACACTTAATAAGCATTTTAGTTATGACATAAACCTCAGCGCTATTTGTCATAGTTATTAAAGATGATGAGGACAATATTCACGAGCGTGGAACACTTCATAAGATGACTACCGTTTCAATGGAACTTCTGTTAATACAAATTGTCATAAATATAGTCATTGGATTATATACTAAATGTTTTGATTGTTTTTTTATTATAGAATATAATATTAAACTTGTCAGCAGACTATTTTGAGGATTTTCTTCGCGGAAAAATTGGTTGCAACAGTCAAAACAGAGAAAATCGCCCAAACAGGCATTCCCCCAGGGCGCTATGCTTTTGTGAATATGCCGAAAAGAAGAAGGCAATACGTGTTGTTGAAAACAGTCGACAAGATGTAATTGAAGTGTGAATAAAGCACGGGAAGAAAGTACGACCTGGTTACAGTTCGGTGTAATAATATGTTTGTGTCAATGTATGAACTGCTTAATATAATATAATATAATATAATATAATATAATATAATATAATATAATATAATATAATATAATATAATATAATATAATATAATATAATATAATATAATATAATATAATATAATATAATATAATATAATATAATATAATATAATATAATATAATATAATATAATATAATATAATATAATATAATATAATATAATATAATATAATATAATATAATATAATATAAAGTCTTTCTCTTAGTCAATACAAGTTTATATCGACTGAGAGATGTATATAGACCGAGGACGTAGTCATACAACTTGAGGTCGATATATATAACTTGTATTGACTAAGAGAAAGGCTGTATTTTTTATATTATTAATTGATAATTTTGCTGTATTTTAATTTGTCTCATAAAAATATAAATAAAAAAAATGTCTATCTCATCCTTATCTAAGGATGCAAAGCTTTTGTGCTGTCCATTGTTTGTTCTTGTGTTCAGCAGATAATTGATAACCGGATGTAAAATATGATAAGCTGATTGCGAAACCTCACACAATTTTGGGAATTTTGTGTTCTATTTTTAGTAACCATGCAATCCGCAAAAGTCAATCCGCAATAAATCAGTCAATCCGTCAAAATACAAAATATCACGTGGTAGACTTTGGACCAATTAAAATACAGCAAAATTATCAATGTAACGTCATAGTACTGTGGCTGTTGCACAATTTCAAGACGATTTAGTTTCAGCTTAAAATTGACTATTAAATATTGTTCTTTGGCTAATAGGAAGGCTTTACTGTTTAAGTGAATTTTAAAGAACAGAACAATTCTAAAAGCATTACATAGATATATCATCCTATATCCGAACATACATTATATCATAATACTTTCCAAATGCTTTATTTAGGTTTCATACTTGACAGTTTCTGTCGCACATTAAAAATGCTAAAAAGGCAGATGACAAAATGTGGATCCAGTTTAATTAAATCCAATTACTGTTGCGCTGATTGAGGTGTTTTAGTAAATTTCTACAGATGTTCGATTATACCGAATTTCCAATGCTTATCGAAATTAAAGCAAACAAGTCATGTGTCAAAATCGTTCAAAAGTGATTGAGATTATGCATTAGACTTAAAAGTACACATGTAAAAAGTTTATATATTGAAGTAAAATAGCCTTCTTTAAATACTAGAAGAATTACTAGTATAAATATCGTGTTAATTCTTCCGACGATGTTTTCAAATCTCTGCACCAAAATAATCTAACAAAACATCCAAAATGTTCAACCTTTAGGCTATGAGGTCAGACACTAACCCTTACTGTTCTATTTATACTGGCGGCAATAAAGTTGCTTTGGTCGCTGCCTTTAAAGGGTTGTAATGCGTCTTTATCCAACCCAGTTTAAATATTTTTAAGAATCACAAACAATTGTACTTGCATAAAAATTGTTGCCTTATGACGTGAACAGCATTGACCAGTGTAGAAAACTGAAATACCGATCTGGCATAACATATAAGCTGCTACATATACTCACAATACGCCGTAGCTGCTTGAAAGTTGGTATTAACAGGGAAGTGACTATTGAAAAGTTGAAATCATCATATTTGTCATATTTGTTTTTTTAAGAGAATGACTCATTAAAAGCCGACCGTAGTGTATTGATAGCATCATAAATCTATATGATTGTTAGTTGGACGTAAAGCAGACATCTATGAACCAATAGGATATTTCCGGGTTGTTAGCGCCAATGATGAATCTTGATTAGACAAATGGCCCGTCTTGCATAATAATTTATTTCTCCGTGATATCCTTAACAGGTTTATTCTTTTAAGCATATTTTTTTTCTAGACCAAATATCCATTGTATATGCAAATATTTTTAAGCAAAGAACTCTCAGAAATTGATTGATTTTTTTAATAGTTGTTGGTATTGTTGTTGCATTTGTTGTTTGTTTATTTTGTAATGTTTTACGTATTTGTTTGATATGCAATAAATTAGTTTAATTTTCCTTTCTCAAATTTCATCCTTGGATTTCCAGGTTGCATTTCAAATATACCGAATTGATTTCAATGCCGATAATAATGTGTAACTTTAAACATATTGAAATGCAATAAATTTTGAAATTGCAGAATTTTCGAATTGTTAGTAGATTGTTTATTTCATTTCATGTTAATAATAAATTGTTTTGTAACTTGATTCTTTGATGCATAATAAACCAAGTGCTTAGTATCACAGGTGAATGCATCATGCGTGGTTTAAAGGCCTTCTACGAATTGAAGGTGCAACGCAAAAAAGAAATGTTTTCAAACATTTATGCAAATTATTATAAAATATTGAGTGCAGTTGAAATGAAAATGTATTTTAAACTACCTTTGTTATTTTACTTCCAACACAGCAACATTTATATGGAAATAAATAATTACATCATATTGACATTAGTGAAATTATAATAATATGAGTCTCATTAACAACCCATGTAAACAATATCTCTAAATTGTACAAACACTGATACCCTTTTTAGTTCAAACAGACCGAGATAGTATGTCTTTATAGTTACTTTTTTTGGATGTATAACTTATCAGCACACATAAAAAAAATGCAAGCAACTATATGGATATATTACAACTGTTTGTTTAAATAAATCCACAACAGACGCGCTACGCCAGGTATAAAGACTATAGATTAAACACATCTGTTACCAAATAAATCAAAACAAACAAAAATATCATACCAAAATTCGTTCGTTATTAATATATTCTCCTGACAGCAAACCATATTCGTTTATACCAGACAATTTTGCTGTATATGGATGATATTTGCACCTTTTTATACATATAATTATACACCTGTTTCTTATAACGAGAGCATCTTGACTGCACATTGGAGAGTGGTATGTCCTGAAACAATAATAATGACCGAGCAGAAGGCTTTGACAATTTCTAAATTTCGAGAGTCACTTTTTCACAGGAAAATGAGTAATAATTCTAAAATTTTGAAGATGTAAACCTTTGTTCTTTTATAACAATTCTAATCAGCCTGGTCTTCGGTGGTAGCACTGGTTTTAAGAAAAGAATAAATATAGAAAAGTGTATGACAATCATGGACGATGCGACATAATAGGTTTTTTTATCTTCACCCGAAGATTTATTATTTTTTGCCTTTTGAGGGATTGAATAATTTCATCAGATACAATAATAATGTGCAGTTCTGAAATTGCAGACTTTTGAAACTCTTAGATTTATATTCCATTTGATGTTAATTATAAATAGTTGTATCTCTGGATTATATGATCCGTAATTGACCTAGTGCATAGTATCACATGTGAATAATTCATGAGTGGTTTATTGACTTTTTCGCCTTTGTAAAAGAGGAGTCGGTTTAACTTTTAGTCAAAAAATTATTGTTGCTAAATTTTTGCCAAGGAACAATTTGATTCGATCTAGTCATAAAATACATCATCATTGTGTAACTAGAGGATATACGTCATCTATTCACTGGGATTTTTACAACGATTGCAAGGTCAGTAATGTAATATCTAAAAATAGAACAGAAATGATTTTCTGAAAAATCCGTAAGTAAACTAAGTGAAAGTGCAATACTTAAAAATGAAAGTCAAATGTTTTAAAATATGTTTACATATAATTATACAAATATTGAGCTCAGTAGACATGTTAACTTATTTTAAAATGCCTTTGTTATTTCAATGCCAACACAGCAACACGTTAATGGAATGGAAAATTTCCATCATACTGACATTAGTGGAATCTTAATAAAAAATTCCTTTCACGCACGCATACATACACTACATCTAAATAGATCAAACGTTGGCGACTATCAGCAAAACACAGTTTAAACAGACAAAGATAGACCACTATGTATTTTCTAGTTACTTCCCTTACAGTATAGTTTTGTTCAATATAAGCATTGGTATAAAATTATTTAAAGCAACTATATTGAGATATATTACATCAGATATTGTATTCGTATTAATAAAGCCACAAAAGACGTGCGACGCAAAATATTTAAACTATAGATTAAAAAATATTTGTTATTAAGTGCATCAAAACAAACAATTCACTCATTCCAAATATCGTTCATTATTACTATACCTTACTTATAGCGTGATATCATAACATATTATGGTATAAAATAAAACAAGGATGATATTTGCATCTTTTCTATTATAATAATTATACAACAATTTCTTATATTAGGAGCATTAGTACGATTTTTACTGCACATTGGAGAGTTGTATTTCCTGAAACATTGATAATGCCAGAGTCAAAGGTTTTGACCCTAGCTGGTTTTTGAGAGGCACTTTTCTACAGAATAATAAAGTAACGGATCTATACTTTATATGTTCTAGCGTTAAACCGTTGTTGTTGTAAATTGGTATAATATTTCCAAACAGCCTGGTCTCATATAGTAAAAATAAGTTTGTATTTGTCAATCATATTATCTATGGACAATGCCAAAGGATAATTATTATTTAATCTTCAACGAGTCATAGTTATGTTTATATAAATTATTAAAAATATCAAACAACATTTCAATAGGTCTATATCTTTGTACTCAAATTTCATTCGCACTATCAATAAGTACTCAAAACTTCACTACAATGTTTGAAAATAATGAGAAATTTGTCCCCAGTGTAAAAAATGAACTATATAATCTATTATCAATATTACTTCTAAAGGGACCGACATGCACTTGATTCAATCTATCACAAGATTAGACTCAATATTTTTATTATAACCTTTTGTAGTGTCAAATTTTTCTGTTTTTTTTTAAATAATTAATATTGATAAAATTAAAAAAGTTCCGAAAAGTCTAAAACTACATAGTTGTTTGCAAATCTAAGAAAATGATACATGCAAACAATCAATCCCGCTATTATTAAATTAATCATTCCCGACTCTACCATTTAAGATAAATGAGTTTTTCTATTAAAATCAAATACATCTACATTTTCTTAGTAATTCATATCATTTCTCGGCAAGTTAAATTAACCTGATCAGTAAGATTAGCAATACGGTAATCATGAACGGGGTAATCGCGTAAATTTGCTTCTTTACTTTTAAAATCACAAAACAAAACAACCTACTTTGTGTTATTTTATATCTAAACTCAAAAAAGTTTGTTGTACCTAGGTTGACGTTATCCTCTCAAGAAGTTCTATGGTTGTCACCATGACTTTATGGATCGTTATGGGAAATCAGTGTTTTAAATACGATCTGACATTTTTGCTGGGTCATATGTGGTAGTGTTTTTATTCCTGTATTTGACTTTTCCCTAGACATGACAATGAGCAACTCGACGGTGTCTAATAAGAAGCAGGCACAGCTTACTGGTCCGGAGCACCTGAGAGCACCCATGGTTTTTATTAGGTTCGGGTTACTCTCTTTCTGTTTTTTGTTTTTGTGTTGCGTTTTTCTATAACCAGATTTGTAACTGTTTCTGAACTTTTGGATCTTGTTTGGTCGGTTTTCTTTGCTATTTTTCTTGCTAGAGACTTAAATTGCTCACTTTCTGATTCTAATTTTATTTCATTTTTTTCATAGGTGAAATGTAGACAATACAAAACTATGCTCCATCCTGTAAATCAAACAGTCTTTTCAGCGTTAAACAATCATTTTCAAGTAGTTGAATAAATAAATAAATAAAAAAAAAATAAATAATAAACAGAACATTCATCTCCAAACCCTAAGTGTTCAGTTCATATCTTGATTTGGTTTCATTATTCTCACAAATAAAACTTCAACACTGTGACTTTTGCTTCTGAAATCAGGTTGACTTTTAAATAAGCTCCTGTTGTATTGATAAATTAGCACTTTCGTGAGTTTTTATTTGTAATTCGCTGTATCTTTTAAAATGTTAGCAGACAGATTATATAGGTCTTGATGCATCGAAAAGTACACTATTTTGATCTTTTCTTTTCCTGTACACATAACTCTACATTAGCTTATTAATGTTCCTCCTTTCTTCAATTTTGAATGATTTTGTTCATTGTATGTCCTTAAATATATTAATAATTTATCTTAATATGTTTCAAGTCAGGGTTGATGGCTTTCGGCATAAGTTTTAGTCTTTTTTGAATCGGTTAGACCATAAGGCATTAAAAGCATAATATATAATATGTATTGTCTGCTACTGCTATAGCTGGAATCCCTGTCATACAAATGATATCAAATATCGGTGAACTTCAGTTCTTTTTAATGTCATATTAGTCCTGATCACAATGACATATCTGGTGAAAATACCTTCAATTCCAATCGTTTTCTTGAAGTGAGCCGGCTGAATTTTAACAAGAACGAACTGTTCTCTTGCTTTACGTGACGGATTTCTTTAGCTGTAGTTCGTATTTCAATATGTATAAGGTTACATGAAGTTTATGTTGCACATTAAAAATAGTTACTGTTGATATGGATAAAGTCGATCATTAAATTATTTCTCTGTGTTTTGTGGGTCCTTAAAAATGGGTCTATAATTTTAGAAGTATAGATGTAATTATAACCCCAAAGTACACAAACTAGCACAGATTAAAAGACGTGTCATGAAATTGAATACGAGTTTTTTTTTGTTTTGAATTTTTTAATTATGTTGAAGTTCTTATATGACAAAGCCAGTTTAATCAGACAACATTAGAACATGGTATCGAAAGGCAAACAGGATCGCGGCTCTGTGGAACCAGTACACTAAGCATAAGATTTCCGCACATATACCTACTGAAAAAGATTGGGTCGTATTACGTTCCTGAACAGTGAAGCTATTAACATTAATTTTTGATATAAGCAATCTTTACTTTAAAAAGTAAAATATAATACAAAAGTCCATATTTAATACTATGTCACTTTTGTTCATATGTCACATGTCATCCTTGACTCTTGCTTCGGAACTCTTACATTGTAAGTCAGTCATGGGATCCCGGCAGTCATTTTTGTTTCCAAAGGGACCTTATGTTGTTTACAAAAGTTCGTTTGCTTTCGTGACTTTCAATTATATTGGATAAAACGCGAGACTTTCCAACCTCAACCGCAACAAACATTGCCCAAAAGTTATTGAACAGACAACAATCGCCTGCTGCTAGTTTTACGTTCTAATTTAGGTCAAAATTTACTATAGAAAAGCGCCCTATCAAAATGAAAAAACGCCGCTGATTATGTAGGAAAATTAGTTGTTGATTTCAATTTCTACCTTTTTTGGATCTACAAAAGGAAAATCAGCTGGACCATACGCGGTAAGCAAGTTTTATTTGTAAATAAATAAATAAATAAATAAATAAATAAATCCAGCAAATATCAGCCGACATTTACAAAAATTGTACAGAATGAAATTAAATTGATCTTAACTGTAAGTACATAAATAGATAAAGTTGGATAAATGAAATCAAAAGTAATTAAGAACAAAGAACTTTTAATTACACCTTGGTTGTGTGACATGAAAAACACGCCAGAATTTAGGACCTGATTTTTGTGACCCATATAATTTAAATTTAAGTTTAACTATAATTGAAATTGCAGAAATAAAGTATGCAATAAGTGAATATGAAATTTTTGACTTTTCTAATACAGGAAAAAACGTATTTTATGAATTATATTTGATAAAATAATTTGCATAATGCTATATATTTAAAAAAAATTCATGGTTTCCAAAACTTTATTTATTTAGTTTTTTAATGTGGGGAAGCATAATATTCATGACATTTTACCACTTGCTAACGGTAGAACTCGACGACGCCATTATTGACACGTGACTAATAACAGTTATCTACAATATGTAGAAACAAGACCAATTTCACACTAGATCGTATATTTGTGTTATTACCTAATCTCGTTATCTCTTTTGTCAACTCAAACAAATGGATTAATACAGTTTAACTAATGGATTAATGGATATTTTAAGAGAAATAACCTTTTTTGAAACGTAAATTAAATGAAACAGGATAGCCATTGGACTATAGCTCCGCCAGACATATAATGTCTCTGGTTTCGCAAATATTTAGACATTATCAAATATTTACAAAAAAGGAAGGGTGTAACCATTTTTGATTTACTGAACTATATGTATGCAATAATAACAAGTTGGGACAGTTGGGTGTGCAGGCTCTATATACATGTTCATCTAGTTAATAAATAATGTACCAGTACTATCCCCCCAGACAAAAATAAAAGATGGACAACTTGATATGATTGCTTAGAACACATTTATGTCGGTAAGGCTTATTCGAAGGGAAGAAGATAGAGACACTGTAGATTTGTTTAATCGTTACTTAATATTTTAAAATAAGATATTTAACAGTTCCATAAATGTTTTGTAACTTTTGCAAAAGGAGGAACTTTTTTGTTATTGTTTAATTTTTGGAAAAATTTATTTCTATAATAGTAAGACTGAAATTTCGTTTATATATAAGTTTAAGACTTTAAATGTATGTCAACTTGTTTCTAATTTTATATCTAAGATCATTTTGTTAGATTTTATTCCTTCTGATTCAGTTACGGAAATATCATTGTTTTTCAATGGCTATGACCACTTATAGTATTTCCCATGAATGTAGTGACAGTTAGACCAAAAACACCAAACTTACAAATTTCATTTGTCAAGGTATCAAATGCTTCGTTGGTTGATGTAGGCGTTTGTTAATATCACGATCTAACTAATAAATTCGAGCAAAAGATTGATTATAATTCTTTTCAAATATTTTTCAAATCAAACGAATACAAAATGTTTCAGCATGGCTTGAATTTATTTATGTTATAATATTTTTTTACTATGTAAAGGATTCATTACAATTTATTTTCTTATGTCTCATTTGTCTTAATTTGACTTAATTGGCAGTTTTACTGCATGTTTCTTATATGATACAGACAAGGATAAATTAAAAAAAGTGGCAATAGTCAACCCAAAGTGACTGTGTATGTAGATTTTAAATTTAGAATGCTAACTTTCTAAATGCTTTATTGCCCTGTGAATGTATTTTATTACTATAGTAACAAGCATCAGGAGAAGAAACAGGAACTTAGGCAAGTTCAACTTTAAAAACTCGTGGGTGCGTTTGAATTCTGATATTTAGCAGTTTGCTACAGAAATACGGATAATTTGACATAGCAGAATATGACGTATCAAATGTTGCTAAATGAAATACACGTTGCAAAATGTATATACATGTTCATGAAATTAAATAAATGAACATACAAAAATATAATGATATTAATGACAGCACATAAAAATATATGTTAATAAGTAACGTGGTGTCTATGCATATGCATATTTTAATGAAAACAAATGTTTAATTGTTCAATCAAAAACAAATGTACCATAAATTTGATAGCGGTGTCCAAGTGTGGAACATATGTCGTAGGCGATCTTCAGTCATGGGGTTGTTAACATCACAGCCTGGCGAATGAATGCCCTTGCAATCATTTTGAAAGATCAAAGAACATTGTACGCTCTCATTAGTGAGGATTAAGGGTCCCTCGTACAGGGTAATTAATTAACAGTAAAGATAAAATCGTTTAATATTGTACTGTGGTACTGAATTATATTGAGTGATAGTATTTGCATTGTGAATTTAAAAATTATGTCTTCAGTCAATGAATAACTAACACAATTATAAATTTTAAAACAGATTTTAAGACATATTTTGGTATAATAATAAGTAGATATTTGTATATTTTCAAAGAGAAAAGAGAGTCTTTTATTTTTGTTGAATGTATTTTTTTATTTTTTTTTATTACTCTAAATACATTCATTTATTACAAAAGATAACAAACAGGTAATAATATCCCTACATTTAACATTAAAATTAGAAACACAGTACAAATAATTCAGCAAGTAAAGTCTGTTATAGATATATATTTTAATTTATTAGTACGATTTTTTAAAAATAATATATATATTTTGTCTGTTGCAATAACCAAGAATAATCAACACCCCTTGTTGTACCCCTTTTTAAGCACTAAAATTATGTGATTTTAAAAATGTTGGCATTCCAGAATAGCGGTCGGGATTTTACGATGTACCGTTGGCAGTATCTGATATCTTGAACCCCACATCTTCACTGAGATTTTAGTCTTATATGTAGGCGTGAATGTAATGCAATAAATTAATTACTTTTTGTCAGATTACGCTTAAACGATTCAAATATTTGATACAATGTCAGCCAACTCGTATCACAAAGGCGAGTAATAATGGTATATAAGGGTGTGATAAGGATGCCACAAAACACCACTTAGAATCCATATCACATCACTAGGAATCCATATCCCACCCTTAATTGAAGTGACAAGGATTTTCAATCTATATCCGTGTAACACCTGTATTTAAATTTTATTTAATGCATATTTTTAAAATTAAATTGATTATTAGTTAAATGAATTTTATGTAAAAAAAACCCTTTTTTTAAATTCTGAACATTGCAATTTTTAAAAAAATTTTGTAACTTAAATCTTTTAAAAATATTTTTTAACTTTAAAATGATTTAAATTTTGATTAACAGAAGCCAAAATTAGCTCGGAGTTGTTATTCATGTCTATCACGAATAAAAGCAAAAGGGGAAGTTCCTAACCAAAACGAAATTCAATCTGATTCAAAAGAATATTAAACCGATTATTATCTACCCTCGGGCCTAAAGGCCCTATGGTAGATATTGGGGTCTCGGGTTGATATGGGTTATGATATGCAAATCGCCTCACTATTTTTAAGGTAGATAATTAAGTGTTTTGGTGTCAATTATTTATTATTTTTTTTATACCTGTTCAAATTCTAATCATCAAAACAAGATCAACCAGTAAATGTAATGAAAAAAGTGCACCCATGGTTTTTGTTGGGTTCGGGTTACTCTCGTCTTTGGTTTTTGTGCGTTGTATATGTTTGTCTATACATGTATCAGGATTTGTAATTGTCTCTTGACTTTCGGCTTTTGTAGTTCGTCGGTTTCTATGCTATTTTTTCAATACAGAAGCTCAAAGGCGTAATATTAAATATCAAGCAGGATAAAGGTCAGTCTGTTATTAGGCAATAGTTACAGGTCAGGCAAATTACCCGTTATTAGGCCATGGTTACAGATCAGGTAATTCACCCGTTATTAGGCCATGGTTACAGGTGAGGCAATTCACCCGTTATTAGGCCATGGTTACAAATCAGGCAATTCACCCGTTATTATGCCATGGTTACAGGTCAGGCAATTCACCCGTTATTATGCCATGGTTACAGGTCAGGCAAATTATCCGTTATTAGGCCAGGTTACAGGTTGGGTAAATTACTCGTTATTAGGCCAGGTTACAGGTTGGGTAAATTACCCGTTATTAGGTCTTGGTTACAGGTCAGACAAATTACCTGTTATAAGACCTTGGTTACGTGTATATAATTATAAACATAAAGCTTAATGAAACAGAAACAATTGGTAATTTAACGTATTACGAACGCGTCCTGGTATATCCTAAATCACATTTTATTTTTAACATATATGATAAATGTAATGAAGAAAATCAACCATATGTTTAACACTGGTATTATTAAACCACCAAACTCCTCTTTAGGAAATCGATGCACACAAGTTGGACGGATTACAAATTATCCTTTTTTTACAACTTCAAAAAGGCCACCACCAAAATATATATCGGTAACGTAGGACAATGTTGGAATACATATTGTAATGAAATGATAACTAACCTAAGTGATAATATAATGGTCTCTATACTTTTTTTAATCAGCTCACACATTCCTTTCTTCATCAACGAAATAGCATCCACAATAACCCATAAGCAGGCTAGTGGTCTCAAATGGTATGGCGAAGTCTAATCAAAGCTGTCAGTGGACACACGCGACACTTATTTTTCGCCCCCCCACCCCTCCCCCTAAAAAATTATCAAAAAATTAAATAAATAAAATAATTGAGATATTAACATTGATTTTAACATTAACGTTAACATTTATCCTGAAGTGTAATCACAAATATTACAAATTACCATAACCGATTTATTCAAATGCATAGGATAACCAAACCCCTTCAAATTACGAGCACAACTTGAAGACGGTCCCCGCTATGAGCAGCACGTGAAAATGTAGCAAAGTGTGCTGATCGACCTTACATGATTTTCATTAAAGAAAATAAGTTGTTTTCCAGGGCTAAGTATATATAAAAATGTTAACTTTGTCTTTTTACTTTTGGAACGAGTTTCCTGTTAGAATTTCATGTTTATGTCTAGTATAAGAGGGGGCTAGAGAGCGGTCTATTAACAGGTTAACAAATTTTTATTTTTTCCCAAAACAAATAACAGTAATTTACAACAATGATAAACAGATAACAGCAATTTACATGAGAAACTACAAAAATTGAGTTCAAAAAATCGCCAAAAGAGATAACGGCAGAATCTGGAAGGGTAATACTGTTAACAGCAAAGAAGGTTTTTATTTTCATTATGACAGTTAACAATAATGTCAATTTTTAAGAAAACAGATAACAGCTAATGGTTGAAAACAGTTAGCATTTGTTTTACTAAAAAAAAAACAGGTAACACCTGTAAATGCCCAAAACACATCAACAGAAAAGATACAAATTAACCGCGAGTTTACTGACTGCTTCCTGTATGCCCGGGTGCCTCCGTTTTTTTTAATGCGAGTTCGTTAGGGGATAAGTACGACAAAGAAGTGTTTGTCGTTTATATCCACCACCATTCATGACCTCCACACCAGGTTTTCGCCAATTCCGCTAAGTGATTTCTAGCAATACAATGTTCAATTTATGTAATTCATATAGCAGAAATTTATGTTTATTTGTAATTAATGTACTTGTGTGTTTATATATTGCAATCTGGTAATAAATGCATAACAATAAATGGTGTTATTTTGAATAAGGTGAGCAAATGAATATATTCATAAAGGCCTACAAAGCGCAAGTGACATTATGTTTTGGCCTAAAATTACCGTTGATGTTACAAATTTGGTTTTCAAACTGTCCGATTTGAGGGATTGTGTCTTAGTTGTTGAAGGGGCCTGGGTGGCCGAGTGGTTCAGGTAGTTCGTCTACTATTGATCACGCGGTTTTTCCACAGAGATTGCGGGTTCGAGCATCACTGTGCGCAGAGTGCTCTCTACTCCAATCTAATTAACAAGGACTGCCAGTTTTCCTACTGAAGGTCGAGGGTTTTCTCCGGGTACTCCGGCTTCCTCCAACAATAAAAACTGGACGCCATGATATAGCTGAAAAATTGCTGAAAGTAGCGTTAAACAACATTAAAACAAACAATCATTGTTGTTGACAATTTTAGCCGTTATTTTGGGTTTTCGAAAATCCGCTACAACAGCATCGAAGTTATCACATACTTAAAGAGTGAGTTCTCATTTTTGGACGCATGCAGTGACTGATGTTTGTAGTCCAAGCAGATGTAACTGAGAATAGGTAAAATCGTCGCTTTATGTTAGAAACGGAGGAAAGGACGTACTATGCAATGAGTTAAATTTGAGATGCAAAATGTTTTGGCAAGAAATACATTTTATAAAGCATTTGATTCCACTGCCAGTTCTGAAATTTTCAAATAACATATGAAATCATTAAGCCCAACAAAAGTCCTGCCTCAAATTGAATTTGATAGTGTCTATAGCTATATAATACAGACTGTCTAGTCAAGTTTCATGAAGATGGACAGTGGGTGAAAGGGTCCTCTTGAGTTGCGAGGTTTTTCGTTACCAGTTTGACACAATCAAAACTGATTTAAGTGGTAAACACAATTGAATCAAATTATTGTAATACTGATTATTATTGTTGGATCGACTTGGGATACTTCCGGGATATTGTGGGTCGTAATAGCCCATTTTATTTAGAGATACCAGACGATTTCGATAAAACGAGAGTGGGAGTAACTCGGGTTTATGATTCTATTCTTAAGTATATTTCCGCTATGTCTATTATTTTAGGAAACAAGAATTGGATAGGTAGTGGTTTGTTTTGGGGAAACCGGAAGTGTTGACAGCATTCGAAGAACAATATAAAATAGAGTTCACAAGGATTAATGAACGTAGAACAGAACATTCTTTATTCCATGTATACGTCAGAAGAGAGGAAGAAAAACCCAATAGATGTAGAAATTCAGTTATATATACCAGTACAACGTAAAACTATATCTGAAGATCCCTGGTTTTATTGAGGATTTTTAATGTACCACGAAGTATTAAATACCACAATGAAATTGACATGTATGTTGTTACAATTCTAAACTGTTGTTTATTACTAAGCTACTAATACATGTTGTTATTATCCCTTCGAAAGTTCTATGGTCGTCACAAGAACTTAATTGATCGTTATTGGAAATACATCTCTCAAATACAATCAAAGAAGGTTAGTTTACTTCAACATATAAACTTTCATTAGGCAAAAAATAAGTTTTATTGCATACTTCAATTTCAGGAACTTAAAGTAAACACATGATCACAGGTCAACGTTACGGGAAAGAAAAGTCACTTTGAAATGTGTTATACGGAAAAATACTCAGTAAGTCGGGTAACCACCACGCCTCCGGTACAGTTTATTAACTCTCCTCCTCATGACAATACGACGAAGTGTAGCATGTGGTAAATTATGCCATTCATTTTGAATGGCATCACATAGTTCTTGGACATTTTGACAAGCAGTTGCTCTGTAATTGATTTTAGGGCCAATGATATCCCACAAATGTTCAATTGGATTCATATCGGGTTACATGGATGGCAAAGGAAGATGCTCAACAGCTTCCCTTTCGATAATATCACGTATAATTGTAGCTCAGTGCGGTCTTGTGTTGTAATCCATAAAGATGGGTCTATCAACAAGCGCATGATTGTCAAAATGTGGCACAATAAGAGCGTTAATGACGTCATTTCGATATTTCTGCCCTGTCATTGGCCCATCAACTACATACATATTCAGTTTACAGTCATATGAAAAGCTTCACCAAACTGTAACACCACCACCGCCAAACACTGTAGTGCCTAGGATGTTGTTCTGGTGTAAGCAGTGCCTCGGTGTCTCCAAATGCGCATGCGCCCATCAATATGACGAAGAAGGAATCTGCTTTCGTCGGTCCACTGTACTCGTCGCCAAGTTCGAATATTCCAATGGCGGTGATATCGTGCCCACTCTGAGCGTGCTTGGCGATGTCTCTGTGTCAACAGTGGACTTTTCAAGGGACTACGCGCTCTCAACCTTGCATTGTTTAGGCGTCTGTTAACTGTTCGAACGTCGACTGTGGTTGCAATATTCCAAATCGTAACGCAGATATCTTGCATTGGCAAACGAGTGCTCTATCCTCTCTTTCAGTTGTCTCAATTTTGGCTAATTCCATCTTCAACTTGGCAATGTAAAAAACCTAACCATTCGAAACATTTTTTAATTTGCAGGCAGTAAACTTAATATACAATATACCAATTAATCAATGCAATTCATCTAACGTTTACTGCTGGGCTGGAGACTGACAATACACCTCTTCACTAAGAGCATCGACCTAGCGGTTGCCAAATAAAATGTCAAGAAATATACCATTGTGGTATTTAGGGATAATTTTAAAACACGAAAAGTTGTCTCAAAAGCCCATCTTCAACTTGGTAATAGAAAAAGCTAAGGATTTGAAACATTTTTGAATTTGCAGGCAGTAAACTTTACCTACACCTATATCAATAAATCAATGCAATTCATGTTTACTGCTGGGCTGGGACTGAAAATCCACCTCTTCACTAAGAGCATCGATCTAGCGGTTGCCAAAAAAATGTCAAGAAATATACCAGTGTGCTATTAATGGATAATTTATGCACTTTTATGGAAATAATAATAAATACACCTCAATTTGTGTATCTTTTTGGTGATTAAAATCTGTACATTTTTCAACATTCAAACTTCATTGGGTAACATCAATTTAATGTAGGTAACTTTTATCAATTCATGTCATCTATACAGTCATTAACAGAATATTTTTAGACAGCTGAAAAAAATTAATTTCTATATGATATTGTTTAGCATAAATCTTAACGTATGTAGAACT
Organism: Limnoperna fortunei; assembly: GCA_944474755.1. Taxonomy (NCBI): domain Eukaryota; kingdom Metazoa; phylum Mollusca; class Bivalvia; order Mytilida; family Modiolidae; genus Limnoperna; species Limnoperna fortunei. Next base: position 66,628,296 of record OX104118.1, read on the forward strand.
TTTATTCAAAATCAGTCTTCGAATTAAGCCACACGCTCGATTGTCCAATTAAAGAAAATGTATGCTTGACAAATTGGAACTATCTCTCCGATCTACCTGGTTCAATCTAATCGCAAATTATTTACCATGATTGCAAAAGTGTACGGCATAATGTTTGTCAATATAATCACACGTAAACAACATGTACGTATCTGCATACCTAATTTACTTTTAATAGGATATCTATAATTAATGCCTCGGTTTTTCAAGAAAAATAAAACAACCCTCCCCCCAACTTGTAATGCTTATCGTCCGGAAATTTTTTTGTGTAAAAGTTTGGATTTTTTGGCAACTGAGACCTTAAAATTTGGCGGCTTCCCCAAAAGCGATAGGCTTCTGATCCATCTAATATGAAACTATGTTATGTTGAGTTAATGTCCAGCAAAGTATTTTTGTAAAAATGTCTAACATTTGTGGCTACTGTGACCTAAATTTGACGGACAACCCCCAAAATAGATAGGCTTCTGATTAACAAAGACGGATATGATGGCCCTTTATAGACCCCAGCCTCACGTCTAGTTGGGGTATAAGTAAATATCTGCCCGACATATGAGTGATCGATTAGTCTGCTGAACATGGTTTTATATAAATTCGTGTCACGTACGAAAACTGCGTGATTAAGAAATAAAATACCAATTACCTTTGCCGACTTTCTGGGTTTTCCTTTCTTTAAATATATATTTGTATTTGCCCCTTTTAGATGTGTCGGTATGTTGTCAGTATGTTGCTCAATAATAATCCAATCCCATTGTCTTTGCACACATTTTATATATTCCTTTAATAGGTTTCACTCTATATGGAAAATGTGTAGCAGTTTATTAATGGTCTAGTTTCTCTAGTGGTTTCGCGACTAGACTATGGCAACGCATTGCTGTATGGTCTTCCTGCGTGTGTTATACAGAGGTTGCAGAGAGTCAAAAACACGGCTGCTAGATTGGTTACCAGGTGTGGAAAAAATGACCAAATTTCTCTCTACATGGAAATTGTATAGCAGTTTATTAATGGTCTAGTTTCTCTAGTGGTTTCGCGACTAGACTATGGCAACGCATAGCTGTATGGTCTTCATGCGTGTGTTATACAGAGGTTGCAGAGAGTCCAAAACACGGCTGCTAGATTGGTTACCAGGTGTAGAAAAAATGAACAAATTTCACCAGTATTAGAATTATTGCATTGGCTGCCGATACACTACAGAGTGCACATATAAACTCTTGCTTTATGTTTTCAAATCCTTAAGAATCGCCAGCTTATCTTTGTGAACTCGTAACCTTGTACAGGCCATCACGCACATTGAGATCAGAAAACAATTTGCTTTTGATAACACCACATGTAAGAACGAAGTGTTATGGCGAAAGAAGATTCGATAAAGCGGCGGCCACCCTATGGAATGACTTACCTCGAGACTTAAAAACTGCACAGTCTGTGAATATTTTCTGAAAACACACCTATTTAGACAAGCGTTTTTATAAACTCCCGTGATATTATAAATTGATGCCAAAAGACGTTTTCGTGTTTTATCAATGTTTTTTTATCTATTAAAAATCCATGAAATGATTTTTAAATGCATATTATTTTTATTTAAATTATCTATATTACATTTCCCTTTCCTGTGAAGTTGTTTTTTCGTTTGTTTAATTTTCTTAAAGGTTAATTAATAGTACTATTTTTAATTGGATACCACATATATATTTTTTTTTCTTATAAATATTTTTATAATAATATATTTCTATTTTTCATTTTTACTTTTGCCAATTTCTTTTATCTGTTTTAAATTTTCTATTTTGATGATTATAATTTTTAAATTGATCTTTCACATTTCATTTCTATCTTTTAAATTTTACATAACATTCCCCCTTTTTTATATGTGTGTACATATTTGTAGATAATTTTATATGTACTTTAGTCATCTTGTGTGTAATTTACTATTGATTATGTCACTTATGTCTGTTTGTATATGTTTACTTTTTTTATGGTTATGATGTACAGCGCTTTGAGAAATAATATATTTGGTTTAGCGCTTTATAAAAATTGTAAAAATAATAAAAATAATAATTAATGCTTTTTAATTACAGGAATTTTATTTCAGTTTGAACAATGACAAAATCTAGAAAATGAGATCCAAAAATAATGATCCCTACCAAAAGGGAAGATGCATCGTGTTTTTTCCCTACCGAGATACTGAAATAGACAAAGAATGGGTTCGGAATGTAATCAAGATATTAGAAACACAATATAATTTTATTTGTTGCGATCATTATGTAGACTTTCTACCGGGACGCAACATTAGAGAAAATATCAAAGAGTGCATAAAAAAATCGGTCAAAACGATAATTATTTTATCAAAGGAATATAACTAGAGCTATTATTGTCAACTAGAACTTGAATTATTTGTAAGCATGCAAATGCGACAACACACTTTAATCCCAATTGAAAAATAGAGTTCCAGAGCCTTTGGAATGTTTCGCTCGTATAGATGCACGGGGAGACATTAAAACATGGATACATCGACTTTTTTTGGTCATTAAAGCACCAGGTATGTTTGTTATATCCTACTGGTGTCGGTTATCGAAAAAACAGTATAGGTAAATCTATCTGAGATATCTGAGATTTCCGAGATATTGATGTACATGATGAACGTATTATATCCTACTTGTAGTAGATGTTTTTAAATTAAATTCTTCTTGTCTGGAATAGCCATCTAAAATTATATGGTAAATGAGGCATCAGGTAAGTAAATATACCCCTTGTATTTGGATTATAATAATACGAGTAAGTTAAATTATATCCGATCTGTTTTGAAACAATCAAGTATTTAAATTATAAAGATAAAAAAATAAAAATTTCAACAACCAATTCGCCTGCACTATGTCCAGCGGTCTAAACCCCTCGGCCAAATCCGTATTAATACGTATTGGTTACGAAAATTCCATCGTCACACGCTAGTACACATGTACTATGTCTATGTCTATGATTCACCTCGGTTAATGAAGCTAAGTGCAGGCGAATTGGTGCCACAGTGTCACAACGGTGTGAGTTCGAATCCCGCTGAAGGAAAGTAAAAATTTGACAGTGTTAAAAATCTAATTCAAACAGTGTTGGGCTTAATTTGTAGACGTATATATAAATATTTGATATTAACCCTGTATTTCTGATGTTTCAGAAATCCGCTGGATAGATATATTATATGGTTGTCACAATACTTAGACGTTTGTATATAATTTACTTACTGTGACTGTATGACGAGTAACTTTGTCATCCTATATAATATATACAAAAATGCTGAATTAGATTACTGTCAGATTAATACGTATTGGTTACGAAAATTCCATCGTCACACGCTAGTACACATGTACTATGACTATGTCTATGATTCACCCCGGTTAATGAAGCTATATTTTTAAATAGCGGATTTGGCCGAGGGGTCTAGACCGCTGTACATAGGTGCAGGCGAATTGGTGCCACAATGTCACAACGGTGTGAGTTCGAATCCCGCTGAGGGAAAGCAAAAATTTGACAGTGTTAAATATCTAATTCAAACAGTGTTGGGCTTAATTTGTAGACGTATATAACAGAAAAAACATAGTTGCATACAGAATGTCATTTTACGATGCATTGTAACAAAGCGTTTGAATTTTTTTATCTACATACGGTAATGCTATATTCATTCCTAGCTGGTGAGATTAAAGAGTCGATGTTGACGAATCGAAGTAAGTAAAGTTAAAGTTAAGTTGTCAACTCCAACTAAATGTCTCATTTGTATCAATCTATATCCAACACTAATTTCTTTGTCGCATTTGACGTCGCTTGACAATCATAGTGATATTCCCTATGAGCAATTGGTGTATCAAATAACGTACTTAAATTAGTCAAGATGTTTTTAATAAATCGCAAATAAATACTTTTTAAAGTCAAAGACACCGACGGTAATATCATTTACTACGACAAACGCGCATTTCGTTTAATACCAAGTACGGCTATGGCTATCTACAACTTAAAAAAATATTAGAAACAACATAGTTTTCAAAATTTTAGGACAGTAAATTTAGAAAATTACTATATCACCTAAAGAACCAACGATATTCCTGTCAACACCAAAGTGTGACTTTATGTGCACTGATATGTCATTAGAGATACCAAGGTTAATTGAATATACTACGAAAAAACGCACTTCGTTCAATTAAGACGTCTAATAATCTGTAACATGCACAATTTCTGTCTATCCTAGCAAAGAAACACCGTTCCAAAGTCATTGATCGGTATAAATCGTTGTCAGATATCGTATCTGGTGTCTTTGGTACTATCCAACTTACTTTGTAATGTAAAAAATATATATAACAAGATATATTTATTGAATGAAAGCAGACACGTTTAATGAATATTTATAAGGTCTTTTAAGTGTGTTCATTTGTTTGTCTTGGCCTATTGGTTTTTGATTTGATGATACATGTTCTGCTTTCCTTAAAATTGACAAAAAATTAGATTCAGCAACTTTAATACAGTTCACAAATAAAAAAACCATTTCGTTGTATAGATGGGGAAATATTCGAATTGAGCGTTTATCCACCACTCTATATAGACAAGGAATAGACGTACGTTTGTTGACAGTCTATATTTTTTTTATAAGACGTCATAAGTGTGTCGTATCCTATTGGCATATTTAAACAAACAAGTGCCTCAACATTTTTTCATGTCTTACAAATTAAGCAGAACGAAGGCGAAAGTAATAGTATCCTTTTATTGATAAAAGAGAAATCTTCCTAGAAATGACTTGAAAAATGTTAATTACCGCATAAAATAAGTAACTTAGTATTGCATAATAATCGGTTAAATCAGTTGTTGAATCTTTAAGTAGAAAATATATTTGACTCATTAATTTTCATTAATGTTAGCAACGCTAAAGTAGTCGTACTCTCGTGTTTTAGCTATAGTAACTGTTGATTAAAGTAATATAATTCAACACCGTTTGTTTCAAAAATAGGTTCATTTATAATGAAACGCATTAGATTTGGTACATTTTTTCAAAAGAAATGGTTGGTTTAACCAGTTTTTATGGCATGAAATAACAAATTCTCTCTAAAATTCGTTCTTAGTCGGCGAGAAGTTTTTTCAACAGTAACATTATCTAAAATTGTCAAACAAAGCTTTGATAATGATGAAGACTCAAATTTGAAGTTAAACAAGTATTTAGGTTGTAGTATCCTAACAAAGAACAACAAATATGTATTTCATTATACATGAACAAATTAAATCAAATGAACATAGGACGAGTAAATGAATAAACATACGACAATGTGTGTTTCAAAAGCTTATACAGGTCTTTCTATTTAATTACTCTAGAATCTTATTAAAATAAACCGAATTTCTATTAACACTATTTTTGAGTCATTTCTTACTTAGTCCTATTTAGTGTGTAAACTTTTAAGTGAGTTGAACAACCGCACCATTGAAAAAGAAAATGCCGAGTTAAAGTATGCATTCAGTGAGGTAAGATACTAGTAATCAAATCAAATAATACTAAAATAGCGTTGTCAATACGCATAACAAGGTATATATAGTAACATATGCGAGCTTGGAATCTGTTGGGCTTTTTGGTCAACGTCTAGCGAGCATTAAATTGAGGAAAAGAAATTAACTTGCTGTTATAGCCAAGATTGATACCTAAGAACTACAAAATTCTATTCCATTCAAATTTAAACAGTATACAGTTATTGATTGTTGACCCAGTATAGAACTGTTTTGTATACATTCCATAATTTTTTGTTTAACTGTTAGGACTAAATGTATGCTTTTAAAACTATTTTTGCGATATTATGGCGTACAGTTTTTAATACATAAATAAACACATTTCCCTAAATCGACTCCTACTACTTTCAATTCCAGGGTATCAACAACTCATGATAAATATAAACGACTGTTGCACTACATTTTATTACGGCGAATTTATAAATATTTTGACTATTTTTCACATCATGCTAGAATCCGTGCTGCCGACTCTGAGCTGTTGACTAGGTTGAACGACATTTATTAGCTAGAGATCGACAATGATAAATCGAAGAAGTAAACCCTCTCAAAAAGACGACACCTTACAGCCTTCATCAGGTCGACACATATAATTGGCAGACGCAGATGTGAAAGTCTGTCAAAAATGTTATTAAATTAGCGTAAAACCTATAAAACCCACCATGCACTTGCAAAGCTTACACATTGTTTGTGTTATGTCAACATTTCTATGATTTGCTTATGAATTTTTTTACAGTTTACAATGAGCCACAATCAAAGTCATTTCAACGTAAAGCAGTGACAATAATCAATAGTGCATTTACAATACATTACCATATTTTATTATTATGAACATGATAGTTCATTATTGTTTTTATTTCCAGAAGCATTAATTATTATAATATCACCAGAATACTTAACTGATGTTACTTCTGGAAATCTTGGCATAAGCAAAACTAGCTGATACTGGATAGGCGAGTTGTGCATGTGTGAATATTGGGAGCTGAAGAAAATTAACCAGAAGAAAGAAAAATGACAGTGATTAGATAACTGACGTATAAACATAACTGTTAATATGCTCATACCGAATGTGATGTAAAATAGGCAATAATATTTGGTAATTTATTTGTCAACTATTTTAGGCCAACAAAAAAATGTAGAAACAGGATACATGCTACTTGAAAAGTTATATATCTGACATGTTTACGAGTTAATTGCGGTGGATTCAATAAATCAACATGCCAAGAACGGAACTACTTGAAAATTATTGCATAAAAAATGCATTTCCGTATCACGGAACTTTCAAAGAATAACAAACATTACATATTGTAATCGGCATTTGCAAAAATACAAGCGTAAAATTAAATTATAAAAAGCGTATATTTTATTTTAAACTTTGGCATGTTTAATACCGGTTTATTAATTAAATTTACACCTGTGGAAAGTGTTGTTTACGTTTTAATTGCACAGATTCAAGGCAAATAACAAGTTAGCCCCTGCATTAGACAAGGACTCGGAATAAACTTTGCAATGAATACGATGAATATTTAATGTTTACCAATTAAAGTATAACCGTTGTATGATATACGAATGGAATATTTATTGTTTAAAAATAAATATATAGTTTAAGTGTCTTCCCAAATGTCCCACTTAAATAATTAACGGTAAAAAGGCAGAAAAGGGTCAGGATAATCGGTAGTAGGTATAATAAACAATTGGGAATTTTAAATGTTTGGCAATCAGGAAATGTTTAAATGTGTTTTGAAAGCTTATCGTTGTCACAAAAATGGTTTGATATGTAGGAAATAAAGAAATAAATTAAGCTAATTTATATTTACTTATACATATCTTACTGATAAACAGTTAGAAAATAATTTGACATGTGAAAAACCAAACAAATAATATAAAGCATAAAAGCATTGTTTTTATCTGAGCCAAAAGAATATTTAAAATAATCAAGTGTAATATGCAGGAAGCTGTGTCAGCGCACTGGATAACAGTGACTTCTTGTCTCTGATGCTGTCCTTTCAATTCCTCTAGTTGTGTGTTCAGCCAAGTGTTCATTTTGTTATTCGTGACCTCCTATTGTGAGCTGAATAAGCTTCACTTAGTTAGGATTGTGTTCTACTTGGAGGTATTAAGGCAGTGTGTATATGTTTGCATGTGGAACTTCACCATCTTTTTGCTATATGCCAGCCTTCCAGCTTAAACCCTTTGTGTAGCAGAGAACGTAGAAAAGATGTAGCAGCCTTATGAAATATAGTCTTGTGGTCAATAAAGTTGCTGGATTCAGGTTAATCTGGCATGCATCCGTGGAGTTTAAATAATCGGGTGGAGATTGTTTCTGATTTTCCTGTTAAAGGGGTAAACACAAGCTTTTATAACATAAAATTATTAAAGAATCAATCCTTCTGTTTGTATGTTTGTTTGTTTAATCGTGTTTGACTATGTTAAAGTGTGGGACAATCAGGACTCGTAACAATTTTTGAAGGTTGGATAATTTGGAATGAACCATTTAAATATGGTTAATGAAAAAATTATTTTGTTATAGTTGTTATTTTTATTTAGTTGCAGTTGTAATTGCGTACTGTTGCTTTTTATGGTGGTTCCTATAACAGTTCTTATTCGAAGTTATTTTAATTGCGGTCATGTGGCTTATTTTGTTAGTTTATACCATCTGAAATTTTTCGAAATTAATTATCTAAGGAACTACCAGAATTCTACGACATTCGGTCAAATTCAATTTTTTTTATAAATGTACTCCATCAATTATTGCATGCTTTTTCGAAATTTCGCCAAGGTATCTTACATTAATCTTGAGCAGGAAACGCCATGATTATGTGCAAACGGTGGCATAGGATCTATAAGATAATGGGTGATATATATTGTATTGCGATGGATAAAAAGCGAATTAAGAAGTCAATTTCCTTCTTACTTCTATAGATTCCCAATCTGTTTCGAAATATAATAAATTACGTCTAGCATGCATAGATAAACAATTAACGCTTCTCCCGGCTTAGTAAGAGTTTTCTACGCTCCGATTATACGTTTGAGAACACATATCTCAGACACATTTTCCATTATTTGCTGAATTAAAATAAGGCATTTCCAATTCAAAAAGAATTTTCGTTTCCTGAAAATATTAAAATTTTAATGACAGACTGAAAGACATTGATATACTATGTGTATGAAATTTACAATTTGCATCAAAAGTTGAACCTAATTGCTTATGTGAAGAAACCAATTCTAACAGCATATCATCCGTAATATCGGAATATATGCAAGGAAGAGAAGACAAGAGACTCGTTGAAAATTAGCATTACTTGTTTGAATTAAATCTATAATTGGCATTAATTGTTCAATGAAGTTCTAGAATTTGCAATGCAAACACTTTTTTTATTAGGATACATTCTTAACCAATCGAAGATTTCTAGTTACTCCCTACGCCTAAAGTTTAAAAATTAATCCCGGATGCCGAACACGATGAAAGACATGATATTTATATTAGTGAAGTAATACGTTGATGTTGATAAGGATTTATATCATCAGTTGACCTGAATCTTGATATTTATATAGCGAATTATTTGAATCAAATAATTAAACATGTGATTTATTACGACTCTTCCAAATACGTATTGATAATTGCCGATAACTAGAAGCGGTATACGTGATTTTTCTTTCCACATATCAGGAATTTTAGAAATAAATAGATTGAAAGCAAAGCAAGTTGAACAGAGACGGTGTTACTAAATGATGATAAAGGTAATAACAAAAAAGTTCAAGAATCAGGGATAATCGAGAACCAACAGAAATATATCAGTTGCATCAACGGTCCAGGGTTGCTACAGACATTTCAAAACCCAGGTAGTATGGCAGGCCTATCCCGTCATTCCATTATTGTAGTGTGTGAGTTGGTGTGTTAATGAAAACGATTGGGTCGCATACACCACTAGTCAGTAATATGTGTATCCAATTATCATCTCATCACAATCACAATATACGGAATTTAAAAATTGGGAAAAGCTGTCTGCAATTATATTTTCAAACAAACGAGTATATCCCTAATCGTGTTATTCAACACGACAACGACCTGCTGTTCAATTCGCTTAATGTTATTTTGTTTAGAGACATGCAGAGAACGTATGAACAGATGGCATATATATATGGCAAGTTTTATGTGCGGATAATAAACATGTCGTTATTGTGAAGCCATCAACTTTATTATGTTGCTCTTTCATTACACAATTATTGTCTGATTTCTGATTGCAATTACTGAGTCTTTTTGTTTTTGGTATAAAATTTGGTATGTATCCATACAATCATGAAGGGTTTTGACCTGGAAAATAGAACTAATTCGGTTAAGAAGTCTTTCCTGAAGAAATTGGTGACGTTTGCAAAAACCTATATTCTTACTGCCAGCATTTAAATACCTAATCAACTGAGAAATATAGACAGCCTATGCAGGAGATGCTGAAATATTGCTACATCAGTGATTAAATTTATAATTTTGAAATAAAACGTCGTGTTTTTCGTAAATTCTTGTAATGAAATGAACATTGGCGTCATATTCGAGGCGAAAGTCTAAAAGTTATGTAGATGAAGCTTTTTCAGTATTTTCGTTAATTTCAAGTTCTGAAGAAAAAATTAACAGAAGCAACTCAGATCACTGATTAAATTGGATTCAGAATGTTTACGGAATAAATATTTGAAATATATGTTTTATTTGGTCAGGCGTAATAATAAAAATGTTAATAGATGGCCAGGTATTGGAAGTGTCATACAGTTTAGATACTGTACAATAATATGCATTTAGAAATCAGGCTTTAACATGATCAACAAATATTAACTCCATTGATCATTTTAGTTGATTTATAACTGAGGTGTCACCAGTACATTTCGTAATGTTTTAATCTACGACCAATACGGTTTGGAATTTCTCTTTTAAATGTTTTTTTTCACACTGTTAAAATTATATCTTGGTTTTTTATATTTAATTAATTTCCTTGAATTTTATGGTATGTGTCCTGTTTCATTCCTTTTAACCAGTTTAACCAAATGTTGTCATATGGACAATAATTACAACGTTTCTAGGAACACTAGATCCAATGAATTCTTAATATTTTATCCAAGTTTTTTTTCAATCAATATTGTTGTTTTGTGATGCAGATCCCCAATTATCACTTCTTATGTTAATAGTAGACGCAATTGTTGTCAATCTTTGATCAATGTTTAGATGAAGAATTTAACGGAGAAATTTTCTTTTTACAGCTTTTATTGAACATCATGTCAGATGGGTTTCATGTGACAAAAGATGAATGAATAAGGTTTAAACGCTGGTTTAAAGCTGTTTTGGGAATGTATGTGTCATTAGTCCCTAGTTATAATAGAATAACCAATAGTATTTTAATAGGGGCGTTATATCCTATCTACCAACGTCGAGACGATCGATATGTAGACACCTTTTTCAAGAAGCAATCGATTTAGTGGAGGTTTCGTTTTGGTTTTCATGCCAAGAAACACCTTTTCACTATTCTTCAGAGCAATCTTACTACTTCGACATCATTATTTGCAAATTACGCAGATTCAGAACCTGACATTATAGCAATATAACGTCAGGCTAGATTTTGCTTTGATACAACACTTTTGATCATCATTTTAATAGATGGCCAGGTATTGGAAGTGTCATACAGTTTAGATACTGTACAATAATATGCATTTAGAAATCAGGCTTTAACATGATCAACAAATATTAACTCCATTGATCATTTTAGTTGATTTATAACTGAGGTGTCACCAGAACATTTTGTAAGGTTTTTAATCTACGACCAATACGGTTTGGAATTTCTCTTTTAAATGTTTTTTTCATACTGTTAAAATTATATCTTGGTTTTTTTATATTTAATTAATTTCCTTGAATTTTATGGTATGTGTCCTGTTTCATTCCTTTTAACCAGTTTAACCAAATGTAGTCATATGGACAATAATTACAACGTTTCTAGGAACACTAGATCCAATGAATTCTTAATATTTTATCCAAGTTTTTTTCAATCAATATTGTTGTTTTGTGATGCAGATCCCCAATTATCACTTCTTATGTTAATAGTAGACGCAATTGTTGTCAATCTTTGATCAATGTTTTGATGAAGAATTTAACGGAGAAATTTTCTTTTTACAGCTTTTATTGAACATCATGTCAGATGGGTTTCATGCGACAAAAGATGAATGAATAAGGTTTAAACGCTGGTTTAAAGCTGTTTTGGGAATGTATGTGTCATTAGTCCCTAATTATAATAGAATAACCAATAGTATTTTAATAGGGGCGTTATATCCTATCTACCAACGTCGAGACGATCGATATGTAGACACCTTTTTCAAGAAGCAATCGATTTAGTGGAGGTTTCGTTTTGGTTTTCATGCCAAGAAACACCTTTTCACTATTCTTCAGAGCAATCTTACTACTTTGACATCATTATTTGCAAATTACGCAGATTCAGAACCTGACATTATAGCAATAGATTTTGCTAGATTTTGCTTTGATACAACACTTTTGATCATCATACATTACAGTATTATCTGCAATAGACATGAGAATAAGAATGCATGCACGCGACTGCCCCTGACGGCATAAATTGTATCAATAAAGCCCATTTGCAAGCGTAGAATAACATCCCCAAAATGAACAATACACCGGCTGATGAGCAAAATGATAATTTAAGACATCTACGAGAAGCAATCGAAACTTTCGATGGACATGCACTATTCAGATTTTTTAAACAATCAAAATAGGGTGTTTCGGAAGAGATGTCATCATCCTAGGTGAAACAATGTCTTGTTTGAATAACTATTGGTGTTCAGCAGCATCCGGTCTAAAATATCTGAACGCCGATCGCAAGATCAAGCATAATGTTTGAATTGTTAAATGTAAACGCCAGAGTATGATGCTATAGATGAAAAGAACGCTGACTATTAGGAAGTTTGTAGTTTTCTATTTGAGTCTGTCCTGAGAAGAAGAATAGGTAAGCCCGAGACCGACTTGATTGAATCGGTTGTATTTTTGACTTGCATGCATCTATATATCTCGCCGCTCACGCTCAATGTTACGACATAAATGTCAAGGTTCAGAAGTATTCTCCATTCAGTTAAAATGGCGTCCAGTTTTTTTTTGGGAGGAAGCCGGAATACCCGGATAAAACCCCCAACCTGCGGTAGGAAAATTATTAATCCGTGACAATTAAGATAGGAGTCCGGTACACCCTGCCCGCAATAAGATTCGAACCCGTAAACTAAGTGTTGACAGACCACGAGCCCTGGCGACGGATAAAATTCCATAACAAGATAGGAGAAATCCGATATTCCAAGAGAACTAATGTAAGATTATTTTCTCGCAACCCGAAATTTAACGCTGTAAATGGAGTTTTATTTATGACGTCATTATTTCCGTTTTTGAGGTTATTATTTTAAACTAATCAACAACTGATAACCGCATATTCACTCGTTTTCCACACAGATCAAGCGGTTTGTATATTGCGCAAATGGTGGTAGAAAGTTTCTTTTATAATGCATAATCTGTTCCTGTACAAGAATTGTATTTGATTAATTATATACCCGCCGAAGGTCGGCGGTTTTCACAGCGTGCTCCGTGGTCCTCAATAACAACTAGACCTCATGATTTAGCTGACAAAGTGGCGATACACGATATAAGCACACTTCATTGATTTTATAGGAAATTAAAATTAATGTAATCACCTTTAATAAATACAATTTAAATAATTTTAATTGTGCAATTTAATAAAACAGATGTAAGTGAGCTCGTGAATAATTCATTGTCATCTAGAGTAACTTTACTTTTTACTGGTTAACAATTCATGTACTGATTCGGATCGTCATCTTATTATTATTGACTTAGTAAAGAAAACAAAAAATATGACAATGTTCATGTTAATTTTAAATGGTGTCAACGATTTTAATAGACCTAATCTATCTGTTTGGAATTAAAAATTTTAATTCCTAGAAAAAGAAAAAATTCTTATGTCCCACCTAATATTGTTCTACAAACCTTGGGGAGAATTTTTTTAATTAATTAGTAGCTCAAAATTGCAATCATGACATAATTTTAACAAATTAAAATAATTTAAATCAAGCTAAGTGATATTTTAAAAATACAAAATGTTTAATATATTTCCTAACTTAGTTCATGTCCTTAAACACCAATAAATTGTTTTAAAATTAACAACAATCAGCAATGCTTAGACACTTGGTTTTTTATTGCCAGAACAATTTTCAACATAAATTGAAAAATAATTCTTTATGGTGTTTTCGTTTAAAAAAAAATGCAAATTAAAGATAGTTCTATAAATTAAGATTACTTATATTGTTACTGCTTATAAAACGATTTTATTCGTACTTGATCTAAGTTATAAATGATATCGAACAAATGTTCCTCTTAAATTTTTTTAATGTTTAACTTAGTTAGCAATAATTTATGTCAAAGTAATGCTCAGCCCATGAGTTTTATTGTGTAGAGACAACGAGCAACAATTTAGTTTAAAACTGTTAAAATGTATTCCGTGAAATCTTTTTTAAATGTGTTTAACCGTTCATATTAAACGCACATGACATTAACCTTTCGTGGAAAAAATAAATAGGTAAACATGTATTTAATACGATTGGAAACTTAAATGTTTATTGTATATAAACACGAATAAAATAGGTTAAATATATCACCAACAAAGCAAAGAACTGGTACGTATTTCACTGTATGCAAGAACAAGCATAGTTTTTGTTTGCCCATACATGTTGACATTGTTGCACATTTTTCAGAAAATGGGCAATAATAGTTTCTTTTTTGTGTCTTAATTGTTATCCAGATATTTTCAATGCGCTTCGGTTTGTTTTAATTGACCATAATTGACCGATCATGTTTCATACACTTTTCTTTAGAAGTCTTATGACTAATGTATATATTTTTGACCCTGAAAAAAACTCACAAAGCATTAAACAACATTCAATTCAAAATATTATATCTTTAATTCTGAAACATATACTTGCGACATTTTCGTGAATTACAGTAAAGTATGTAAGCAATATAAATATGGAGGTACATTATGACTGCACGATATATCTTCCAAGGTTTGTACTAATATGACGCTCTGAAACAGCAATGGGATTTAACTTTTTATCATTTAATAGGTGCTTAAGTGACAGAGATCGGGCTTTGTCTTTATGCATATTTGCCCTATTATATAGACGTGTAAAAGTGATTTTAAACACATACAGAAAAACCTCATCCGAACAGTATGTATGTCAATAATCCATATACAAATATAGTTAAAACGATTAGTATTAGATGCAACTAGTCAGATGTAGAAGCTCGTTTTACAATAACAATTCATTTATTCGCTAATGACATGATTTAATCATAGATAGCAAATTGGAGGCCTGTTCACTTAATAAAAACCAGTGGAATATCTATATGAGACAACAAGACAAAAGAAGTTACATTTGAAGCGCAGAAAATCATTACCTAAATTTTGTAAGGATGAAACATTTTCGATTAATACTAAAATATATATATAATTTAGCAACCACTAGAAACACTATTGTGAATTCAAACTTCTTGTAGTCTCATATTTCGAAATACAAAAATTGATTGATTGATTGGATGTCTGCTTTACGTCCAGCGAGCAGTATTTCAGCTATATTCAGGACGGGAACAAGTTAACAAACAATAAATCAACGGAAAATGGGGGTGGGATGGGTCACAGGGATACAATTTTGACCGCCACTGGAAAAGAATGGAGTTTTGGGTAGGGGCGGAGAATTTAGCCTTTTGTAGCGGCTACAATGAGCCTACTCTTTTTCGAAATCTACAAAAGGGGTCTTTATCGTACAAGGAGCGTGGCCCTCTCCAAACACGTTACCCACTACGGTCCGCGGTCAAACTTGAATGCCCTAATTTGTGCATTAAACATCGAAACTTAATGTTCCTATTTTACTTCTGTGATCTATTTTTTAAATAAAGAATTATTACTTATATTGTGAACATATTGTATTCGTCTTTTGTAAGCGATTTTTTTAAGAAGATAAATACACGCTTACAATTAACGCCTATTTAATGCCAAATCGCCTGTTTAACACTTGCCATTAATAATATTATCTTTTAACGTATTAATCTTTAACTACAGGTATATTGTAGCGCTCAATGAGAACAATGTTTGGTAACTCGAATCCTTAAAAACAACATGAAAACAAATCTACTTCAAAACAAACACACTAAAACTAATACAAGTCAATGCCAACAAATACCAAAACATTAACCCTTAGTCAAAGTAAGCAAGGCTATTTCTATAAAAATATAGTAAACAAGCGGTCTGCCAAGCTATTTACGAAAAAGATACGTTTGAAATAACTGCGAAACAGTAAAATTATTTGTGTGTTTTTTTATATTAACACCTATGAAATGGTGTAAAATATAAAATTGTACTAAATGAAATTGATACTGTTAAATGGACGCCATTTACCTATTTATCGCTTATGGTGTTTAACCATACGTAATGCCAAATTTTACGATCAGTATTCCGATTTTGCGTACAGACGCCGCTTTTGACTAGTTAGTTATTCACACATTCAAACATGGATTTGTTGCACTTTGGTTGATGGCTTTTCCTTCTTTTATCTTACTTGATATTTTTTTACTGTCCTATATGGTGTTTAATACTTGTTGACCGTTCGATTTTCTCACATTTTACTTCATCTAGAACTGCTGTAAACAATTTATTGTTTACTTTTTAAAAGTTTATACTGGGCCCATACACATTTCGGTATGTTATAAATCAGTAGCCACAATATAACTAAAAACGACAACAAATTGCATTAATTTTGAACACTGTGCTTTTTGTCTACCTAGTAATATTATCTGCAGGTGTGGAGTCCAATTTTAATGCAGGAACAAGTACTCAAAATTAGATGATGATCACTGGAAATTTTACAGGGGAAATTAAATACTAAAATAGAAAATTGTTTCTAAAAATACATTTTGTAAATTCCAATAGTACAATATCGAAAGTAAAATCCTTAGAAGGCATATTTTCAGAGCAGATTGTGTGTACACGAATTTATTTGTTTTGATTTTAAAACAAACTTTACAAACGTAAAGCAGATTAATGGAATTTGTATTTATGTTATGCACAAACTGGAATTAGTGAAATCTTAATATTCGAAGTCTCTTGATAAACGCAGGCATGCAATATTCTGATTCCATATTTAGTTTACATTGAAAACGAAACATTTATTACATTAATAAATTCCCTAGGATATATTGCAACAAGTAATACGTTTTTAAGTGTTCACCAAGCCAATACGCATTAATAGAATGTAAGTATTGATACTAAAAAAATTATTTTGATGTATATGTATATGTTTCTACTCAAACTTGTTTGATAAAAATAAATTTAAACATGTTATTAATTTAACAGGGTCAAAAAGTGATAAAAACATCAATAAATGCATTTAATTGGAAGTCAATTTTAAATTTTGCACATATACAGGTTTAGGTGTAATGTCGGCGTAGTTGATAAACGAGACTTGTAACTTGAAGAATGTTAAACAAATGCTGTTTAAAATTTCTATTCGGAATTATAAAGACAAAAATTTGAATTCGCTATGAATATTCATGAAATTTATTTTTTCTCGGGTAATACGACGTTCAAGTGGGGAAAGGGTTGAAACTAGTAAATATCTTATAAAATTAAATTTACTATTAGGTAATAAAAAAGATATTTTACAAAATTTTTACTTGTTAAATTGTTACTTTAATAGGACTATAGTGTATAAATTCTTGACACAAAATCAATATACATGGGAAAAGATAACAAACAGATTTAATATTTGCTTCACATTTACATACATGTCGTCACTTCACACGTTTTTGTTTCGATGATACATGTAAATTAAACAAAAATTGACTCCCTGGACAAATGTTCAAAATGAGTGGTGAAAATATGTGTAGTTATATTTGCATCAATAACAGAACAAAAATAAATATATAGAAAATATAAATTTTTTCTCCGAACAGCTTTAAAAAGTAGGAAGATTTTGATGTAATGTTTACCTTTTAATTGTTCACTTACCAATGCACTGACTGAAATAGATGTCAACATGTGGAACGAAACATTACAAAAAACAAAAACTCTGATGACAATCCCGATTTAACCAAAGAATATATCGAAATTTCAGTACACATACTAGTGCGATCCTTACGTAAACCACTGATATTACACAAATATTTATAGATTTAGTGAACCACCTAATGAAGTTAAAGATAGTCATTCTCCGAAGACTGTTCATCATTTGATTATGTAAACCGTCTCTCATGGGACAGTAATAAGAGGTGTATAAATGTATAAAAACACTAAGCATAATTTTAAAGCTTTTCTGCGACTGTTATTGTTTATCGCAATTTGTACATTGCATATTTTATGCACAATAATAGAAATTAAATCGCATATTCTCATCTTCATGTTTCATATAGACACGAAAACCAATATTTTAAATATATTTTTTTACGTTACAAACTAAAAACATTCATACTTATTCAATCGATTAGCAGCATTTAATAGTAGTATAAAAATCATATTTATATTCATATTGTATTATTGTACTGATTCATATCGGTCCTACTTTCTCTGAATGCACTTAAAATCAAATGAGTATTTTAATGCAATAGGTTAAAGATAAATTTTTGGCATCACACATGTTTTATCAATTATCAGCTATATCATGGCGTCCAGTTTTTTTCTTTGGGGGGGGGATTGGGGAGTCGGTGTACCCGGAGAATACCCGCGACATTTTCATTAGGAAAACTGGAAATACTTGTCAAGATTGGAGTCGATTACACCCTGCTCATAGTCAGACTCGAACCCACAACTTTAGTGTTGAGAGACCACGTGATCAATAGGAGACGAACTATCTTAACCACTCTACCACTAGGTCCCCCTTTGGCATTAGTAGAAAGCTGGATAAATGTCCTTTTGAACAAAAACACGATATAGAATATATAGTTTTTCTTTTTTCTTTTTTTGTTATTTCTTTGACTCAGTTGTTTCATATGTCGTGAGGCACACATCATCTTTGTCAAATTTCAGCAATGAATTTCTTGATTGCAAAATATATATCGATAATAATATGATAATTATACTTGTTTCCAGCATTAGATGCGGATACAAAAATAATTTGTCGTTTTATAGTAATTGAAATATAACAAATTATGGACAACAGCTTGTTCAAACCTTTATTAAGTCAGTTTGGTTTTGTTGACTCTTATTTAATTTTGAGTTAATTATATTGGATTCTGTGATCCGTAACAGGTGAATAATTCATAAGTGGTGTATTGAATTATTCACCTGTGTTAAAGATCACTGGACGTTAAGTCAACAAATTATTGCAGAGTTTTGCCAAGGACCAATTTGGATTCGGTCTAGTCATGAAAATACACCCCTCATCAAAATTATTTCTAAAAATTTAAAAAATAAACGCAGATTTTCTAAATATATTTGCAGAATATTATTATACAAAAAGTGAGTGCAGTTGAAACTTTAATTCCAAATTACGTCATACTGACATATTAGTAGAATTCGAATAATGAAAGTCTTGTGACAACAAATACATATATTGTATCTAAATAGGACATTCGTTGGAGACTTTCAGCATAATACGAAGTTACGCTTAAACAGAAAAAATAAAAAAAAACAGTAGGAATTTAATACTTATGAACATCATCATGCATAAATAAAATGTAAGCAACTGTTATATATCCATATAATGCTCATACAATATAGTCACAACAGACGCGATGCATGAAAGGACTATAGCAAAAAAATGCATTAAAACCAACATAAACAGGGACATTATATACTAGATTATAATGTCCCTGCACGCAAACACACATCTTAAACGTTCTACAGAAAACGGTTCGGTGGTGCATTCGGTACAAATACGATTTCCTGATATCAAAATACAGTATATGGGTGATATTTGCATCATTTCTATCCATATAATACAAAGAACCTGAGTGTATTTATGGTTTTTACTGAATTCGGGAAAATTCTATTTTGTGTTTTGATCCATATTTCCCAGATTTATAATCGTCGCTTTGCTTTTGGCTCTTGTTGTTATGTCGGTTCTCTTGCTTTTTTGCAACACATTAACACTATATTACCAAGCTGTTATTGTTACACTTTTTACTTTTTATTGTGTGAATAATTCGTTTACGCTGAATGGCTATCTTTTTCGAATTTTAAATGTATTTGATCTTGCTGCTGACAGCGGCAGCGACCTTTAATGAGATATATTATATAGAATTTATATTCAAAATTAAAAGAATCGGGACTAACTCTCATCTGGTTTTGTATAACCCCAATCCAATTCAATCAATGTAAATTATAATTAAACTTGGATAGAATAAAGATTCATAAATTGAAATTCAACGACTCCTTTTTACTGACAGAAGGTGTTTTTCTTTGTTTTTGTTTTTGTCTTTTCTGTGTTTTTGTCGATGTCTTTGTGTTTATTGTTATAGGTATTGATGCATGTTGGTACCCACTAAAATATAATTTTTTTGATGTTACAAGTAATGTTTCAGAAAGAATAGCACGTACTATTGAGTCAATAGATCATAAGATGGAAACATTACGACCCTTACCAGCTGGAAAGATGTATCATGTGTTTTTCTCCTACAGAGGTATTGAAAAGGACAAAGAATGGGTTAGGAATGTAATCAAGGTATTAGAAACACAATATAATTTTATTTGTTGTGATCACGATGTAGACTTTCTGCCAGGACGCAGCATTAGCAAAAATATAAAGGAGTGCATTAAAAAATCTGTCAAGACAGTAATAGTTTTATCTAAGGAATTTAATGAGAGCTATTACTGCCAATTTGAACTTGAATTTACCGTGCGGATGCAAATGAGTCAGAGACAACAAATTTTAATCCCAGTTGAAAAAGAGTTCTGTAATATTCCAGAGTCTTTAGAATTGTTCACTCGCATAGACGCCCGTGGAGAGATTGAATCATGGATACATCGACTTGTATCGGCTATT
>OX104118.1:67249129-67422538 GCA_944474755.1 Limnoperna fortunei
TCACAATTCAATTATTCACTAAACTGCAGCACAACAAATAACCAAACAAGTTACGAAAAGCAAACTAACAGAAGAGACGAATGCGTACAGCACTGGCTTGTAATAATCAACTAATGACCGTATGCGCAGCTTGAATCAGTCGATGGCATTAAAAACCATATAGTTTTGTCTTGGTTGGATAAATAAAAATAATACAATACGGCTTCTACCTTCCTAATTTGCACAAAACACAACATTAAGTTTAGGCCTTATGTGCAGTACAACCAATCTGCATTTTTTGTCTTAATACGTAATCTCTTAAACCAAGATAAAATACCTGAACTAACCATTCTGTTATATGAACCAGATTTCATTTAATGCTCATTAGATGATATTTTACAAATTATTTATTTGTGTTGTGTTGTGAAGTTAGCATGTCATCAAGTCAATACTGCAGCCTTTTTCATATTACAGTATCTTAATATCGTAGTTTACTGATAACAAACATTTAGTTTTGGCATAAGCCCCAGAGCTATTTGTCATAAATTCTAACGATGACAAGAACAATATTTACGACCATGGCACACTGGACAATATTACTACCTATTAAAGAAATCCTGAATTAGTTATGAATATATATAGTCATTAGATAAGACACTTAATGTCATTATTTTTTATTATAGAATAGTGCATCGGATATAATATTAAACTTGTCAGCAGACTATTTTGAGGATTTTCTTCGCGGAAAAATTGGTTGCACCAGTCAAAACAGAGACGATCGCGCAAACAGACATTCTCCCAGAGCGCTATGCTTTTGTGAATATGCCGAAAAGAAGAAGGCAATACGTCTTGTTGAAAACAGTCGACAAGATGTAATTGAAGTGTAAATGAAGCACGGGAAATAATGTACGAACTGTTGACAGTTTTGGGGTTTTGTAAGTACTGTATGCTTTCATCATTAAATGGTATTAAGGATATAAACAATTTACTTTCAGAAATATATACATATATGAGCTTAACAAACACATATTGGCTTAAAACAAAAATGTGTATAGAATATCAAAGCAGTTATTTTCGGTGTAGTAATATGTATATGTCAATGTATGAACTGCGTTATAATTGCGCATAAGATATATATAATGTGTTAACAAAACACAAAAAATACAACTGCTTGTTCACACTTTGCTCTACTTAATGAATTCATAATCATATGCAGCTTAAAGTGAATGACCACAGTTTCATTTTTATAAAATAAAATCTAAAATTTATTGGTGGTCATGCTTTTCATACTTTATTTTTTCTCATTTCATATTGGTGCAATAGCATCTCATCACAGTGTTTAAATAGGGTTTGGTATTAAACTGTGCGATCAAAATACGATTAGAAATATATTTATTAGAAATGTTTATGATTATTATCTACTAGGCAATATTATCAGTGTATCATTGCAGACATATATTACAAAGTTACAGATTGTCTTGTTTGTTCTATGCATATTGAAAATCACCCAGGTAGCTTTTATTAATATCGCCCACAACACAGTTTCATTTTCGAAGTGACCAAATATACCCTTTTCACAACGTGTTTATTCCAATTTGGTCAGGATTGTAGAATATTACAAAAGTTAACAGAGAACGAGGTTAAATGTGTATCAGTTCAATCAGTCGTAAACATGTGTATAAATTCTGGGTTTTTTGTCTAATGTATCATGAATAAATTTATTTACTTTCTTAGTATTTGTTATTCTTTCATAACTTTTGGTTGGGTATATACACATGAATGAAGCGTTTAATGCTTTTGTCCTAATAAATATACAACTATTAGCGACATCTTGACTTGTATGACATATTTTTGTCAGCCATAGCCATATTGGATTTTCCACTCAATAGAAAAACATAGGGACGATTTTAAAAAACGCAGATATCTTGTTAAATAAATAATAGATATATGTTTTGCACATTGTTCCTGGTTCTACACTCTATTATCTTGTGAATGATATACATTTTATAACTTAACATAACTTGCAAAATACTTCCCATTCTGTTTGAAAAAAAGCCTTATTTTCTGCCATATACATGGTTTCCGTTCGAAATAGTCAATTATTTACCACTTCTGACGTGAATTGCATAAATACAGCTGGTATAAACTATGCACATATATACAAATGGTAGGCACATTTATGTTTTTAATTTTCACATATTTAACACTTTAATTTCATACTTCCCATTTCATTTGAAATTCGCTCATTTTACAATTTTTAGAATGACGGATGCATCCGCGTTCAGACAAGCGACAGGCTTGTGTGGCATTTATGTGCTCTAATTATAACTCAGAAGTTTTTAACATTTTAAAATTATTAGTAAATATTTTAACAATTAAACAAAAACAATTAAGAGTGTTTGACTTACAAAATACTGTCGTTGGAAAGAGTAATGCAAAGGCTTTGTATTTCTATAAAAGTTAATTACATCCATATTTTTGTCGCATTTTTGCCAGCCATGAAAGTAGTAGTCAAAATTGAAGTTTTAAGTAATAAGCTGTTCAATAAACATCCTCTATAAATAATACAAGTTTATGACAGTACAAGCGTTTTCAGGACGACACAGCATGGGTTTCATTTCAATGCTTTAAAGGTATTCTAAATTACACATCTGTCACAAATGTATAATAGGTAACCATAATTCATTGATAATTTTATGTGATTTATTAAATAGTAAACTATAGTAATAGTTTTTAAGAATAAACAATGATGACAAGGGGAAAACTAATAAACGAGAAACTACATTAATGATACAAATTACAAATAAATATTTAAAGAATGGAAAATAAATATCTGATATTAATAATGTGATAAAAAAAACATTCAAGTGTTATTAATAGCAGTTCGATATGTTCTAAACTTTAGCTGTTAATTATACCTGGGACTAGTATAACTTTATTTATAGGTTCCTGATGATACACAACAATCGTTCATTGGAGTTATCGAACCTAATTATGACAGTAATAGTTGCATATGCAACATGTCAATCTGTAATTTATTATTGAAGAGTGATTTGTTTGATGAAACAAATGCAATATAATTTAAAAGTAATTTCACATTGAATTCGTTTTTTACGTTGCTAAATAAAGGGAAATCGTCGAAATTCGAGAGGTTGGCCATATATGCAGGTCAGGTGGACCCTTTGCAGGACGCCGGGATTGGGCATTTTTTGAACGGGAATTCGGAATTTGGTTAAAATTTGACCGGGAATTCGGAATCAAAACGTAAGCGAGATCCGGGAAAGAGCACATACTTTTCGCCGGACATTCGGGAAATAAAGTTACCGGAATTAATTTTTATGGTTCCCCGTCTGACTAAGGGCATTAGGTTGTCGGTGTAAGACGTTAAAAAGTCAAGTTTGATGGTTAAATAAATGTCAAACATTACATTGCTACGAAGGGATTCCGAAGACCAAGTAATATCATATAAATATATACCTACGTACGCACGGCACTGCAATAGCTGAAATTTTTAATAAACTCAGGGTGACCCTAATAGACCATAACCCAAGGTGGACAGACAAACAGAGAAAAGAGAAAGAAAGTTTTTTGGATAAAAACATTGGGAACATCATTTCCGAAGGGAATTAATGTAAAATTATAGGACCTTAGACCAGATACAATTTTTTTTAAAACTGCTTTTTTGTATATATATATTGATTGGAACCGTATAAATAGTGCTACATATTTATACACCTGTACATACTTGTAATAGCACTAACAAAAAACATTTTTTCGTTAATTACTAGATAGAGTATACATCACATACGTATAAGGACAAAAACTTTTTACCTGTTACACTGACGAAGCCTGTTGGTCAGGCGAAATATTTGTGCAATTTGTTAAAGTGTAAAACATTGTTTTCGCTTTAATTATGAATCTAGATGTTGTTGTACATATTTTTAAACGAATATATACAAACGTCGAAGTATTGTGACAACCATATAATATATCTATCCAGCGGATTTCTGAAACATCAGAAATACAGGGTTAATATAACATATTTATATATACGTCTACAAATTAAACCCAACACTGTTTAAATTAGATTTTTAACACTGTCAAATTTTTGCTTCCCCTCAGCGGGATTCGAACTCCCACCGTTGTGACACTGTGGCACCAATTCGCCTGTACTATGTCCAGAGGTCTAGACCCCTCGGCCAAATCCGCTATATAAAAATATAGCTTCATTAACCGGGGTGAATCTTAGACATAGACATAGTACATGTGTACTAGCGTGTGACGATGGGATTTTCGTAACCAATACGTATTAATCTGACAGTAATCTAATTCAGCATTTTTGTATATATTATATAGGATGACAAAGTTCCTTGCTAATAATAGAAGGGGCCCATAAAATAGTATGAAAATTATATCAAATTAGTATATAGCAACTTAATTTACTAAGTATTCATAAACCTGATGAAAATTACACGGCGAAATGCCATAGTCGCTCATTAGCCATTAAATTAAGTTCTTTCAATTCTATTACCTTGATAAAAATCTAAACTAAGAAGAGGAATGAATTGACACAATGTCTGAGTCCTCGTTTGACCTCTCATCAGAAGTTGCATTATTTTGATCATCGACAACTGATTTAATGTATAACTCCTGGCAACTAAAATCTGCTTTGTGACATACGCTTTTGTCCTCTTCTCATAAAATTTCTTTTAAGAGTGAACATCTCATAATCCTAGACTTGCCACAAGTCCCTTTGAATATTTTGCTATTAGATAGATACAGTTTAATTATCAATATTTCACAAGCTGAAAGTATAGGAAATGTTGATAATAAAGCTGTATCTCTCTAATAGCAAAAAATTTAAAGGAACTTGTGGCAAGTCTACTCATGATCCATAATTGATCTAGAACATATTTTTGGGTAGTGTTTACATTCGATGCCACTGTCACTTACAGAATCAATAGAGATCTATACACCATGAGACTCATTATGAACTGATCATTGCGACCTAATTTCACACTTCTCTTGACAAAACGACTTTGTGAAATTCGTCTATTATTAGGTATCTAAATGTTACATAGAAGTAGTATAACGGATGCATTTTTGGCAGTAAAATAATTGTATGTTTTATCAATCCTTAAATACCGGACAGAGATAGTCACATATTTAAACCCGTTTAAATAACATATTTATTATCGCTGACAATATAACGTAATAAGGGATATTATTAAATAAAAAACATTTCTATGGATTTTTTCTCCCCTTTTATCTTTTGGGAAACATTGGCCACACTCCAGTAATCTAAAAAAATTATGTACAAAATTAATAATAAATGAATAATTTTTTTGTATCTAACCACAAAGCGACATTTTAAACATGTATCTACTAAATTGGTGTAATAAATACGCAATGTAATTTGCACGATATTTTATGGCATAAATAGTCATTTATGAACTTCCATGTTTGGATTGCCGTCTTTTTAGAAAATTGCACATAAGTTTTCATTCGTAGATACCTAATCAATAAGCACTAACATTTAAGTATCAATCCATGTAAGAATCAGGCAAAATGCATACATGTGATCGCACATGAAGGAAAAAAACGCAAACTTTTGATCATGGAATTTGATAAAACTATCCAATATAACAACATTCTTATTTAATAGTTCTGAATTATTTTGCCTTTTTAATGTGTGTTCCATAATTGTCAACCATTTTCATAAGTGTGCAAACCGCACACTTGAGGGCGAGAGGTTTAAAATATCGACATTTTTGCGTACACTTTTTTTTATCTTCAGAAATTTTTCGTTTCCGTGGAGTTTGGTTTTTATATTAGTTTAATGGTTGATGTACACTTTTTGATTGGGGGTGGGGGTCTCAAAAAGTGTGCTTTTTGCACACTTGTGAAAATGGTTGACAATTATGGACGACCCCTAAGATATAATCATTTGAAATTTAGTTGAATTGTACAGTGAAAAATGCCGGGAAATTTTCCCGCCAAATTTTTCTCTATGTAACCAGTCAAAAATTATCTAGGTAATTGACACTTTTTCAAATGTAAAATCTTGTTAGAATTTTTTTTATATCAAAATGAATGCATCAAAGCCAAAAAGCCAAAAACTAAATGTTTGATGTGCCGCCCACTGCCTGACTCTTAGCTAGAATACTACTTAATTCTTATTGTTATATGCTGATGATTTTGATTGTCCTTATGATTTTTACCATGTATTTACTAGTTAACAGCATTGACCATTGTAGAAAATTGCCGATATAAGTTGTTACAGCTACACACACTACGCCGTAGCTGCTTGAACATTGGTATTAACGACAGGGAAATGACAATTGAAAAGTTGAAATCGTCATATTTGTCTAGTTTGTAGTTTTAAGAAGGTCTAAATAAAATACCGCCCTTAGTATATTAATATCATCATAAATCTCCATGATTGTTAGTTGGACGTACAGCAGCCATCTATGAATCAGTAGAATATTTCGGGGTTTTTAGCGTCAATAATGAATCTTGATTAGAAAAATGGCAAGTCTTGCTTAATAAGTGTTTTCTTCATGATATTCTTAACGTTTGTTCTTTTAAGCATAATTTTCATTTTAGACTAAATATCAGTTGTATATGCACATATTTTTAAACTCCCAGACATTGATTGATTTTTTTATTATAGTTGTTTGTATTGGTGTTGTTGTTTGTTTGTTTATTTTGTAACGTCTTTTACTCAGTTGTGTGATGTGCAAAAATTAGTTTAATTTTTCTTTGTCATATTTCATCCGAGGATTTCTTGATTGCATTTCAAATATACCGATAATAAAATAATGATGATAATTGTTTTCAGTATTAAATGCAGAATACAATAATAATGTGTAACTTTGTACATGTAGAAATTAAAATATAATAAATTCTGAAATAGCCTTTTCAACTCTTAGTGGATGTCTATTTCATTGCTTTTTAAATATAAATAGTAACTGGATTCTATGATCCGTAATAAATCTAGTGCATGGTGTATTCGCCTTTTTACTAATTGAAAGTGTAACACTTAAAAAAGAAACGCAAATGTTTTCAAATATATATCCAGATAATTATACAAATATTACGTGAAGTTTGAAAAGATAACGTATTTTGAAATGCCTTTGTTATTTAAATTCCAATACAGCAACATCTATATGGAAAATGAAAAATTACATCATAATGACATTAGAGAAATAGTAATAATATAAGTCTGTTAACAATGGTTAGTTCAAACTGACAGAGATTATATGCCTTTGTAATTGCTTTCCTTGGATGAACTTAATAAATAAAATGCAAGCAACTTTCTGGACGTATTACAACTGTTCGTATAAATAAATCCACAACAGGTGCTTGACGCAAAGTATAACGACAAAAGATTAAACACATGTGTTACCAAATGCATACAAACTAACAAAAACATCATACCAAAACTTCGTTCGTTATAAATATAATCCCTGACAGGACAGCAAAACAGATTTGTTTCATAAAAGACAATTTTGCTGTAAATGTATGATATTTTCATCTTTACTATAGATATAATTATACAACAGTTTCTTATATAGAGAACACTGTCATGATATCTTGACTACACATTGGAGAGAGTGTTAGTGTCCTGAAACAATGATAATGACCAAGACTAATCTTTTCAATTTTTACACGACAATAAGTAAAAGTTCTATAATTTTTACGTTGAGGATTTAAACCTTTGTTCTTGTATAACACACAGGATAATAAGTAATAGTTCTATAAGTTTTACGTTGAAGATTGAAACCTCTGTTATAATAAGTAATAGCTCTATACTTTTTACGTTGAAGATTTAAACCTTTGTTTTTGTATAACACACATGATAATAAGTAATCACACTATAATTTTTACGTTGAAGATTTAAACCTTTGTTCTTGTATAAAATTCCAATCAGCCTGGTCTCAGGTAGTATATACTAGATTTAAACACAATATTAAAACAGAGATGTGTGAATGTAAATCATATTATCTATGGACGATGCGAAATAATAGTTTATTTTGTTTATTTTCACCCGAAGATTTATTATTGGTTGCCATTTTGAGGGATAATTTCCTTAGATACAATAATGATGTGTTATTCTGTGAAATTGGAGCTTTTTCAAACTCTTAAATGTGTGTATTTATTTTATGTTAATTATAAATAGTTTTCTAACTCTTTATATGATTCTTAATTAACCTAGTGCATAGTATCACAGGAGAATAATTCATGCATGGTTTACTGGTTTTTTTACCTTTGTTAAAGAGGACTTGGTTTAACTTTTAGTCAACAGACTAATGTTGCCTTAGTTTTGCCAAGGAGTAATTTGGATTCGATCTGGTAATACAATACATCCTCATTTTGTAAATATAACTATAGGAGATAAGTCATCTATTCATTGGGGTATTTACAACGCTTGGAAGGTCAGTAATGTATTATCTAAAAATAGAACAAAAATGTTTTTTTCTGAAAAAGCAGTAAGTAAACTAATTCAAAGTTAAACCTAAAAGGGAAATTAAAATGTTTAAATTTAAAATATATTTACAGATTATTATACAAATATTGAGTGCAGTAGAAATGTTAATTTATTTTCAAAAATCTTATCTTGTAGTTTCAATTCCAACACAGCAACACAAATTTCATCGTACTGATATTGGTGGAATCTATTTAAAACACGAATGGATACAATATCTCTAAATAAAACAAACGTTAGCGACTATCGGCATGATACCATTCCTATTTCAAACATACAGAGATAGAACAGTATGTATATTTTCTAGTTACTTCCCTTGGATGTTAACCTTAGTTCGATATTACCATGCATAAACAAAAAGTAAGCAAATATATTGGTATAAGGCATCTGTTATTGTGTTCGTATACATATAGCCACAATAGACGCTCGATAATAGTATAAAACCATAGATTAAACAATATTAGTTACCAAATGCATAAACAACCCAAAGACATAGTACCCAAAATCGTTTGTTATTGATATACATTTCTTATAACAAAACATACTATAGCATAAAATACTATACAATTTATATATAATAATAACTATACAACAATTTCTTATATAGGCAGCATTGGCACGATTTTTACTGCACATTGGGGAACGGTGTTTCTAGAAACATTGATAATGCCAGAGCAAAAGGATTTGACCCTAGCTAGTTTTTGAGAGTCACTTTCCTACAGAATAATAAAGTAATGGCTCTATACTTTTTATGTTCAAACGTTAATCCTTTTTTCTTGTAATTGGTATAAATCTTTTTTTTATCAATATTACTTTTAATGGGACCGATGTGCACTTGATTCAGTCTATCACAAGAGTAGACTCAATATTTGTATTACAACATTTTATAGTGACAGATTTATCTGGTTTTTTTTAAATAATTAATATTGATAAAATTTTTAAAAGTTCAGAAAAATCTAAAAGTTCATAATTATTTGTACAAATCTTAGAAAATGAGACATGCAAACAATCAATCCTGCTATTTTGAAATTAATCATTTCTTTTTTTATCAATATTACTTTTAATGGGACCGACGTGCACTTGATTCAGTCTATCACAAGAGTAGACTCAATATTTGTATTATAACATTTTATAGTGACAGATTTATCTGGTTTTTTTTAAATAATTAATATTGATAAAATTTTTAAAAGTTCAGAAAAATCTAAAAGTTCATAATTATTTGTACAAATCTAAGAAAATGAGACATGCAAACAATCAATCCTGCTATTTTGAAATTAAGCATTTCAAACTCTACCATCGAAGATAAACAATTAGTTTTCCTAATAAAATCAAATGCATCTACATTTTCTTCCATAAGTAATTCATATCATTTCTCGGCTATTTCTGCTTTACATAAGCAACAGTTAAATTAACCAGATCAGTAAGATTATTAATACGGTAATCATATGTATCATTACGAGGTATCTCAACTCAAACAAGTGTTTGTTGTACCTAGAATGATGTTATCCCTCCATAAATGCTATGGTCGTCACCATGACTTAATTGATCTTTATGGGAAATCAGTGTCTTAAATACGATCTGACATTTTTGCTGAGTCATATGTAGTGTTTCCTATTCCTAGTTTTGACTTTTCCCTAGACATGACAGTGATAAGTAACTCCACGGGTGACTAATTAGAAGCAGGCACAGCTAACTTGTCTGGAGCACCTGAGTGACCCATGGTCTTTATTGGGTTCGGGTTACTCTCTTTCTATTTTTTGTGTTTTTGATTTTGTATTGCGTTTTTCTATAACCGGATTTGTAACCGTCCCTTAACTTTTTGGATCTTTTTGTTCGGTCGGTTTTTTGCTATTTTTCTTGCTAGAGACTTAAATTGTTCACATTCTGAATCAAATTTTATTTCATTTTTTGTATTAATAGGTGAAATGAAGACAATACAAAAATATACGCCATCCTGTAAATCAAAAAGTCTTTCGACCTTAAACAATTATTTTTAAATAAATAAATAAATAAATACATGGAGTTGTTTTCATTTCAGTTAGAAATGAAGCGACCACTGAATCAAAACATACAAACATTATGTGTGATAAGATACAAACATTACGACTCTTACCTGAAGGGAAGATTTATCACGTTTTTGTCTCCTACAGAGATTGTGAAAAAGACAAAGAATGGGTCAGGAATGTAATCAAGATATTAGAAACACAATATAATTTTATTTGCGATCACGATGTGGGTTTTCTGCCAGGACGCAGCATTAGTGAAAATATTAAAGAGATCATTCAAAAATCTGTCAAGACAGTAATAGTGTTATATACGAATATAACGAGAGCTTTTATTGCAAATGTGAACTTGAATTTGCCATTCACTTGCAAATTAGTCAGAGAGAAACTATCTTAATCCCAGTTGAAAAAGAGTTCTGTAATATTCCAGAGTCGTTGGAATTTTTCTCTCGCATAGATGCCTGTGGATACATTAAATCATGGATAAATCGACTTGTAGCGGCAATTGAAGCTCCGTGTATGTTATATATATCATATTAGGTAAATGTGACGTGTCTGGGATATTGATGTAACGGGTAAGTTTATTTTATCTTACTACTATAAGATATTGGTATGGAAGAACCGGTTTTAATCAACATTGCAAATTTTCTTGTTTATTGAGTAAATATACAAAATCTTGTGGCTATTGATATGATGACATATCTGACTTGTATTGAAACATTGACAGGAACACATATGCAAATACAACAAATATTAACATGTTGAAAGTACAGCTTGTCTTTTATCATTTTTTCCATTTTCACATTTTCGTCATCATTTTTCTCTGCCCAACGTTTGGGCAAATATTTACTAATTTGAATAGATAACAAATAGTCAAGGCTAAAAAGTAATATAATATAACAAGGACATTGTAGTACATTGTGAAGAAGAATTCGATTTTAAGTGTGGCGATATATGGTAATGATGTTTATTTTCAGTTGACGAGATTTCGAGTACACAGCCATCGTTGAATAGAAGTACGAAAGATTTGAAGTACTTTTTTATCTCAGTTTACTTCTCTTTCAACCCAATTTTATTTGTATTAATTGATACATTGTTATTCTTTAAAATTATAGTACAGCTCAACTGTACAATATGTGTATAAAATGATGTACTCAGAATATTCAGTGAACTGTGTGAATTGTTGTCAATCATCTTATCTGTTCTGATACCTGCTTTCTTTACCTATTACAAGAAATGGTTATTTACTAACACAGGGACAGGTTAAGAAACAATGTTTCTATCATTGATTTTGATTGGTTAACGTTAACAATTTTATGCCTTTCCTTAATTCGTGGTGATTGTATAACTCGTTTCGCTTTCATTTTGGATGTTTGATTGATGACACATGTTCCGCTTTCCAAATTTTAGATTGCAACAATTTTGATATAATTCACAAAGAAACAACCGGTACTTGGTATAGAATGGGGAATTTCTCAATTCAACATTTATCCAACGCTTTATGTAGACAAAGAATAGATGTAAGTTTGTTGACCATCTACATTATTTTGAAAAGACTTCATAAGTCACTTTTACTTGTTTCTCATTCTATTTGCACATTGAGCAACTAAAATAATTTAAAGTATTACTTTTTTAAGAATTACATTGAATATTATTATTCATTTAGTATCTAGAACTGAGTATTAGTTCATTGCAAGGGCGAGTAACCTGGTCATATCTATAAAAATATAAATCACGTGCATTTAGGAAGTTAACATAGAGAACAACATGTCTTCATTACCGACAGATTATATAGTTAATGCATTTTAATAATACAACGGTCATATGAACACGTTCCTGTATACATGCCTTTTAATGACACAAAATTCCTATTTAATTGGTTGGTTGTACTAGCCATAACTGATTATGCTGTCATCATTACGTCTAATTAAAAGCAGTTTAGGATTCAAGATAAAGATACAAATTTAAACACAACAAATAGTTTTAAACACATAATACAAATGTTCTGTATTTTAGTTAGATCTTTTATTTTTATTTCAGTTTAACCCAAATATCATCCATTCCATTTCATCTACTATGCTCGTACGTCAAAGAATATGCCTCATTCCTTCGTTACCTATTTGTGTCTGTTGCTGTTTCCTGCTACCTGCTTTATTGCTTGGAATCATCGTTTCAGGCTCAGCTAGCGCAGTGGCTGTCAATGAACTGAGTTGGAGCCTTTCTTTTTTATTTATCTCTTTTTTGTTTGTAGTTGTGTGGCCTATGTATTGTTTATTTTAAAACCGAAAGGTAAGGTTTGTGCTATATTATACAAGGTAGATATATGGAGAAGAGAATATAACATTTTCATAATAAGCCCATTAAACGAAAACAACTCTTTAAACTGAAATTGAAGTGCATTAAAAAAAACAAGCATCTTAAGCGCAAAAGAAGTTGGCTTCTATTTTGGCGTTTGAGAATAAAAAAGAAGAGAACTGTTGATTTCAAAATGAATAAGAAAATAGCAAAGAAAACTGACCGAACAACAAGAGCCAAAAGCCGAGGGACAGTTACAAATCCGGATATAGACAAACACAACACAAAAACCCAAAACATAAAAAACAGAAAGAGTGTAACCCGAACCCAATAAAAACCATAAGTGCACTCAGGTGTTCCGGACGAGTAATCAGTGCCTGCCTCTAATAGACACCCGTCGAGTTACTCATTGTCTTGTCTAAGGAAAAGTCAAATCCAGGAATAGGAAACACTACCTATGACTCAGTGAAAATGTCCGATAGTATTTGAGACACTGATTTCCCATTAACGATCAATTAAGTCGTGGTGCCGACCATAGAACTTTTGGAGAGATAACATCAACCTAGGTACAACAAACCTTGTTTGAATAGTTTTGCAGTCAACAGCAATGATCGGTCTAGAAAATCGGAATAACGATCACAGGAGTTAGAATACCGTATAAGTTGTGAAATGTACACACCATACGCTGGGGCTGCTGGAATGTTGCTGTCGATGAACGGGAAGTTGACAATTGGAAAGCTGAAGTCATCACGCTTGTCGTAGATCCTTGTTTGTAGTTTTCCTGAATCTATTTCTAGAAGTTGGTCTTAGTAAGAGGATGACCTTAGTGTATTGGTGGTGTCTATAATGTCAAGCCCGCTAGGGTAAACTGAATGTAAATAGTCACCAAATTTAGCATTGTTGACATCATTAATATAGCGGAATGTGAAATTAAAGGTCTGGGTCTGAGTCTTTTCTTTCTTCTTCAGTAGGCCTTCTAGGAACTCAGCCTCATAGGAGTACAAAAACAGGTCGGCGAGGAGAGGAGCACAATGAGTACCCATTGGAATAACCAATTCTATAAGCCATTTAAAATTATAATATTAACTTCACAGTTACTAATGGTGGCATACCTCTTAGAGCAATAAAAGTAAATATATTTTTTCAGGGACAAAAAGACATACGAAATATTTTGCTCTCTGCAAATAAAGCATTGATGTCTCAAAATGTTTTTATGGCTTACAAAATCAACAGAACGAAGGCAAAAGTAAAAATATCCTTTAACTATTACAAAATACAATTAAGAAGTATTTGATACCAGATAAATTACAGTGGTATTTTAATATGGGTCTTTTATCGCGGCAGATATTGGACCTCCAGAGTCCGTTTGGTATCAAACATGCGAAAACATTGTAACATTAGGTATTTGAGTTATATTTTGGATTACCGAAAAGCTTATAATTGTGGCATCTTTAAACCCATTTTGCATAGAGGAAAATATGAAAAAAAACATTGATAGTAATTGCCAGTGGAATGAACTAATAATTATATTTTTGTCGAAAACAATGTTACTTTGTTTGTTTGACACAATTTCAACACATTTTCAGCTTTATCATGACGTCCGTTTTATATGGGGCT
This sequence comes from Limnoperna fortunei, assembly GCA_944474755.1. NCBI lineage: Eukaryota > Metazoa > Mollusca > Bivalvia > Mytilida > Modiolidae > Limnoperna > Limnoperna fortunei. Next base: position 67,263,512 of record OX104118.1, read on the forward strand.
AGAAAGTCTTAGTACCCAGTGAAAATCCCAGAAAATGAATGAGAAAAAATGTGGAATCCTTAAGGCAAGAATTGAGCCTACCAATCGTATTTTGTACAGGTTTTTGATCAACAGTAGATGACTTACATCCTGAACCACTCTGAATCACGTACCGACAAAAGAATGTGACAATTTCAACACATTTTCAGCTTTATCATGACGTCCGTTTTATATGGTGCTAGAAAGTCTTAGTACCCAGTGAAAATCCCAGAAAATGAATGAGAAAAAATGTGGAATCCTTAAGGCAAGAATTGAGCCTACCAATCGTATTTTGTACAGGTTATTGATCAACAGTAGATGACTTACATCCTGAACCACTCTGAATCACGTACCGACAAAAGAATGTGACGAGTCGTTTTAGAGTTATCGCCCCTGCAAAAAATTCCATTTAAGGTCAGAACTGGTAAACAGTTAGTGTGAGACAACAGAACCTTAGCCACTCGTAGCCAATTTAAATGACCTACTAGAGTGTTTATATGATCTTGTCCTTTCACCTCGATTCCTTTTTATCATTTTAACTGCTAATCATAACAGATAGAAGCCAATTAAAGAGATGAGAAAATTGAGGGCATCAAATTTAAACTATGTTCTGCTTTCTTTGAAATGAACTAATTTATAGGGAAAATAATATGAAATAGGCCTCTGTTAGGATTTTTAATTTTTTAAATTGTTTGTCCAATTTTTATATTCAATTGATATAAAAGATTTCACATGAATCGAGTTGCGTAGTTTGTAATGTAATGCTTTTTTCAGTTTTCATGGGTTAACAACGCTAAAGTTGCCATCTTCTCATGTTTGATAGTAGTAATTCCTGGTTACAGTAGTAGCATTCCATACCCTATGTTAAAAAATATGTTCATTTATAATTCAAACGCATTTAAATAGAAAATTGCTCTGCTTTTGTGTTTTATAATAACTATGTTAACTTTAACTATATACTTTATTTATTACAACTGTCTGCCGTGCATAGTAAGTACTGTGATTTATTTGTTATTATACATATTACATATAACAAATGAACAATTCTCGCTGTAATTCCTTCTTAGTAGAAGAGCAGTAGAACAGTCTAGAGTCTGTTCTACAAATTGTCACAAAATGTTTTGGCAACGATGAAGACTCAATGTTGACACATTTTTAGGTTGTCCTTACACAGAACAACAATGTAACTAAATATAGTATTTTAGTATTAATCCGCGTATTCATTACATACGTGGTTTTATTTCAGCATATACACAAATAAAAATCAAGTCGTCACCAGCGATCTCTAATAACGCTTTGAATGATGGTTTTGATCCGTTCTTTCAAATGTAATGATTAGTCTGCTTAAAATCGAAATATACACGAATGTATTTCTTAGTGTGCGTGCAGTATGTTAATTTACCTTATCTACAACGCAAGAAAAATCAAAGGTTTGGGCTGCCATAAAAACCTCGTTTAACCACCATTTGTTTTGGAATGCCTGTACCAAGTCTGGACCATTGCTGTTTATTTTGGGGTGTTGGTTTTTAGTTTGCCGGTTTCTTGGATTATGATTTATGGATTGCCTTTTTTGACGGTTTCCTCGGTGTTTGGTGATTTGTTATTGCCTTCATTGCAAATTTTGATTGTTGTTACTGTAATAAACTTATTTATTAACAACATATAATTACAAGCATAACAAGTCAAATGAATACATGAAATTTTGAGGTATATAACATGCAACTTATATTATATTACATTACATTGCTCATTAAACTTTTTATGAGAAATTAAATCTACACATTGTCACAAAATGTTTTTGATTACGATGAAGACACATTTTCAGGTTGTCTTACACAGAACAACAATCTAACTACATATAGTATTTTAGTATTAATCCGCGTATTCATTACATACGTGGTTTTATTTCAGCATATACACAAATAAAAAGTCGTCACCAGCGATCTCTAATAACGCTTTGAATGGTGGTTTTGATCCGTTCTTTCAAATGTAATGATTAGTCTGCTTAAAATCGAAATATACACGAATGTATTTCTTAGTGTGCGTGCAGTATGTTAATTTACCTTATCTACAACGCAAGAAAAATCAAAGGTTTGGGCTGCCATAAAAACCTCGTTTAACCACCATTTGTTTTGGAATGCCTGTACCAAGTCTGGACCATTGCTGTTTGCCACATCAATTGAAAAATTATTACGTTTTATGGGTGGGTATGTACAATTATAACTACAAATAAACCTTATTTTTTTAAGATAGCACTACCTATTAAAACATACAGACACATATTGTTTGATAAGTTTAAAGGACTAAACAAATAGAATGTACCGTAGTTTTAACAAACAGTCTATTACATGATAAACAGTATGTTTATAAGGGGAGATAATCAAACATGGAATTTCTCATGTAGCGAATTAGGCTTATAAGGAAATTCACTAGACAGTCCCTTGAAACGAACCCTACTGTACTCGTATGGTGTTTTCAGTTTGATAAAAACAGGTACTGTACATATTTCAATGTTTTCAAGAAGAAGCATAACTTATATGTTTAACCATATATTTGGCGTTGTTACCAATTTCTCAGAAAATGAGGAACATATTTTAATTTAAATATTACGTGTTTTTGTGCCAGTTTGTTCTTTGTATCTACAGTCCCTGAAACGTATAAGTTAACGATTTAAAAAAACGTATGTTTGGAACACAAAATGCATCTATTGCCTTGTATTATTAAAGTGCTGGGAAGAAATATTCAAATAATAATAATTATAATAATTTTATTGACACAAGCGCATTATAATAATGGCACAGGCCCAGTAACAATATATAATAACATCAGTTGTGAAAAGTTCTAATACAATGTCAACAATTATGAAAATTTAAATTCAAATACTGTGCAACTAAAAACTAACTAAAAAGTGTGTGCTCGACTTCATCCCTCTTTCTTTGCCGAAAAGATAAGGGCTTCCACCAGGATCTCGCTATTCCTTCTCCATTAAAAATTCGAGCCGCCCCCCCCCCCCCCATGCTGAAAAGTGCTGAAAATGGTTTATAACTTCAAACAAGAAATCAAATTATTTTTCAGGTAATCAAAAACCTAAACTCATGGTAAACTTTAGTGCACATATTTTGAGCTTTAAAGTGTATTAACAACGCATTAAACTGTTAAAAGACATTGTGGCGAGTGGAATTGTTTGGAAATACGTCTTGGGTTTGTTGATTCGGAGCTAATTACAATCTTTAAAAATTTTTGCCTCACTTAAATTGCAGTACATTACTGTTATTTTTTAAGGTTGATTGATTAGCTCAGATGTTATCTAACTGAATTCTCTATGTTATAAATGCATACGTATTGTTTCGTGCGTGACATTGTACGGTGAAAACACATTGTGCACTCGATTTGAATTCCATGTTTGTCAGGTACTTGTCCAGGGTCGGCGATTCTATCTGTCGTCCTATGTAAAGATTTAATGTTCGATTTTAAAGCTAGTTTGGTATACTTTCGACAAAAAAGAAGAATTAACCTTCACAACGCTACATACAGTTTTACGATATTTACAACAAGGACGAAAAAACGTCTTGTTAAAGACACTTCTTATAAATTCATAACTGCAAATGGATGAATACATTATAAAGTATGAATCTGAATCGTTGTCTTGGATGATCGCGCAAAATTACCTGTAATTAAATATACAAAAGCGTCATTCTTTACGATTAGTAAGTTTCCGCGGCGACGCACACTTATTTACCACATAAGACATATAAACAATCAGTAGGTGTAGATAAGAAAACAAAAATAGTTCTATCTAAAACAAAGAACATGTAGTGACAACAATTTTACAGTTTAACACTTAGTACTACTGTACAAAAAACGTCTGTGAATATAGTTAACGATCTTTTTAAATTTTAGAAAGAGGTGTCAGTAATATTAATGAATAACAATATAGTTTAAAGAATATACTATTATAGCTGAATATATCAACATTTGATTGATTGATTGATTGATTGATGGATTGCTTGACTTCCAGCAAGCAATATTTTAGCTTATTTTCTGGAATTATGAATATTTGAATTTACATATAAACAAAGTACATATTTAATGATAGGAATCTAAGATTTATGTTGAATCAATTTACCCTCAGCACAAAAGAAAATTTTCGGGTACTCATACGGCAACAGAAAAAGTTTAATAATATTTTTTTAAACCGCAACAATGTTACTATTAATTGTAAATGACTGGCGCATTAAGTAAGGTAGGAACTTGATGAAAGGTACATGTATAGGAGTTACTGCTTTTAAAACATATAGACCGAATTGTTTAACTTTGTATCCTTTTTCAATCGGCTGAATGTAAACGCTTTTATTAAGATAAGGGGTTACGTTATATTTTTTTTTAAATTTATTTAAAACAGAGGTCAAAGTAATGTTATTAATCAACGAAGTTCCATAACAAAATACATAACGTTATATATGAATGCTAAATTTTACGCACATGGTTGTACTCCGTTATCAATTAAGTACCTTTTAAATTATTATGTACATGTATCTAGTAAAACTAGTAAATGCCTTCAATACCGAAGAAAATACTGAAAAATGAACCATTTATACCAAGAACAATCATTCAACCCGGCAATGACGACATAGGAAACGATGCACCTACGATAAACCATGCGATAAACGAAACGTTGCACGATACGATATACCATTCGATAGACGAAACGATCTATTAAAACGATAAACGCCGTCTCACCGTTTCTATCGTATATCGTTTCGTGCATCGTGCGTACATCGTTCGTATATTGTGCGTACGTCGTCCGTATATCGTCCGTTCATCGTTCGTACATCGTTCGTGCATCGTGCGTTTTGTTAACTCATACGTTCCAGGGACTGTAGTTGTTTATGGTTCAGTCACACTACACCGCATAGCGTTAACGGACGCCAAACGCAAAGAAAAATGCGGCTGAAAGTTATCCGGTGATGAAAAGCGCTGCTGCTCGGTGCTCTCTTGATCGATGTACGGGGCGCATAAAACGTGCAAAACGTACAATGACCGAACGATCAACGCACATATACCGGATGAACGACGTACAGTTAACGGACTTCATCGTACTAGTACCGCACAAAACGTACACGCAGCGCATGAAGAACTGACAAAACGTTCTTGTTCGTTATCGTCCGTTTAACTTACGTTACATCCGCTGCATGTCCGTTAGTAGTCCGGCCGTAAATCAGGTCCAACGGGCAAGAACGGACTCGAACCGGACAAGTACAGAATAAGAAACGTACGAGTAACGAACAAAACGAATACCAGCGCATGGTTACCGTACATCTGACGGACAACTTTATCCGGCGCTGTACGTTCCAAATTTTGAACATGTTCAAAACTTTCCACCGAACGGAACGAACATCGCTGGACATCGCCGGACAAGAAGCGCAAACGCCGCATGATAAACGGAAAAGAAACGCATGCGAACGGACATGGACGGATTGAAAATTTTGTTATGCGTTGGACGTCCGTTAACGCTATACAGTGTAGTGTTACTGATGCATTAATTTTCACTGCCCTTTTGTTTGTTTTAATTGTCCATTCTTCATACACTTTTCTAATAGTCTTTTCTAAAAGTCTAATAAAAACAAAGGCAATATCTTTTCAAGTTAAGTTATTAAGCACCTTTTAAATGATCAAAATAAAATTACCTTGCTACTTCAGGATGTCTTACTAGAATACTTTGGAAGATGTTAATATCTTGCCCTTCCATAATGTACCTCTACATTCCTAAATTGCTCAATTTCTTACATACTTTATTGTATGTTGGATACTTAAATAACAAAATCGGTAAATCTCGATCTTCACAAAAATGTAACGCGTAAAAAGAGTAAGTTTCAGAATTAAAAATATACATGTTTTAATTGAATGTTGTTAAATGCATGATGTTTTTTTCAAGTTCATTGTCAAACAAACAAACTTCATCTTTGCCCCAAGGAATGTACGACGAAATTACAATGAACTGTTTATTTAGATTGGTTTTAATAAAATAACATGTTTATTAATTATATTAATTATAATTACGGCTACAAAACAAAATCTGTTCAATCTTTATTACTTCATGCTCCTTTAAAAATAAAACAGTCAATACGCCGTTTTCAAGAAAGGTAGTTACATTATCACGTGACATATGGTATAGCGTGATTTTATTTAGGGCACTTTACTCAACGCACCGTCTTTTATAAATGTGTTTACAAATGACATAAAACGCAACCCTTTCCATAAATGTATGTTCAGTGTGGGATTTGCACCACGCAACAACAAAGTACAGGTTTTGTTTTGCATCGTCTTTCTTAAGCCGTTCCATTTCGTTTTAATGTCGCCGTTTTAAACTAAAGTACCGTAAATTTCTATGAAATCCCGTGATGCAGCATTACAATTGTTACCTCCCGTGAGCGAATATGTCTTGAAAATGACCTATTAGAAAATGTACAAGCTAACACTGTATGTGAATACCGAAAATTTGTAAGCAATTCCCCCATCTTTCATTTTTTATTTTTTCGACTCCGCGAACCACGAATTTAAGAATTCCACGAAATGTCTTTTTACCTCCAACCGCGAAAATTGATACCCAAGAAAATTAATGAAACCACAGTAAGTCAAAGGCAACGAATACTAAAACATAAAACATGTAGTCCAATTAAGTGAGCAAGGCTATTTCTGTACAAGTTTTCGGTATAATCTCTGCTATGCTCGCTAACATTAAGGTAAAGCAGTTCTTCTCGTTGCCTGTAGTTTTTATGCTGACGGAAGAAGATCATGTTAATGTAATTTTCGTCTCTAATTGGAGGGTCTCATTTCCTATTTGTTATAGTTGGTAGTTTTCCTTCTTTCAAAGTTTTATTATGAAAGACTGGAATTTTGTCAACTACTCTCCATAATCTGCAGGTAATTACTGGGCGATGTGTGTTCTGCAATGGATTGATTGATTGTTTCGTTGAAGGAAGGCATATGACCAGTCTTCACACCAGTCTACAGATGTAGGGAACTGAGTTTCATCCCTCTGTTAAGCTACATGTAAACCTTTTAGTCTCAACTCAGTTGTAGAAATTCCATAGGCTTGTAATCTACAGTCGGTAAACACATTTTAAAAGATTGGCTTCAATTTCTGGAAAATTTACTGCAATACCTCAGTTTACCATTTTAGTTTTTGTCATCTGTTTTAAAAGATCTTCCTTATTTCTCCACAGATGGACATTAGATTCATGAACGCTAATTCTCGACCGTCTGCTCGGTTGCCATGAGCCTCTGCAAAAGCAACGACTTTTAATTTGTCTTTCGCAGTAAATGAATTTCTAACTTAACACATTTTCTGGTTACGAAAATTCGGAGGTTAATGTCTTAGACAGTTGGTGAACGTTACATGTATATACATCTCTATAGCGTTGTTTAAACAACTGAGTTCACTTCAAAGAAAATAATTAATTCTTTCATCACTAAAAATGTATTAACATTGTCTTCAGTTTTCAATGTTTGCCAATTATGAGATTCGTTAAAAAGCTGACCGCATTGTTTATACCAGTATGTACACATAAAACGAAATAGCAAAAATGTTTTAATTAGTAAAAAAACAATAATTCTTTTATTTTATTCAATAAAATGTTACCAAATTTGGTAGCATTTCTTCAATTATATTTTATACCTTTTCGTATAGATGTTACCGGAAAGGGTCTAATTTTATAGTTGCTTTGAGAATCCTGTTGACAAATTGACAATAAAGTCCGTGAGTGTTATACATACGAACTAGATTTTGTTCATGATTCTTAACGCATAAAAGGGGTGCGTATTATACACAAATGCGCAGTGTACAAACCCAAAGGACATTAGTACGCACGCGGTCTGTTGAACTTTTTAGGAAAAAGATATGTTTAAAATAACTGCAAAACAGTAAAATTATATTTTTGCTTTGTTATTATAACACCTCTAAAAGGGTGCAAAAAAATAAAATTGTACTATATGAAATGGGTAATGTGAAATGGACGCCATTTACTATATTTCCCGCCTATGCTGTTTACTCATAAGTAATGCTAGATTTTGCATCAATATTCCGATTTTGTAGACAAGACGCCACTTTTGGCCAGTAATGGATTTGTTGCACCTAGGTTGATGGCATCTCTTAAGAAATTCTTCATCGTTACGAAAATCTATCTCCTTAATACGGTTAGATATTTTTCTTACCAAAGTAGGTTTTCATATTCTTGGATATGAAGTTTTCACGGACATGATTATGAATAACTCGACCGGTGTCTAATTAGAGGCAAAACTTGAGCACACCAATGCTTTTATGGGGTCTGGGCTACTCATTTTTGGATTTCTTTATTATGTTTTCGTATTTTGTACATGTCTTGTGTCTTGTTGTGTTTCGTTGTCTCAATCCGGTTTTTGTCACTGTCCATGGTTTTCGATACTTGTTGACCGTTCGTTTTTGTTTTACATTTTACTTCATCTAGAACTCCTGTATACAATTTAGTGTTTAGTTGTTAAAAGTTTATACTGGGCCCGTACACATTTCGGTATGTTATAAATCAGTAGCCACAATATAATTTAAAAATGAGAAAAATTTAAATTAACTATGAACACTGTCTGCAATAGTGGGAGTCGAATTTTAATGCAGTGCCAAGTAGTTAAAATTAGAACTGGAAATTTTACAGAGTAAATTTAATGCTAAAAAGTAGAAAATTATTTCTAAAAATACGTTATGTAAATTCAAAAAGTACAACAACGAAGGTAAAAATACTCAAAAGATATATTTCCAGATCAAATCGTGTGTACACGAATTCATTTTTTTATTTGATTTTAACACAAGCTAGACAAACTTATATATATAGTGTAGAGGTATCGAATTTACATTTAAATTATGAGCAAACTGAAATGATTGAAATCTTAGTGATCGAAGTCTCTTGATCACACAGACATGTTGTATTGTGATTCTATATTTAGTTTAAGATTAAGTACAATAGCTTACCTAGGATATATTGCAAAATGTAATTGAAATAAGTGGCAATACCTACACGCAACAATAAAATGTCAGCATCGATACTTAAGAATTATTTTGCTAGCATATGTATATGTTTAGGTCTACTCAAACTTGTTTGGTCAACATAATATGCGTTCCGGCATAGAAACTATGAAAAATATAGTTGAACGGGAGATATATTACCTATTTTCGCCCCGTCACCTTTCGTACATATAGATTGTAACTTTGGTAACTTAGTTAACCAAAGAACACTCACATGACTTCTATTGTCAACAGCAAACATGTCTTCGTCATTTAACGGCTTTCGCAAAAATACTAAATTACAACACATCGATCAACCAACTTGTATCATTTTGATTGTTTGTTGTTTTACGTCCAGTAAGCAATATTTCAGCTTTATTCAAGAAATGAACATATAACATCGGATGTACAACTAGCAATCCTTGTTAATTAAGATTGGAGTTGAGTACATGCTGCCTGCAGTTAGACTTGAACCCACAACCTCAGTGTTGACAGACCACGCGATCAATAATAGACGAACCACCTTAAACACTTGGCTACTAAGGCTTCTCTCCAAACGATCAGCTTAATAAATAGTCCATATAATAAAAGTCGTTTTATAATTTTAATACTATACCTCTGCATTTCCGTTTATTTAATGGGATAAGTTAGACAAAAGTAAAATAAGAGATTGAAGAACTGACAATATCAAAAATCAAGTCTATGCTAACTCGTCTTTTAATATATTTGATCAACTTCAGTTAATTTAAAACCTAAAAATTTTGAAAACCTTATAAGTTTTCATTGTTTCAAACTTGTTTAGATCTTGTTTTCATCGTGTCATACTACTTTTTCACCAAAATGATACAAGTCGGTTGATTGGTGTGTACAATGCTTATGCTTGAAGTGACTACTATATACAATGGTTGCTAAGTTTTGCTTAAAAAATAAAATCTTTCAGAAGCAGGAAAATACAGTTTCGAGCAGAAAAGATTTGTAGTATACTGCAAAGAAGTCAAGCTAATTCCGCGATTTATAACGACACATACAAAAATGGCTACAGAAAGCAAGAAAACAAGAATCTACAATTGTAACAATTACAAATTATATAATATGAATTTCAAAAGTGGTACGTAAACATCTGTGGACGGGTACGTTTTAATACTTGGTGTATTCATTAGATACAAATTTGGACTCAGGACAACAAGATAAAAACGGTTCGACAGAGGGCGTATGTCTTTTCTATTTCTGAAATGTTAAACCTTTTAACAAAAACCACCACTGTTCTGATATTTTACATCATATGTAGATCTTTGTTAATACTCAATGTTAAAGTATAGTTTCATAGATTTTTTCAGTTGTTTGGGTTTTTTTCTTTGACTCAGTTGCGTTATATGTCGTGAGGCACAAATAAGTTACATTTATCTTTGTCAAATTACATAATTGAATGTCTTAATTGCATTGCAAATATATATTGTTAATAAATGTTTTCAACAATAAATGCAGATACAAAAAAAATTGTCGTTTCATACAAATTGAGATCCAACAAATTCTAAAACAACAGCCTTTTCAAACATTAGATCAGTTTTTGTTAATTATACTGGTTTCTATGATCCGTAAGTAACCTTGTACCTGGTTTCACAGGTGAATAATTCTTGATTTGTGTATTTGCTTTGTCACTTTTAATAGAGGACTGGATTTAACGTAGAGTCAACAAACTAAAGGTAAATTTTTTGCCAAGGAGCAATTTGGATTCGGTCTGGTAATAAAACAACATCCTTATTTTGTAAATATTTCTCTGTGATATACGTCATCCATCCACTGGAAATTTACAACGCTTGCAAGGTCAGTACTGTAATACCTAAAAATAGAACAACAATTATTTTCTGAAAATTATATATTCGTCTTGAAAAAAAGTAACAAACATAACAAAACGTAAAAAAGAAACGAAATTTTAAAAAAATATATTTGCAGAATATTATACAAATAATGAGTGCAGTTGAAATGTTATTTGAAATTCCAACACATAAATCTTTGTTTATGTCGATTGTAAATTATAAAGTGGAATACTAGTAACTATTGTCTTGTGACAGCGCATACATAATTATTATCTAAATGTAACAAACGTTGCAGACGTCAGCATACTACCATGTTTTGCTCAAACAGAAAAGAGGTAGAACAGTTGGTATTTTATAGTTACTTCCTATGTTTTGTACTTTATGAATATCATCACGCATAAATAAAATGTTAGCAACTGATTTATATTCATATATATTGTGCTCGTATAATATGAATATATAACAGTTGCTTACATTTTACACCAAGTTTGAGCCATAACTCGGAAGTGTGTACTGCGTTAGGCTGGTTATCGAACTTGGTTGAGATATTATGTCAATAAACATTTTCGTCGAGTTTCATGAAGATCGGACAACAACTGTTTTAGATTTAGAGAGTTCACAAGGATAATTTGCCATTTCTTGTATAATTGAACATAACACTTAAGTGACTAAAGCAATTTGACTGGTTATCGAACTTGGTCGAGATATTGTTCCCGTAAATATTTTCTCTAAGTTTCATGAAGATCGGACAACAAATGTTTTAGTTAGAGAGCGAAGATCACTGTGAAAACCAAAATACGACCCGTCTGTTGACGGGTGTATAAAAATGCATTAAAACAAACAAAAACAGGGAAACTATATACTAGTATATAATGTCCCTACGTAGACACATCTTTAATGTTATACAGGAAACGGTTCGGCAGTGCGCATTCGTTATTAATACGATTTCCTTATTGCAAAATGCAGTATATGGATGATATTGGCATCATTCATAGATTAAATACAAAGGACCCCGAGTGCTTTTCTAGTTTTTACTGGAATCGGGACACACAGTTTCTAACTTGTGTCGTGATGTACATGTTTTTTTCGAATCTATGTTTTATGATTATTGCATGGCTTTCAGCGTTTGTTGTTTGGTCGGTTGTCTTGCTTTTTTTGCAACACTAAAACTGTATTAACCAAGCTCATACTGTTACACTTTTTGGTGACAGCCATTTAATGTGTAAAACATTCGTGTACGCTGAATCGAAATCTTTTTATAACTTTTGAAGCATTTGCTCTTTCTATTGAGTGAATACGAAATTTGATCTCCTTCCAATATTGTTCAGCGTCATTGACGTTTAAGGATATATATCAATCAAAATTATACCAATCGGGACTAACTCTCCCATATACCTGGTTTTCTAAAACCCTAATTCCAATTATAAGACTGTAAAATATACATTTGGCCATAAGTTAGGGACCACCAGGATGTTAGCGGAGGTGATTTTTTAAAACCAATATTTTTTTATCAATATATAACAACCCATCGTTCATTTCACATTTCGTATAAAATAGTCGACTATTTTAAAGAAGTTTACGATTTTACTATTTAAAATGTATAAAAAAGAACAACAAGATGTCGTTTGTAAAAATATGCCATCAAACGGCAAAATCATAACCGCTGGTAATGTTACATACAAAGAGTTGGCAGGTTGAGGGTTATTAAGATGTAAGAAGAAATCATATTAAAATATTTATTCTCAAGAAAAGAGTCAGTATCGTGTGTATCCACCACGTTTCTGGTGCGATTCTTAAACTCGTTTCCTCATGCTCTAGACAAGTCTCTTAAGTCTGCGTTGCCACTCCTGAATTAAAGTATCACACAATTCTTGAATGTTCTGACATGGAGGGTCACGTTCATTCACTTTCTGGCCGAGATAGTCCCAAACATGCTCTATTGGATTCATATCTGGAGACATGGCAGGCCATGATAATGTTTCAATTGCTTCATTTGCAAGATAATCTTTGACGATGCGTGCTCTATGAAGTCTTGCGTTGTCGTCCATGAACACGGATCTGTTCCCAAGTAGATGCGCATCAAAATTTTAAAGCAGTTAGTGTGCCATCTAATGGATACAGGTCTAACTTACAGTCATATGAAGCAGCCCCAAACTGTCACTCCGCCACCACCAAAAGCTGTAGTTCCCAGAACATGTGCAGGATTAAAAGCTGTGTTGCGTTGACGCAATACCTGCATCCTACCATCAACTGGTTTCAGAAGAAAACGAATTTCGTCGGACCAACGAATTATTTTCGAAGAGCGAATATTCCACCCGAAATGGTCACGCGCCCAGCGCAGCCGGTTATCTTTATGTCTTTGTGTTTGTGCAGGATTAAAAGCTGTGTTGCGTTGACGCAATACCCGCATCCTACCATCAACTGGTTTCAGAAGAAAACGAATTTCGTCGGACCAATGAATTATTTTCGAAGAGCGAATATTCCACCCGAAATGGTCACGCGCCCACCGCAGCCGGGTATCTTTATGTCTTTGTGTAAGTGCTGGTCGCTGTATTGGTTTCCGTTCTCCAGTCTTCGCAGTTTAGCCTTCTGTTTACTCTCCGTCTACTGATTTTAACATGGACATTCCATCGACTACGCAACCTGTTTGCAGTATTAAAAGGTTATTCTCAAGCAAGTCTTCGAAGGAGTCTATCTTCTCTCACTGTTTTCTTCTTCGGTCGCCCTGATCTTAGCCCTTTTCCAACAATACCAGTTGCCCCGTGCGGGATCCGGGTGGCTAAAAGAATAGACCGCAGTCGCGCTAGCTTGTCGTAAAAGGCGACTAAATAGCACCCAGTACCCTGACCGGCGTGTCAGGTCGGTTTGCCTAAAGACCGACTGGGATGTGTGCCCCAGGTGGTTGAATGGGGTACCCCTGGCAAGCTGGGGTTGTCAGGCCATAATACGGAAAACCTGACCGCAAACCATATTAGTGCACCGTGTTGGGAAAAATGTCACGTTCCTCGCACGTTAAAGAACGCTGCTGTAGTATTCGATATGAGTAGGGATTTCGATCCCGCTACAGGAGGCTAAATTGCCCGACCCTATCCATCCTCCCATTTGCCAGTGGCAATCTAAAATCCGTTACCCCTATTTTTTCTTGTGACCCTTCCCATTTTCATTCATCATCATTTCATGTTCATTTTATCATCCATTTCATGTTCATCGCCTGAATATAGCTGAAATATTGCTGCTCGGGCGTTAAACACCATTAATCAATCAATCAATCAACAATACCAGTTTCATAATATCATCTCATTAGCCTACTGATGACAGAATGGCAGAATGGCTAACAATGAACCTATCTGTGTCATTACAGCCCTTATCATACTAACTGCTTGCCATCTCTATGCATCTGCTAGTTTTCGACGTACCATGTTGAAAACAGGATAAATTTTACCTATTACGCACGTGCACATGATGAAATGAAAAAAGGCGCCAAACATTGTATCGTGAATCGAGCTATTTAAAAATTTTAACATTAGATTCCTAGCTTTTGTTGATAACATATGTACAAAGAACCAGAAACAATTAATGTTTTTATTTATTTAAAGCAAAACCTGGTGGTCCCTAACTTTTGGCCAAGTGTATATAATTTAAAAATTGGATAATACAAAGATTTATAGTTGTTTTTCTGTGTTTTGTTTTTGTTGTTGTCCTTCTGTTTATCGTTAGTACCCACTAAAGAATAATTTCATTGATGTTACAAGTAATGCTTCAGGAAGAATATCACGTTCTATTGAATCATGAGACCTTAAGATGGAAACGTTACGACCGTTACCAGATGGAAAGATGCATCGGTTTTTTTCCCCTACAGAGATTGTGAAAAAGACAAAGAATGGGTTAGGAATGTAATCAAGATATTAGAAACACAATATAATTTTACTTGTTGTGATCATGATGTAGACTTTCTGCCAGGACGCAGCATTCACAAAAATATAAAGGAGAGCATTAAAAAATCTGTCAAGACAGTAATAGTCTTATCTAAGGAATTTAACTAGAGCTATTACTGCCAATTTGAACTTGAATTTACCGTACGCATGCCAATTTTAATTGCAGTTTGAAAAGAGTTCTGTAATATTCCAGAGTCTCTTGCAGTTGTTCACTTGTTGCCTTGCTATTCATATTATTGTGAGTGTTTTTCTGTGTTTTCTTTCTTCAATCTGTTGAACAGACTACACATCTCCCAAACCCTTAGTACATTTCATGTGTTGATCTTGTGTCATTATTCTCACAAATAACAGTTCAACACTGTGACATCTTTTGCTTCTGAAATCAGGTTGACTTTTAGCTCCTGTTGTATTGATAAAATAGTAGGTTTAGTCTGTTTGCATAGTTTGGACCATTGGGCATTAAAAGCATAATATATTATATGTATTGTCTGTGACTGCTATATCTGCAATCTATGTCAAACAGATGATATCATATAATAAATACCAAAGCCGATACATCTTCAGTTTATTACAATCTTTATCTGTTGATAAAGTATTCTTCATTGGCAGTGCAAGCGAAAACAGACAAAAATATTAAACATAAACAAGGGATAAATCTAAACATAAACCGAACATATATGAAAATTTTTTTAATCGATATCCTGGCTTGTGATATTTATTTTCTACATCAAAGCCAAATACAAATATTAAAGTTATAATATCACACATTTTGAAATAACAGACTTTTAAAACAATTATTTAATTAATAATCTGTAAATAATTATTTCATTTAAAGTTTATTGTCAATTTTTATTTAACCGTATTCAATGATCCGTATAACCTAGTACAATAAAACGTGGGTTTTTTTACTTATTGTGTGTATTTAGGTATAGGATTAACGCTCAGTAAATAATTATGGCAAATGGGGAAAATTATGATTTTGTAATAAAGAGCAATTTGTTAAATTAAAAAGTTTGCAGGTAGCAGTAGAACCACTTGCTAGAAATTATCATTTCCCTGGGAATTTACAACACTTGTAAGGTCAGTATTGTAGGAAATGTTATTCCTCAGATTGAAATATAACTATTTTTGAAAATCCATTAGTCCTCTAAATCGAAAGTAAAACAGTACTGAGGAAACTCAGATGTTTTAAAATTTTTATAGATGATATTTGATAGTACTATAACAAATCAAATTATGATTTTGTAATAAAGAGCAATTTGTTAAGTTAAAAAAGTGTGCAGGTAGCAGTAGAACCAACTGTTAGAAATTATCATTTCCCTAGGAATTTACAACACTTGTAAGGTCAGTATTGTAGGAAATTTTTTACCTCAGATTAAAATAGATTTTTTTTTGAAAATTCATTAGTACACCAAATCGAAAGTAAAACAGTACTGAGGAAACTGAGATGTTTTAAATTTTTTATATATGATATTGATAACAAATCAAATTGGTGCATTCAAAATGATTCTAGCCGAAGCAAGAATTTTACGACAAAAGTTTAAATGTCGATATATTCACGAGTTGAAATTATTTATAAATAATTTATAAATAATATTATAAATATTATAAATAAAAAAATACGAATTTATTACTGATATTCAATAAAATAATAATATAGCTTTTACCGTATTTCATCCAAACAGCAAACCGTAGAAGACCGTAGAGAGTAACACGCTTGTAAAGTTCCACGCTCCTTGCACGATAAAGATTCCTTTGCAGATTTTGACAAAATAGTAGGCTGTCCCCATGCCTAATACTGCATACTTTTCTAATGGTCAAATTTTGTTCCTTTATGTTTTTTTAAACTTGTTATCGTCCTGAACATATCTGCTATAAATGTTACTTAGCATTATCGCGCATACAGACACTGTAAGCAGCTATTTTTATATTGTTATATTAATTAGACTTGACCAGACGAAACACACGTTTGGTGTTTTTTAATTATATGAACATTGGTATCTTGATGACACATAAATATATTAAAATTAAAAATTTTTATATTAATAATAGCAGTTTTCTCTGTCAATTATAATTAATAAATGTATACCATTAAAATATTGTTACACAGTGATTAAAATCTGTACACTTTTTCTGCATTCAAACTGCAAAGACTTACATCATTCTAATGTTTGTAATTTACCACGACTACTAAAGTAAATCGCATAATAATTTGCAATATCAGGATGAATATCAATAACATCGCGCGTAAATACAATGTAAGTAGTCGTTTAAGATATCTATCTGACATATCAGTGAACATTTTTTACTGGATCTTATTCGACCTCTATGTCACGGGCTACGGAAGAGTGATTTACAAATTAAATAGTAATTCCCAACTGTGGTGTTTTCTTTAAATTTAAATTGGAAGTTGACTCAGTGTAGATGTATTGGTTCGTTGTCTTTATGTTGCTCACTACAATAGTCCAATCCTATTTATCCACTCATAAATTTGTACATATACCTACATTCAATAAGTTAATCAGTAAATCACTCTACACATAAAAAGTGTGAACCAGTTTAATCAACAATTGTCAATCAAAAGATTTTGTATTTCAGTTACAACGATGACAGAGACCACTGAATCAATAAATGATAAAATCCAAGAATTACGTCCACTTCCAGAAGGGAAATTGTATCATGTTTTTTTCTCCTACAGAAATACTGAAAAAGACACAGAATGGGTTCGGAATGTAATTAAGATATTAGAAACACAATACAAATTTATTTGTTGCGATCACTATGTTGACTTTCTGCCAGGACGCAATATTATGGAAAATATAAAGGAGTGCATTAAAAAGTCTGTCAAAACAGTAATAGTTTTATCCAACGATTATAACAAGAGCTTTTATTGCAAAAATGAACTTGAATTTGCCGTATACATGCAAATGCGCCAGAAACAACACATTGTAATCCCAATTGAAAAAGAATTTTGTGACATTCCAGAGTCTTTGGAATTTTTCACTCGCTTAGATGCCAGTGGAAAAACTGAATCATGGATACATCGACTTGTAGCGGCTATTGAAGCTCCAGGTATGTTTGATATTTTCGAAATGTGTTAGTTAGATTTGTAAATATGTCTGACGTTTGTAAGGCTACTGAAGGCATTCGTGCTATTTTTACCTTGTATTGGATATTGATATGCCGAGTGTGCATCATTTATTGACATAACTTGCATGTTACTTTCTACTTGTGTGATTATTTGAACAATTATTTAAAATGATTATATCTAAATTGTCTGCGTTACTTAAACAACATTCAGAATAGATTGCTTATATCCAAAGTTTATGTACGCACCAATAAGTTATATTTCACAAATGCAAATGTGCAAGTACAATAACCACAATTCTAACTTATTTGATGTTGAAGTAATAAATAGATTGTATTGTGCAATTATGTCTAGGTTTATCCTTCAGGATTTTCCTTTCCAACTTTTGATCACGTTTTATACGATGGGTAAGGTCATACATTAGCATTATATATTTAAACAACTAAAGCGGCTTGGCGTGTATCAATACGTGTACATCTTATGTATTTTACACATGGGAACACCTGACTGATTTGAGGCAGTCATTTTTATATTTTTGTGTGCAAATATATAAAACTTTCAAATGTTCCAAACCTTACGTTAACAGAAGCAAACATATGCAAACAAACCATCAAGATAACTAGAGACATTTTTATTAATAAATAAACCTAGGTTTTAGCCTAGAGTAAGTGTTGACGTATTCTGATGAGGGTTTTTGGGCATGAAAAATATGAAAATGCTTACCGCGTATGATTCAGCTTATGCTCCTTTTGTAGATCAAGGCAGGTACTTTTTGAAATCAATAACTATTCCCTCGAGATGATCAGCGTATTGAAAAATGGCAGTTTTTAAATTTTGAAAGGGCGATTTTTCCATACTAAAATTTGACCTCAATTAGAACGGAAGTGTACTTTAGGAACAATCGATTGTTGTCTACTAAAAATCCTCCGGTGATGTCGTCTGCAGTTAAGGCGGGAAAAGTCTCGTGGTTTGTTCGAATGCCATTGAACGTCACGAAAGCAGACGAACATTTGTTACATGTAACATCTTAAGGTCCCTTTAGTAACAAAAATGTCGGACTTATTATGTAAAATTCCCTTAGCAAAAATCAAGGACGATTAGGCATATTATAAAACACGGACAGGTTATCGTATCTACATTTTTTCTATTAAATTTTTGTAATAAAAAGGTAAAATATAGAAAAATAAAAAAATGCAAGCAAAAAAGTTTTTTCCATGGGGGTTTGGCATTTAGTATAGTTATATAAATTCTACAGGTAAACACTGGGGCTTTGTTGCCTCATTGAAGTCGGTTCATTGTTACACATCATTATAACTTCATTATAACTTCTTTACGATGTATATTTCAATTATTTATTTGTTTCCAGTTGACGAGATAAACGTCACAAATCCGTTGTTAACGTATCAAAGTAAGTAAAATTAGCGAAGAAATACCACAAGGGCAATCAAATCTCGATGTTAAAAAACGAATAGAATACCTTGGGACTCAAACGCAGAAAAAATTCAAAAACAACATAGAAGCCAACGCGACACTAACTCTCAAAAAGAGAGTACTCTAAGGTGCTTGGGAAGAGTAAACACTTCCTGTCTGTTGAAACACGCTCGTTGTCATGTTTGCAATCAAGCTGGGGTAAGTCAAGTCCAATTAAGGTAGATAATATATAAACTTTATGACAAACATACCCCACCACGCCAAAAAAAAATCCCATTTAGCAATAGGGCGCCTATAATCAAGACAAATCTTTTTAAATAAGCATTTGTACTCATCAATTCGATTGATAAAAAACACTAATACTTTGTGATACAGCCTTTCTTAACATAATCCTTTCTACATCATTGCAATAGACTACTGGAAAGTCTTTGAATATTCACTTAGAGCTCACTGTTTTAGGCGGCTATCAGTTCTTTTTATTGTACCTCTGATTTTTTCAAATGCAAGAAAGTCTGATAAATCTTCACCAATAGCACAAAAACCGTACCCACACCATTATAAGTGATTCAATCACTTAATAAAATTGACAGTTACCCTTATGCTGATATGTACAAGGCGGTTTTTCTCAAAACTTTAACATCACTTTCTAGTTTATTTATCAACATCATTTCAATTTTAAAAAGACATCTTCCCAAAGATCTTGTCTAACCATGCACAAAGCAAGTCATTTTTTGGTTATTTTCACGTATCCCTATGCGTTTCAACTTGTGTAAATTTCATTGTGTGGTTCGCTTTAATTTTTTTCACAGGACTATTTTCATTTAACTGTTTAGAAATTTCCACTAGATGTAGCCTACAAAAGCCCTTGTGAACCCAACATGTGAAATTTGACGTTGCTCTCGTAACCCAAATTTCTTTGTCTAACACATCTCGGTTTATTTCACAATTTTGTAAATAAAAGTATCAACTTTAATGTTATTTACAGTAAACCATTTCAATACCATAACATTTTGACTGATTTCTGTTTATTGTTTTTTCTATGTTTCCGGTGGCAATTACATCAGTCGGTTCAATGCTCTATTAACGTCAATTCCATTTTGGGACTCACGTTTGGTAAAGTGCTGTAATCTGTGATTTTAGAGACAGGTATCGCGTATTAGTCTTCGAGTACATGGCAACAAAACCCCGAAGTTGCAGTACATACCGTTTTACAACCTAACACACTACATTATATAATACTGGTTGAACGTTAGTTGAGGTCATTGATTCAAATAAGAATAAGTCGTTTAAGAAGGTCTCTGCATACGTAAACATCATCAATCTTCAGAAATCTTGATGCTCTTAAAGCGTTGTCCGACATTCATGACAAATATGTTGTTGTGCTAGAAGATAAGGTCCTTAACAACATTATTTTTATCTGCAAAAACATTACATATAGTGTTTAATTAATGAACTGGGCTTGGGCAGTTCACTTGGCAATCCTACTTAGAGTCATTTGGTCGGAAATAAACTCAATTTCCGACCATCAAATCACCAATTGATGCCGGCAAAACTTCAAATACAATACAGTTATCTCCTAATTAGTCATGACAGAACTTTTTTCGTCATCAATGACTCTAAATCTAATATTAAATATACTGAAGACCAATTCTGTCATATGTTAGATTTTCGGATGGACAACATAATCGTCATGTTTGGAGGACATGTTTTTCAGCAGACTGTTGGTTTTCGATTGGGTAATAATTGTGCTTCTCTCCTCGCCGAACTGTTTTTGTTCTCTTATGAGGTGAGTTCCTAGAACGCCTACAGAAGAAAAAAGATAAGACACTGGCTCATACCTTTAATTTAACATTTCGCTATATTGATGATTTTTTTGTCCCTCAACAATGCTAGATTTGGTTACTATTTACATATAATTTACCTTAGCGAGCTGGAAATTTAAGACACCACCAATACACTAAGGCCAGCCTCTTACTTAGTACCACTTCTCGAAATAGACTCAAGAATACTACAAACAGACTCTACGACAAACTTCAAATTTTCCAATTTTAAACTTCCCGTTCATCGACAGCAACATTCCAGCATCTCCATATGATGTGTACATTTCACAACTTATACGTTATTCTAGATCTTGCGATCGGTATCCCGATTTTCTAAACCGATCACTGCTGTTGACTGATAAACTACTCTAACAAGGTTTTTTGTTCCTAGGTTGATGTTATCACTCCGGATACCGGATGTTCTATGGTATATCATGAACTAATTGATCGTTATGGGAAATACGTGTCTCAAATACGATCTGATATTTTCGCTGAGTCATAGGTAGTGTTTCTAATTCCTGGACTTGACTTTTCCCTAGACAAGACAATGAGTAGCTTGACGGGTGTCTAATTAGAGGCAGGCACTGCTTACTAGTCCGGAGCACCTAAGTGCACCCATGGTTTTTATAGGGTTCGGTTATTCTCTTTCTGTTTTATGTATTTTTGGTTTTTGTGTTGCGTTTGTCTTTATCTGGATTTGTAGATGTCCATTGATTTGCTCTTGTTGCTCGGTTGGTTTTCTTTGCTATTTTTAAGTCTCTCCCTACTTAGTGGGGGACATTGCTTTTGTCCTGTCTGTCTGTCTGTCATCCACCCGTCTGTCCGTCTGTCCGTCACAAAGTTATTCGCTCAACTCCTCTGAACCTACTCTACCAAATTTCACGAAACTTGGTATGTAACAAGTACACCATATGTAGTTGTGCATATTTCATGGAGATTCTGATCCGCAAAAGTTTGTGAGAGTTATGGCTCTTTTAACTTAAAACAAAAATTCCTCATAAATCATGGTTTCCGCTCAACCCCTCTGAAACTACTAAACCAAATTTTACGAATCTTGGTACATAGCAAGTACACAATGTAGTTGTGCATATTACCAGGAAATTGTTATCCTCAAAATTTGGTGTTAGTTATGGCCTTTTGAACTTAGAATTTTAAAAAAATTCCTTATAAATCATGGTTTCTGCTCAACTCCTCTGAAACTGCTGCACCAAATTTTACGACACTTGGTATGTAGCAAGTACACCATATTTAGTTGCATATTACAAGGACATTTTTATCCTCTGGGTTAAATCTGGGGAACGGGGGAGACATCGTTTATGAATGCAAAAACAGGCTTTAATTCTTAACTCTATTCATCGTTGCAAATTATCTGATAAGCGGCCCGAGGTCAATTCCTTACTTATTTAGAAAATCATATATTACAAAAAATATTGATCTTTCTGATGATCATGTGTTTGCCCACTGTAAAAGGTTGCTTATCGTAAACAATTATATTTCAAATTTATACATTTGAAGCGCGACCCTGCTAAGTGACTAATAATTTAATAACATTTCCTTCACTCTTTTATCTTTACACTTTCATCTGAAACATTTTAGATTACAATAATTTTGACATCATTCACAAAGAAACAACCAAAACGTCGTGTAGTGGAGAAGCTTTTAAAATGGAGCATTTATGCAACGCTTTATGTAGACATAGAATAGAGGTAAGTTTAATAAATAAATGATATTAATAATCATTTGTTGGCTTTTAAGAAGACAGTTTTGATATTTTGGTATTTTGTCATGTGATTTGACAGGTGGCTATATCATTTGAGAATAAGAAAGGGGAGAAAAGATCATAGGCAGTTTAGAGTTAGCTCAACGTATCACAAAAGCCTTCCGCACAAAGTGATTAATTCGAAATAACCGTCATCGATCAGTACATAAAATGATAAGACGAATTTTGTTAGTGGTGAAATAATATTAGTTATTCAGGTGATGTTTCTGCATTATTGGCATAGGTTAAAATGTGAGAAAAGTTGGAATTAAAGGGGATTTTCAAAGTGCTACGCTCGAACCCAACAGTTGTGAACAGAATTTTTTGTTAAATTCTAGTAGATGCTGGCTTATTTTGGCGTTTAACGTCATTAGCGACGGCGTTGGAATTAGTATAGTTAAATCGTGTGGACGAAACATAATAGGAACTTGTGTCCCCAATTTCATATGCCTCACCATTTCTAACATGTATGAAGCTGAAGTACTAGAGCTTGATATTCATCTGGTGTAATGGTCAGCAACATTGGGATATATGTCTAAGAAACATATGGGTCGTTTAAAGAAAGGTTTCTGGCAAACAAGATTCAATGTATAAAACTTATACGGCGAAACTACGGCAACATGATCTTATCAACATATATGTTAGTGTGTCTTAATCCAAATTTACATTGTTACATTGAGCTACTAGTATTTATTAATACATCATTAAAATATGTGTATCTCTATTGAAAGCAACGGAAGTTTTACTATACATATTATGTTAATACGTGTTACCTTTTTGTAATTTTAAATAATATTTCACGAGTCGTACGAATACTTCTCCTGAATGACTATTATTGTCAGAGTTTTCATTGACTTGATTGAAAACAAAAGAAAACCAAAAGAAATCAGCATATTAAATATCCAAATTTCATGTAATGCCATGCAATGTCACACATTAGTATATCTTTTCAATTTTATCTTTTTGTCAGATAGAGATGGTAAAATTTGTTGAACACTTATTTTAAGACCTTAATGGTAATGTACGAGAGTCATCATGAGTCGATATATTTGAATTTAACTTACCAACTAAAAAGTAATAATAATAAAAATAAATAAATAAATAAATAAATAATCGTTTGAGAGCGATTTTAACCGCTTTAAAAATATTCAATGTTTTAATCCACTTAAAACTGCAACTGAAACGGATTGTTTTGTTTGTTGAATGGTTTAACGCCATTTTCAGCAATTTTCAGTCTTATCATGACGTCCAGTTTTTATTGGGAAAGGAAGTCCGAGTACCCGGACAAATTAAGATTGAAGTCGAGTACACCATGCCAGCAGTGAGAATCGAAAATGAAACGGAATTTTAGTTACACATTTTAATATCCTTCAGACTGATTATTAAGGTAACTGGTCGCTAAAATGTTGCGTTTTCAAGTACTGTAGCATTGATGTATTTTTAATTATTGATGTTATTTCCTGTACATCTAAAATGTAAAAATCCCTGAAACAAGTCAAATGTTATTTCAGTTGTTCTATAATTTTTCGCAGCCAATCAAAATAAATGAAGGTGCCATTTTTAAAAGCATTTTTTAGATATTATTTACACGTAAAAAACCGACTGAATTAGATATTTCAGAAAAATTTGTAGCATTCACTTTTCATTGTTCATACTAACAGTAGAGGAATTAATTGTCGAAAGGAACAATATAAGAAAATAAATATAGGTAATGCATTGTTTTAAATACATTGTACTTTTGAATTTTGTTTTTGTTTATGCAATCTTATGCTTTTATTTTAAAGTTAAATACAGAAATCCTCCATTTGCTGTCATCTACTCTTCTAATAAATCATCGACTGTTGATCAATCCTTCCTGGCCTGTCTGTATCGTTTGCTATATCCTTCTACCCAGTTTTTTATGGGGAGGATTTCTCGTGACTTCTACCGCCTCGAATAAAGAAGATCTGGCTGCTGGATTGCTTTTAATTTTTCTATTTACCATGTTCGGAATTGTATGGCCGATTTCCTGTTTCTTAGCAAATAGAAAGGTAAGGGTGTGCAGAATACAAATCTTAACGCATGTAATACAATGGAATAGGTTGTTTTGAAAAGTTGGCATTTAAAACATAATAATCGTAACTTGTTTTGGATGGATGTTAGTGAAGTATATCCGATGATGCAATTGTCAACGATTTCAATTGTAAAACACGCATAATCATCAAAATAAAAAGAATCGTTTTTATTATTTAAATGGCGAGAAATAGTCTCTGACTAGTAGACGATAAAATATAATATCGTCATAAATTAACCGCCAAAAGATAAAACTTTGTTAACCTTTGCACATTAAAAAAGAAGCAATATACACAGAGAAAAAATGTTAGAACCTACAACCCTTAAGTCACTGACTTCCAATATTTTTGATTTGAGCGCTTGTGATAAGTCATAGAATAGCGCGAATTTCGTGGTAAATGTAATTACCTTGGTATTGTTTATGATATAACTATTTTAAGAGGAATTTTTACTATCAACGGAATTATTAATTAAAATATTGGTAGTAAGTTGTATTTACCATTTAATTTCTAATTTGTGCGTAGTTCAGTGAAAAAAAATAACAGTACATGTAAGACACTGTATCTTAATGAACAATAATAATATTTACCAGGTATCAATGATGGCGGACATCATTGAGGTATAGTAATAGAGAACACATCTCGTAGCGGTTAGCTCTACACCATTGTGTTTCATATAATCGAAGTTTGCCCCCATCGGATTACGATTTTCCTTATGGAAGTGGGTACTGTCACAAAACCGTCACGAAGTTAATTTTTTTATCCGCAGAAAATATTGAAAAAAGCATCTAAATTTATTTTCAAGGTACATATCTATACAAAAAATAAGTTTTGTGAACAATTCATAATTTTTTGCAACCTCTGAACCGCTCTTTTTAACAATTCTATGACATTCATGTGAGTCACCATTTGAGAAAGACGTCACTTGACTAATGGAATTCACAGTTAGAGTACGCAAGAATCATGAAAAGTACATTAAGGCTGCGCCTATATTCCAAATATGTACATAACACTATTGATGGCGTACATTAGTGAGGAATATTACCCTGCAATCACTACATTAGCTGTGAAATAAAGATGACAGAATGCCGAACAGCTGGTACCCATGTTGTCACCTTTAACGATATTTAGTTTTGTACACGACTTATTACGGAATACGATGTTTGTTTATGACGTCATAAGATCACTGGAAAACGCACCAAAAATTTCAACACAGAAATAGGTTACAAAGGATTTTTATGCAACCACGACGACATGTCCGGGGCATTAAGTTTTACTCATGTCCATCTGTCCGTCCGTCCGTCCGTCCGTCCGTCGTCTGTCCGTATGTACGTATGTTCGTAGGAAATTTCCGTCAATCTTTCTCAGAAACTGTACATGAGAACAATTTGAAATTAGTCAGGGTGGTTTAGTACCACAATTCGTACGTCCTAAGCAACTTTCAGACCTGTCGGACAACTACTTCCTGTTTGGGATTCATTTAGCGAAGCATATGTGTCCCATGAACACATTCTTCGTTTTTTTCATGTGTTTTGAAAAATGGCATTTAATCGTTAAAGAATGCAAACAATAATCGTACATTAAAAGAGCCTCAAGTTTCTTTAAGTTTAGGGCTCATACAAATAAAAACAATCATGTATATTTATGCCTTAACATTTATGCATTAAGTATTTTTGTGTTTTTAGGGACGGAACAATATTCGAAGTTGTTTGCTTGCAGCAAATAAAGTTTTAATGCCTCAAAATGTGTTTATGGCTTACAAGATCAGCAGACTTACGGCAAAAGTAACAGTATCTTTTTGATAAAAAAAATAATTATGAGACAAAAATAAATTGCGGTGTCTGGAAACTAATTTTTAGTTGCGTGCAATGGCATTTATTTTTTATAATAATGTTTCTATATTGTTTTAATATTATTACTGTACTGGGGATTAAGGATTAAAAAGCATGCAATTTAATAACTAAATGAGTTATTTGTACTAGTCAAAGAGTCAAATTGTGTTGTGTTTTAGAATTATTTCTGATTTCAATTTTGGTCGCTAAACAGGACAATACAAATTACGTTACCACCAACTACGGATTGGGAAGTCACATGGGTATTATGATTTTGTTGTTGTATAAAGAAGTAGTTAGTGATTGATTGGAATAGATGCGAATAGAGATGTTAACATTAACCATTGAAGAACATTCTTATTAATGGCTAACAATTGGTACTATTTTTTTATTTCATTTATTTTACTGTTCAAGTTTTATTAAACGCTTATATAGCCGTCTTTCCATGTTTAAGCAATTTATTGTTATTGTTCATAATAGACAAATTAAAAAAATTCTTTCGGATCACCTCTAAGATTGTTATATATTATGCATGTGATAAAAGTTTTGTGTTTAATGATATCTATTTAAAATCTTTAACTGTCCAAATATATACTTCATTTATTATAAGTGCCGGCCTTGCATAGTAAGTAATGTGTTAAAATTATCATAACAAAGAACAAAAAATGTCCTTCAAAATAAAATCTGCTAAAAGCAAACAGTAGAGAAAGTCACCAGCATGTGCTGAAAATTCTCAAATGTTTTGCTGGAGATGAGGTAAATATTCTAAACGACGTTTTAATTTTGTTGTGTTTCAACATCGAGCCACATTAAAAACGTCTGAAATACGGGTTGTATATTATATTGTACTCCAACATATATATTGCGCAAATATTTAACATACCACATAGTCATCTTAATCTATTTCTGTGCCAAAGATTGTGGTGTCGAATCGCTTTAAGCCATAAAAATCAAAGGATTGGTCTGTACGGGACAAATATTCGAGGCACAATGTTGGAGTACAAATGTCTGACTATTGGTGTTATTTTTAAGGTACCAGCAGAATTTCATTCTCCACATGTTTACCGAGTACAACACGAACATAGAAGAGTTTCATATTGACAAAGCTATGAGAATTCAGGACACTCTTCGTATATAATAGTTTTTTTTAAATGTTAGTAAAATGTACATTGTGTCTACGTAAATAATTGACGGTGATCATGTTATTTTATTATTTAATAATTCATATAATTTATTCATATATTTTGATGCCTTATTTTAATAGTCATATTTGATGTCCTTAAATGTAACCGTAAGGAACCGCAGAACCAGTGATGAGGAAAACACTGGTTTAAAGGATACATTCATTGAAATCGATGATGATGTTCCTCTAATTGGATCAAACGATGGGTCAACAGATGGTGAGGTAAGACATTTAATAAATCGTAAATACATGTTTTTGTTATATCATATTATTAAACTGCACAAGTTAAATGATTCTGAAATAACAAATATTGTAGTGATCTTGTATGTGTTGGACGTGTAATATAAACAATCAATTCCTATACATATAGATATATTGATGAGGGCCTATTAATTAACCACCCTTAATTTGCTAAGTGGCTTCCGTTAATATATCATACAGATCTTAAAATAAAGAAACAGCTTTATTTACATCATTTTCAGACTTACATCTCGAATATGACACCAGCGGTTATTTTACATGTAGCACTATATTTCTCAATTGATCAGGTATGCAAGAGCTTGCATATAGTATGCCAATTTTGCTGTTTTTTTATTATTTGTCTTGCATTATATCCTTCTTATTATTGGAAATGTTGAAAAAAAATCTTGGTCCCACAATAAACAACATAAATAATCCATTAACAAATATATCAGAGAATTCAATCTCAATATGTACTTTAAATATTCGTAGCATAAGAAACAAACTCCCCTTTCTGGAACATTTCACAGATGAGTTTGATATAGTTACTATAACTGAAACCCATGTAGATCCAGCTACTCGAAAACCAAACCGACGAATCGCTTTGGGTAGAACTTAAAAGTAAAGGTAAACTATTTTTACCTTGTTGTAAACGAGTGGACGGACAATTACTACTGGACACGACTTAATCATGAAATAGGGTTGGGCTACATGATTTTAATTCTGATCTATTTAATGCTCACAATAATAAATTAATTGAAACAATAAACTTATTCAATTTAACGAATGTAATCGATAAGTCCACTCGGATGGTAGATCACAGTAGTACATTACTTGACCCAATTATTATAAGTGACTCAATCCAGTATTTATTTTCTGACGTTTTGAAAGTATCTGCTGACGTAAGAAATCATGATGCAACAATACTATTTTTAGATTGTCCTAGATATATATCAAATTTATTTCACGGGGAAATATGTATATATGATAAAACAAATATTGAAAAATGTTCAATACAGATGAGCTCTACAAATTGGATAGAAATTTTTTCTGATGTTGAGAACATCGATAAAATGTGTTACCAAAAAGTTTCTTGACATCACAAGGGAAAGGTTATTCCAACTAAAAAAGTTACCATAAGAAATATTGATAGGCCATGGTTCAACAATGAACTAAGGAGAGAAATCTGTAGAATAGATTGATTTAGAAAAACAGCATTTAAATCTAAACGTATCTTATAAAGTATAAGAAACAAAGAAATAAAAGTTAATAATTTTTAAAAAGCTGCAAAAGAAAAAAACTTATTGGATAATGCTACAAATTCTAAAACATACTGAAAAATTATGAAAATGCTAATAAAATAAAATAAAATAAAGGCTGTTCGAATATACCCCCACTTCAGAATATAATTTAAGATCATAGTTTGGGAGATGTAGTCTATGGGGACGACGAGAAATGTAAGCTTTTGAATACGTGTTTTAGCCAAATTTCCTCCGTAAAGGATGAAAATGTTATTCTCCCGGATTTTGAGCTTAAGACAAATATACATTTAAACCATATTGTTATCAGTAAAGAAGAAATTGTTGATATAATAAAAAATCTTT
The DNA here is from genome assembly GCA_944474755.1 of Limnoperna fortunei. Classification (NCBI taxonomy): domain Eukaryota; kingdom Metazoa; phylum Mollusca; class Bivalvia; order Mytilida; family Modiolidae; genus Limnoperna; species Limnoperna fortunei. The sequence goes on from OX104118.1 coordinate 67,293,324, forward strand.
GAACCCAATAAAGCATCATGGCCAGACATAATAAGTCACAAAATGTTAAAAATGTGCCCTAAAAGGCAATTTCACTTCAATTGATTTTTAATAAATCTCTGCGCCAGTGCAAATATACATCTAGTTGGAAGACTGCAAATGTTATTTCTATATTCAAAAAGGGCGACAGTTAAATACCACCCAATTATAGGCTAATATTACTCATAAGCTGCGCAGGGAAGATAATGGAACGTGTAATTTATAAATATGAAATATCATTCAGGTTTTCTTCCTAACTGTTCCACTGTCCATCAGTTGTTAGAAATATACAATTGTATTTTAAATTCACTGCAGAAAAAGGAAATAAATTGGTTTTTTGTTATTTTTCTAAAGCATTTGGCACAGTTTGGCATACAGGATTATTATTTAAATTGAAATTATATGGTGTGAAAGTGAATTTATTATCATGTTTTAAAAACTATTTAAATAATAGGCAGCAAAGAGTAGTTATTAAGCAATAATCTTCAGGGCTTTGTAATGTGAATGCTCGTGTTCCTCGAGGATCAGTAATAGGTCAATTATTATTTATTATTTATATTAATGATATAGCCGAAAATCATGTTTCTCTTTGCAGACCTTTTGCTAACGACACGTCGTTCATCTACTCTAGTCGTGACGTTTCACAGATATAATCTGAGATCGATCACGATCTTAGAGAGCTGAACGATTGGTCAAGAAAATGGTTAATGTCGTTTATACCTGACAAAAACAGAAACTATGCTTTTCAAACATATCACAGACAGAAATGAGGTTTTCTTAAAAAAACATAGATATTCCAGTTCCTCACTTTTCATAAACTTCTAGGAGGCACTTTTAGCAGTGATGCTAAGTGGAACATACACATTGAAAATATTATATGTAGTGTTTCAAGGCACCTATGTACTAAGGAAACGTAAATACAAACTTAATTGATAAAATCTAGAGAAATTGTATTAGTCTTTATAAGACCGCTTTTCGAGTATGCTTGTGAAGTTTGGGACAACGTTTGTTATTATAACAAACTCGAGCAACTGCAGCTAGAAGTTGCTCAAATTGTCACAGGCCTACCTAGTTTTACTAATATTTTTACTGAAACTGGTGGGATCCTTTAGCGGTGCGTAGGAAACGTAGAGAGCTACAAATGTTTTATAATATACAAAATATACAACATAACTCTGCACCAGCATATCTGTGTATTCTAACTAACTATACAAAGCACTTCGGTGTATCCCTTGCGTAATAACATCATGACTCCCTATTTTTTTATTGTCCATAACTAACGAATCGTTCATACCATCAACTATTCGACAGTAGAACAGTTTGGATATGTCGTTCCTTAATGTCGATTATATCTTTAAATTTCAAATCCGAACTAAAAAACATGAACCCATGTATAAATGTTCCGAAGCATTATGAATATGGACAGCGTAAATTCAATATTGTCCTAACCAGCTAAGATGCTTAGCTTCATTTTCAAACTTTGATCTTTACAGAGTTAATATTATTTCGGATCCATCCTGTCGTTGTAGATCTAACCATGAAGATTCGTATCATTATTTCTTTGCATACTCTAAATATAATAGCATAAGAGACATTTTATTTGAGAACCTTTCCTTGCTGCCAAATTATTGTCCAATAAATCTAAAACTTTTAACACATGGAAACCCGTTATTGTCCACCGAGCAGAACAAACGAGGTTTTAAACATGTATTTCAGTATATCAAAGGGTCAGAAAGATTTCTTGTTCATTCATATCTTGTACACAGGGTTTTTGAAGCACACAATTCATCGCAGCCATTTATTCTCTAATTATCCTTATATCTTTGCTATAATGTTTTCTGCTACATTCCATTTGTCTCATGTAATTTACAGATCTTTTCTCATACATACATGTATAATGTAGTGATTGTGTTACGATGATTACTGGATGCAACTATTATTGACCAGTGGTATATGATATCCATCCATTTTTATCAATAAACCAAATCACATAATACCGGTTTCTTGGACTTTGACTTGTGAATTGTCTTTTTTACAGATCCCTAGGTGTTCAGTATTTTGTATTATCTTTATAATAACCTTTTCAATTTCTCTGCTGGTGGAAGTATTGGAACGTGCTAGCTAATAAGCGTTATAAATAACATAATTTATAGATCGTATATCAGCTAGGACATCACCCGGTTACCAAGGTCCTCTGTTGCTATTCGAAGGAACAATGTAGACGCTGATATTTATGTTCCATTTAACATTCTTTGGAATACCCCCAATGTGTCTTACGTTTAGTCAGAGGGTTATTATAACTTTAGAAATGGTGATTAGGCTAATTTTCTGAAACCCGTTACAGTTGGTATTTCGGATTGCTTGGCATCACCTGCTACTTATGCTTCAACTCCAATGATCAGGACGTGTAGACATAAAACTTGAAAAATATAACATGCAAAAAAATGGGATACACTAATTACATCCCTAGAAGCTATCTTACAAGTTAATTGTATACTGCTAAATTATTTGACCCTCTGAACTGTTCAACTGAAAACGTCATCTATGAGATTGAGTGTTCTCTTTATGGACTGTTGTAGGTTGGCGAAACACGACAGACGTTGCGGATTTGAATGAACTAAAATCTATACGATACTTACCATCCTCAATATATGATGCTGTGCAATCCCTTTAATCAGCCAGATCATTACGCATCATGCAAACAAATTTACCATCATAGTAATAGTCCCCTACTCAGCACAACGTTCCGCTATAAAAGGAAAAAGATTTGGGATCAGGGAACTATGTAAAGCCTTTTGGCTGGAATGATAACTTCAAAGGTGGTGGTTATTTATCCAATTAATGATACAATAGAGTGAATGTAATGCGTCTTTTTAACACCAATTCTTGATACAAAAGAAGCTATGGTCATAACAAAAATACAAACACCACCAAAGATCGGAGTGTAAATCTTCCTCCGATAAGTATAATAACCTTCTTTCTAATCTTAAATAACAACCTTTGGGTTTACATTACATTCGTAGCACTGTTTGCTCTACGCCTGTCTATTGTTTAACACTTCTTTGGGATTATGCACTTGAGGTTGGAGGAATAGATTCATTTACATCTAAATCTAGAATGGCAAGCATCATTTGCGACATAGCTTCTTTCCATCGCTTTATACCTAGACGGACAGAGCCTCTTGATGAAAATAGAAAATTCCTTCAAATGAAATGCAGAAATAATGGAATTGATGCAGGAATATTCTCTATAGAAAAGAAGTGAAAAATCAGATTCCTTTATGATTCAAGAATAAATCTATTCCCATTGTGTCATTATTATAAATATATTAACACCGTTGTCAGTAAAATCTTCAACTACATACAAGCATTGCAGGACGTAGACATTTAAACATACCTCAAGCAATCTACTAAATGCCTTTATTCTAATTCTACTTTAAAATACCAACCCTTCTGCGCATGTCATTACTGATTATCTGAAGATCCTTGACCACGAGGATCTAAGAAACATTTTTTTCTCGGAGGCTAAAATTCATAGAACTTAAAACAGTAGACTAGAATTTAAATTTCAAAACTATTATGGATGCCGTCGAATACTATGCCAGAGAACAGATTAAGAGAGAAAGGGAACAAGAACCCGGAACTTGCACTGTCTAACTGTGTAAGAACAATAAGAGTTCTGTTACAACGTCGAATTAAGAATTCTAGGAATTGCATTGGTAATCGACCCAAATCCGTATTCAAAGACAAGAATGTTATGTGTTGCCTTACTCCCCTCCGTGTTTGTATGTAAGTCACATTACTTTGAATGCCTAATTAAAGAGCTAGGCATCAGGGATAATGGTATCACATTTGACATGACTTCTTTATTATGACAAAGAGTCTGACAACTTACCATTCGTGCATTTGATTCCTCAACGACATAAAAAGCCGTACAAGGAAAGATGTATACATGGCTCACCTACGTGCTCTTCCAAAGAGTTGTCAAAACGGTTGACTACTATATTATCTGCAGTTAAAGAAGGACAGTAAAAATACTGTGAAACTGAATATTTGCGATTCAATTTTAATCATATTTGGAAAATTTAAAATCAAGACCCATATCTAAAATTTCATCTGTTAAAACCTTTGATTTTTAAAATCTGTATACCACCTTTCCACACAAAAAAACTGAAATCCTTTCTGAAGGAAATCATACGGCATAGCTTCAACATATGCCTACAAATGTGTAGTTTTAGGAAACAATAATACGTTTTTTCTACTAAAGTACTCAAAGGCAAATTATGCTAGTGCAAACAACAGTTTTATCAAATGCTAATTTTTTTATCGAGATTATAGTTGTAACTTATGGAGGATGTGTTTTTCAGCAGGCAATCAAAATTCCAGTGGGTACAAACTGTGCCTCACTCCTTGTCAATTTGTTCCTGTATTCTTATGAAACTTAATTTCTTTAAGGTCTTACTAAAGATAAGAAGATAGCAGAAGCAAATTTAAATTGTTGATGGTATTTTTGGCAGTTTCCTCCGTGTTCTGTATTTGATGTTCCTAATCAATTTACAATGAAGGTTATTTCTATGACAAACAGTGTATTCCACACGTACACAAAATGACCACTCGCGAATACGTAACTCAGTAGAGACTTTTGTTTGAAAAACTTTGTATCCCTTAAAGAAAGATGCAACAGTTTTTCCACTACTAAGTCAATGTGTCCTAAAAACCATTTCACTTTGAGTTATTGAATGGGGAGAAAAATACGTTACTCAAGAATATCCATGGCAATCTGTGCGACAGTAATTCTTCAAATGCGTGAAACTGTTTATTCGCCAAATGGTATATATCAAATTTGAATTCTTAAAAATTCTTAAGAACGTTTCGACAATTTAAAAATCAATATCGATATCTAAATTTTCATCTCTTAGAACATTAGATTTTTCAACTCTATATTACCTTGCCTCATGATAAACTTCAATCCTGCCTTAAAGAAATCATGCATAAAGCCTTCGCTTCCATATATGCCTACAAATATTTAGTGTTAGGTTACAACAAATAGTGCTGTCCTACTAAAAATCTAAAGGCAGATTATTCAACGAGTATCAGTGTTATAGTATACCACTTGTTTTGATCGACGACATATTTGTAACTTTGGTTTTGGATGATGTGTTTTGCCGCATGTTATCGGAATTCCAATGAAAAAAACTGGGCCGCACTCCTTGGCGATTTGTTCCTGTATTCCTATAAAACTGGATTTCATTAGCGTCTTATTAAAGACAAAAAATCGCAGAAGCTAGGTCCTTTAATATTTACGTTTAGATATATTGATGATGGCCTTTCAATTAACAACCCTTAATATTCTTAATGGCTTTCGTTAATAACTGGAAAATAAAAAAACCACACAAACAGCTACATCTACATCATATTTAGACTTACACCTCGAATATGACGCCAATTGTCATCTCTCCACACACATTTATGACAAACGAGACAATTTTTTATCAACACACCAACTCACACACTACAGTAATGGTATGAAGGTTTGGTATGGCAAAAAAACCTTGCTAAAACCGCTATTCATTTTGAAATGCATATTCTAGGTCAGGACAGTTGCTGCAGTAGCTATAGTTTTGGTAAATTGTTCTCAACTTTGCCAGTTTCTTGGACTTTGATTTGTAGATTGGCTTCTTTGACAGTTTCATCGGTCAAGTGTTCCTCAAGTGTTTAAAAGACAACCGGTAGGGGACTAAAACACACCTTATGTGCTCAATATTAGGGCATTTGCATTCGGTTAGTAATGCTGGCGATAGAAACATACTATACTAATTTTTATAAACATTATGGGACAGTGTACTGGTATTTCGGCATTGTTTACGAAAGGGACATCAACTAAACAACTTAATAATTGGCTGTAACATGTCAATAAATATATAATAACGTAAATATGTATAATGCTGAAGAAACAAGTATTCCAATGTGTTGCATTTCTTTTCTTGTAAACGAGGTTGAATAACATCTGCCTCGAATCATAAAAAAATGCGGCGTGTTAGAGAGAATTGTTTGTACACATCGGGGTGCTAGCTTTAAAATGTTATCAAACAGATGCAAAATTGTAAAAACAAGTTTTTTTAGATTTACATAGGCTATTGTAATTAGACTATCATGTGCGAAATGCTGCGCTTTGGAGTCTAAGCCCGATTTAGCTATAGAGAGCTGTGTTTAGGGCACTAACTGTAACTGAAAAGAATTGTCAAATTATTTTGATACCCTCATAAATAAATAGTGGATAATACATAAAATCGAAAAAAATAAATACAAGATAAACACAATTTTTTGCACATTTACTGGTATGGCTATAGAGTTTTCCCCATTTGCTAAAATGAAATTACCTTGTAGGCATGATCATGAAAACAACATAAAGAAAAAACATCATAATTGAAGCGCATAATATAGCTGTACATTTTTTAATTATTGCAAAAATTATTTATTGATGTTCTTATTTTCAGACCGAAGTATTAGATTTACTGTTAGAAATATCACCAGAATACTTCCTTGATTTCATTTCCGGAAGACTCGTAAAAAGTACAACAAGCAGACACTGCGTAGGGGAAATATGCATGTGTGAATATTGGGAACTGAAAATAGGTGATCCGAAGAAAAGAAATGGCAGTCATGAGATAACTGACGTATAAATAGGACTTTGTAAATGTGGTCATTCAGAATGCTTTGTCATAAAATGTATATTATTTTATCGCGTGACTAAAAAACTGTACAGCTGCAAATATGTAAATATCGTCGAACAGCAATGGATCACAATAGCTACCTTTTTCGGTATAACTTAATTTTATACTCTGACTATGTATGTTTTAGCTAATTAAATTAGGTCGTAACATAGTAATATTATTATAAGCGCCGTAATTCATCCGTAAATGGCCGATTTCTGGTAGAGATGACCCAGTACAGATGAGCTCACGCGCACACATCTGTACTTGCTGCGTTATCCAATCAAAACGCCAGAAAAAAGAACGTTCTTCTATGACGTTCTTGTTTCCTGCGTTCTGATTTGACGTCAGAGATAATGGAGTCTAAAACAATGGAGAGTCTATATGTTATAGCGGTGTGAAAGTTGTTGGTTTACGGAAGAATAGGTACTTTCATACGTTTTTGGGAAAGTCCTTGTGAACTTTCACTCGTGATAGAAATTTTTATGTCTTTTGGCTCGTTCCGCTGCGCTCCACTCGCGAAAAGACATAAAATGTCTATCACTTGTTAAAGACCAACCGGTCTTTCCCAAAAAAGTATGAAAGAACCTATTATTCATAAAAGAACCTTAGTGGTAAAACCGACATCAAACAACCCGTTGAAAAAAGTTATCGGACGCAAAATAAATAATATTTTATATGTTGCATAATTAATTAACAAAGTTGAGTACGTTTTATTTGAAATGTATTTTTATAGAATTTACATAATTGACCATAATTTCGTAGTCCTTTAATTGTGATAAATTGAATAAATATATTGCAATTACGTCCTGTTGCTAAAAAAAGTCAACAACGATCTATGCAGTTCTGCGTTCTGGCATTAACATGTTGAAAACGTCCCTATGAACATTGATTGTGGACAATAAGTGAGGCTGTATAATCCGTTCACTTGCTCCCCCTTTTTTGCTATGGTTGCTACGTTGTAATCGTAAATCTATGCCGTGACCTGCAATGGGATTTTGTGAGATCTACACGTAGTGACCATAGCAAAAAGGAGGGGGAGCAAGTGAAAGATGTAATTTTAATTCGATTGTTTTTCTGACGTAAGAGATGCCAGCCCACATCATTACGCTGCCTCCGCCGAAATTGTTCACTTCAACGACACAACTGTGTGCAAATACTTCGTTTCGTCATCTGTAGACTCGAATTCGGCCATCTTTCTTTTCTATTAAAAAGTTGTATTCGTAGCAAAACCACACCTTTCTACAGTTCCGCAGATCCCATCCTCGAACAATATTACACCATCGCATCCTTGCCTGGCGATTTTGGCGTCTCAAAGTGGCTCCAAAGTATGGTCGTCTGGCGCGCAACCCGTGGTTTAGCAATTATTACGGCTGGTCTGGGCAGAAAGTCGCCGCATGCCAGGGATGTTATTGACTGAAATTGCTGCAGGAATGGTCCTGTGGCGTAAATAAAACAGCCTATTGTACCGACCCTGTGCGTTAGTAGTGATGCATGGTCGCCCTGTGCGAGTTATGTCTTCTGTAGTGTCAAGCTGCTGGTACCGCTCCCACAGGCTACAAATCTTGCTGCGGTGAACATTAAAGTGTCTCGCAACCTCAGTCTGTGATTCACCGGCATGGAGTCGACTTATAGGGATGGTCAGGCTAGCAGCGTCTAACCTCGGCATAGCTTTTCCTCGACTGATGCTAGACTACTGCTTTAGAAAACAAGTACCAAGTTTTTATAACAGCAGTTTCCGCTAACAAATCACCTTTGAATTGCACGTGCATTAACGCCTCTATAATGTTTCTAAACATGCGTACCAGGTTTTCACGCGTTTCGAATTTTGTTGCGTTTCTTTTTGGGAGCGTATATATAGATTAAAGCACTCCACGCACAATTGATTATGATATATATCTATTCAATTTTAAAACAATTTCAAAAGATGCCATGTTAAAAGTTTATAATCGCGAACATTTTACGGTTTGGATAAATACAATAATCAATCGCGGTAAAGTGGTAGAATGTTGTTTGATGGAAAATGATTATTGTTGTGATGTCATGTAAATCAATTTAATAACAATTTAAAAAGATGAAACATCATAAATATGGAGAAAAACAACGAGTAACATCTTTAATTAATCAACGATGAATAAAATGTTGATGTAATTAATCAGAAAAACTAAGAAAGTCGTTAGCACCAGGTTATAATTAAAATTGCTGTCTCGGAAATAGAACAAACTTCTTAGAAGATATTATTACGACACGTTAGGAGTTGAGCCAAAATTCAACACCTACAAACAATCAATCAGATTCAAAAGAAAACAAAAATCTTGCGTAGGTACAACGTATTAAATACATTGTTAATAAAAAATAGGTTATACAATTACTAGCTAATTTATTATGAAAACATAAATAATTGCTTAAATTATGTAGCAAATAAAATAATTTTTTGGACATTCAAATATTAAATAAAATAAAATAATAAATAAATCGCAAAAAAATTCAAAATTAATATCAAGAATAATTTGGAAAAATAGGTAAAGTTTGAGTTGAGCTAGATATATAGTAAACCTATCAGAACCTCACCTTCACGGAATGGATGCCCAAAGATATACAACAGTCTGAAAGCCAGACAGACTCACTCCGGACTATAAAACAAAAAGTAATGGTTGGGTTTGATGATTGTCGACTGTTGAAGCTTTGTGTATAAATCCATTTAAGTGATATATTATTTTCATTTAAAGGTGAGTACATTTTATTTTATTTTATTTTAAACATTATATTTTTTTAAAAAATATTTTTTTCTCCAATTTAATGATTAAACTAAAATATAATTTCTAAGATAATTGGGATAAAAGAAAAATTTAACTTATTAAAAATATATATTTAATGGTCTAAATATTTCAGCTGTATTTGACAAATATAAAATCTCTACAAATTTAAAAAAAAATAAAGAAATTAAAGGGAGCTAAAATTTATGGGAAAATAAAAATAGTTATTTAGAGGTCTATGTTTCGGATATACAAATATTGTTATATTGTTATATTTTGTGAAACAAAAAATTTATTATATGGAATATTACTATAATTTTATAAAGATTTTCGGCTGTTGAAGCATTGTGTGTATCCATTTCAGTGATATATTATTTTCATTTCTAGTGGCCGTACCTGTCGTATCCAAGCTAGACCCCACCATAAGCATACACACCAATAAGGAACACGTAGTCAATATAAACAGAGTATGACGGAGTTCGTCCCCTATATTCAGATCGACAAAAGGGCAAATTTGCGTAATAACACTGTCGCAAGTTTTCCTAACTGATACGACGGGACATTGTAATCAACGATTTTTTTTTTACTTGTCATAAGAGGTTGAATGAGTTTCAGGGAGACGGGAGACCCTAATCTACGAAAATGAGAAAAACCGGAAGTGTTTCTTGCTATATCTTTGTAGAATAAGTTTTTGTCTAAAAGTTTTGAACGAATCAACATATCAATGTAATTCAATAGGATTTGGCAATATAATATAAAATTCTTCACGTTGAATATAAGATTTTTGAATTGGATTGTTTAAAACTTAACCGGAATGGTTATTTCTCGACTTAATTCGTTTTTCAACTGAATTCCAAATTTGTTTAACTTGTAGAACCCGACGAAAATTTAATAAAAAATTAATCAATTTATAACTTAGAAATAATAGTCCATAATTGTGAACTATTTTCACAAGTGTGAATAAATTGCTGCATATTTTCACAGTTAATGATATTTACGAATAGGATCTAGAATAGCTTTTAACAATCATTGGACAGGAAAAAGATGACAACCATCGAAACTTTGTATAAAATTAAATGTTTAATATCTTCTTTAAAAAAAACTCACTCAAACGTCAAAAGGGTTCGTCTTATTTAATATACTTTTGCATACGTATACAAAAATTATGAACTGTGAAAGATAAATACCTGAATATTTATAAAAAAAAGATATTTATTGATCTGATCTAGTTTCATTAACAAGGAAGTACAAGGATGTGGGTTTTTACACTACTAGTTGGTTCTGTCACATTTTGTGCTTTAAATTATAGTTGTACAAATTTGAATTTCGTTTATTCTTATTTCGAGAAATCTCCGATATGGTACTTTTTGTAAATCTTAAGGACAAGACATATGTAGATTTCAATATAATTTATTTGGTCAATACAAAGCTAGACGCCGTGATATAGCTGAAAAAAACACTAAAACTGACCTTAAACCTCAAACTATTGTTTTGATAGTCCGAGAATTCTCTGCTGTCGGCAGAGGATTCTCGGACAAACTGACGAAAAATTCAAACTGTGTCTTAAAGCTTTTGAAAAATCGTAAACCGAAACAAATTAATAGAATGTTTTAAACAGAGTTGTATATTTCAGTTAATGTATATGCAATTAAGGTGTTCGGTAAAATTAATTCGCATATTAATAGAAACAATTTGTTTTCTCTAATGATTGTAAATTATTTACAAAGTATTCGAACTGTATACTTTCCGAACATAGGTAAATATGAGATAGGACAATTAAGGAATTTGTTGACGAGTAATACTGATAATCTTAAAACTTTTATTGGAGGCTTTTGTAAAATAGATGATAACAGGTGCAACTGTAACTCATTGAAGTAATATGATTACTGCAAGAACTCATTGACTCGAATACACGGTCATTCCTTTAAACGACGTAAATTTCGTTTTTGATTAAACGCCGGAAGATTGATCAAAGGCAGGCACTGTCGAGCGCCGATTTCATATACTTTATGGATTTCATCTTTGAGAGAATACAATAAACTGTAGATTTGATTATTTTGATGTATCAGGATCATAATTCAGAAAAAATCTCAATTTGGAAAATTTCTCGACTAAGGCTCCTTTATGAATGACGCCGCCATTATAGTTCCATTACCATATAATGGGATCTCTTAAATGCTACGATAATATTTAATTTACAAAGTACATTGGTCCAGAACTAGTTATACTATTGACCAGATAGCTCGACGATATTTTGTACGTTTTATTTCGTTGCTTTTCCATATACAAATTTTGGTTTAGAGCATCCTCACAAGTAAGGGTTTCTGTTTCCACATGTGTCGACGAAACCCTGACAAACCTATGTAGGAAATTCACGGGCCACATGTGGACACAGAAACCCTGACTTGTGAGGATGAGTTTAGAGAGACAAACGGAATAACAGATACAATTTTTCATTGATTGACTTGATGTTTGCTTTATGTTCAGAGAGCAGTTTTGCAGCTACATTTGAAGAATCAGGGCTAGAACAAGTAGACAAAGAGTCGAATTCGGGATTGATGAACCAAAAAGCAAATATTTTGAATGCCAATGTAAAATATGGGGTATGGTAGAGGCCTTAAAATTTAGCCTTTTGTGACACTCTCCAAACACGTTACCCGCCGCGGAACGAGGTAAAGGGTCACAGCCTCGGATTCTTAGCTTCATACAAATTCAAGCTTTTTTTTGACAACAAACTAATTGTGGGCAATACTGGAATGTATGATGGTGAAGGAGCAGAGGGACGATGAATTGATTAAGAAAGTTTCGGCATACCCACGCAACACATATAAGGCAAGAAATATGCAGCAAATGGATGACATTTTTGTGACATTTGCACAATGGTGTAAAAAATACTGTTGCGTAAGTATGTTTAAAGGACACTCTAATTGTAAGTCGCTTAGCTTGATAATTTGCAAATAGTGATGTTAAAGTATATGATCGTTTTTGGTTTGTCCCCAAGGATCACAAAGGGTGTTTTTCAGCATGAAAAGTCAGACCTTATAACATTAAAAAATACAAACTTTTGGATTATGTTCGTTATATTTGTAAATTATTTGACAAAAAGTTTGAATGACCCATATTCCTGAATGTTGTGAACCTCCTTTCCTTTCCTATTATATCTACTATACCTATACTACCCCCATTGCTGCCAGCATCTTCAATTACAAACGTGTACTGCAGGATCTTTTGATCAATAACTTCAACGCCAAACCCCCCACTCGTCGTGCCACAATTCTCAATTCAGGTCACGTGATAACTTGAGATCTTAATATTGTTGACAATGATAGACTCTACAATATTTTGTTCAAAGGACCAAAATACTATGAACCTACATACATCAGCTTTAAGTTATTGATGGAGGACTATGCCAGAAAATGGGCGAAGCAAGGAGTGGGTAAAGGCCTTGAGGTCATTGATTCAAATAAGAATAAGTCGTTTAAGAAGGTCTCTGAGTTCTAAAGCATCATCAATCTTCAGAAATCTTGATGCTCTTAAAACTTTGTCCGAGATTCTTGACAAATATGTTTTTGTTCCAGCAGATAATGCACCTAACAACATTACTTTTAAATGCAAATAACATTCTTCATGAGTTAGGCATGGATTGTTCACTTGGAAATCCTACTTACACATTCACTGCGTGGTATTTGTATCCTTTGGTTTGAAAATTAAAGTAAAAGATTGTGATCTCCCAGTATCGTATTTGATACAAAAACTTCAAAACAATCCATACAAACAGCGTTTCATAGCATGATCATCCAAGAGTACTACTAAAACACTTTCGCAACTCCTGACCATTATTTTAACAACAGTAAAAAGCGGACTTCTAAAATACAGTGACACTTTCTACTTCAGGAAGGGAAAAAATGAAATGTGGATATTCGAAAAAAAATTACCGCAAACACTAGAACTGTCCATAGCGATGTGTTCTAATAGTTACCAAAATATGTTGAAAAAAACCAATTCAAAAAGTTCATCTTCTGGCTTAGGAATTCTTACAAGTTGTTATAACAAGGTGTCGTATTGTCATTTCATGACGATAAATTCTTATATAATATTAAATACCAAACACGACGTGAATGTCCTGACATAATCAATGATGTATTGAAGGTCCCACACGTGGGAATGTTTTAAGGCAGATTCTTTAAGCAACTTGTTAACAACCGTTTCTGGTGGCACACGATTTGTTTTCAAAAGAAATTGAAAACCCAAAGTTTGATTATTCTTGAAGTGGCATTATTATCGGTTTTTATAGTTTAACTATTTAACTTGTTTCTATTTGTAAACATTTTCATATCACTTAAAGATCTCTTATGAGATTACGGTTTTGGTCTATGTAATATAACTTTAATTTCATCACTTAAATAGTATTTATTGATTGTCAAAATAGCAATGATACCAACCTAACAACAACAGCCAAAAGTCAAAGAACGAGTATACGTCCGGATTCAGACAAGCATATTTAATACATAAAAAAACTAAAAAAAAACACAGAAAGAGAAAGTAAGTAACATGAACATAATGAAAACCATGAATACCTTCCTAATCCAGGAATACAAATGACAAGACTACCTTTGAGTCGGATAAAATGTCTGACTGTAAGGACTCGAAATCTAAAGGACATATCAAAATAATGACGGGGTAAAACCCAACAAAAATTAAGAAAACACCGTCTCCAATAGTTTAATATTAACAAACACATTTTATCCATTGTTACAATGAAGCATCATCGTCCATGATCCATTGATGCTACTGTGTGAATATCTATACATATAAGATATCCTATGAGCTGCGATCAGCATTCCGGGTTCCTTAACAGGTCATTGCTTTTGATTGCCAAGCTAAGATTTGAATTAAAAACATTACTTTCAAATTCAGTTTGCTTTAAAGTAGATAACTCTCTAATTACGGAAATCGACTGAAAGATTATTTCAAACACTCACATTAGTATCATATATCAATCAATTGTCTTGAGCAGCATACACCATGATGATATGTAAATGAGTAAACTAAAAGAGATTTCCTGCTTGAGGAATCACAGAAACTTCTTGCTTGTTTTTCTCTTCGTCTTTGGTCCTTTTTGACGACCTTTAAGTATTCTCTATAGGAGGATCACACATTGGTAGTCACATAGGTTAATGAGAAGGGCAATTGTAACTCGACGTATGTCAAATTAGACAGGTCCTACTTACTTGTCTAAAGAACCTGAGTGCACTCATAGTTTTGCGGTGTTCCGGTTACTCACTTGTTTTTTTTTTTTGGGGGGGGGGGTGTCTATGTTTCATGTTTTGTATATTTGTGTGAATTAGGATTTGTAGTCGTTCATTAAATTTCAGTTTTTGGTGTTTAGACAGTTTCCTTCGTTTGTTTGTTTGTTTTTGTTCCTTTTTTATGGTAAGCCTAATAGACTTATAAATAAAGTGTCCAATGCTTGACGGGCAAACACCTGTTTCGCATTGTGCACGGTCAAATCTGATCTCTCTTAGAAGATAATGATTTTTTACTAAACTATATGTAGATGAATACGTCTTTGTTGTTTCAAGTTTTACGTTTCATCTAATTTTAGATCGTCATAAAGAAATGATAAATCAAACTTTGTGCCACTGGCGATCTCGATTTAAATGGTTTGCCTTGACAATCTTCACCTGGTGAAACTATACTCTCGATTAAACATAAAACAGTCTTCTATCAGTAAAATCTCAGATGCAGTGCGGTATAGTATAGTATTAAAAAAACCTCAAACGTTTTCAAGACATTTATACTATTTTGACCTCCAGATTTTATTTTTTTGGCGATAGGTGGTTGATATACAAGGAAGAGACTTGATATGTCTTAACATGGAAACTATTATATGGATTGAGTGACAAAATATAATTTTTTGTAAATCCAGCTGTGTGAAATCGATATTGTTGTTTTTATTGGCCACAATCAAATTATCATATTTTTAATAATACAATTCAAAACGTAAATAATTAAATGCTCGTTACATCCAGACCTATAAAAATGTCAAATATTTTTTTGGAAAAGCATTACTTGATCAATTTTTTTTTGCTCATATCCTCATCAACATCATAAATATGTTCACCGTTAATTTACAACTCTTGTTAAGGAATTCAATACCTAAAAATAGAACGAAAATTACTTTCGGAAAATGCATTAGAACAGTAAACGAAAGTCAAACACTTTGCGACTACTTTTGCATGTTTCGCATAACAAAAGCATTTACTAATAAGATACATATTGTGGTATTTTTTGACATCAAGTTTATTTCAAACTTAAAACGAAAGTGGATTTGTATTATTGTAGTTACGTCGCTATGCATCGGGAAAATGTACTAGTCAATATAATCACGTATTAATGTAAGTAAATGCATTACTAACTTCATTTAATAAGATATATATATTGTTTATATTTAATCAAACAAAATATATATATAGATGTATAACTTAAATATAAGTGACAATTTCCCGACTGTACGTTTTTTTGTATTTGATCCTCTATGTCAATAACTATAACTGTATATTTGTACTCTGTTAAGTAAGATCCCGTTTGTCTTACACAGAATTAATGCAATGTAAACCGAAAGTTTTAATTGTATAAATTTGTGTGTTTATTGAGTTTAACTCTACAATTTATCAATGCTTGTTAACAACAATATTTTTGATTTCAGTTTAAAAAATGACAGGGACATCTGAATCAACAACGGATAAAATACAGAAATTTCGACCCCTACCAGAGGGGAAGATGTATCATGTTTTTTTCTCCTACCGAAATACTGAAAAAGACAAAGAATGGGTTAGGAGTGTCATCAAAATATTAAAAACACAACATAATTTTATTTGTTGTGATCACGATATAGACTTTTTGCCAGGACGCAGCATTAGAGAAAATATTAAAGAGTGCATTAAAAAATCTGTTAAGACAGTAATAGTATTATCCAAGGAATATAACGAAAGCTTTTTTTGCAAAAATGAACTTGAATATGCCGTTCACATGCAAATGAGTCAGAGACAACACATTTTAATACCAATTGAAAAAGAGGATTGTGACATTCCAGAGTCTTTAGAAATCGTTACTCGCATAGATGCCCGTGGAGACACTGAATCATGGATACATCGACTTGTATCGGCTATTGAAGCACCAGGTATGTTATATCGAACTTGTGTAGCTATAAAAACACCAGTTTAGGCAGGCTTTTTATAAGGCGTCTTTTAAACTTAATTTTGTTAAACACAATTTAAAATATGTTCAGCAGTTATTCCGTGACAGATACCAATCTACAGAAGGTATATTTAAAATTGGAAATATAAATAAATGAAAATCAAAAGGCAAATGTGATATGGTGATGTTTCAATGAAAAATGTAATGAATAGAATAATTCATTTTACATCCCAGCTTTCCGTTTCTCAAATATTCAAGCAGGAACATCAGTTTGTGAGCTTCATTTTCAAATTATGTGTTTATAAACGAATGTAAATCGGGCTGTAGAAATATCCCAGTCGTGACTAAAAGGACCATATGCACAAATCAATGAACTTAGCGACCTTCTAAAACTATTGACTAAAATGCTATATTGTTATGTAGCAGAGCGGGAGTGAATCAGTCCCGTCACCTTAATGACATCGTGTTTCAGATGGATCAATATTGAAACGTGATAAAAATTGCATTACCCGCTATGCGTTAATTGACATTCGTGTCACTGTTCATTACGTTTACTGCTTTGAGAACGCCGTTTGAAATGAATTAAAACTTTCTCGTATGTAAACTACAATCAAGATACGGTCATTATGACTACGGAATATGTGTTGTCTGCAAATTAGCACGATTTTACTATATTTAGATCACCGTTATGCATATATGCAAAACTGATATACACATAACTAACAGCATTTTAAGGACGAAATAGAAATTACGCCAATAAAGATTGTTTTCCGTTAATTTTGCAATGTTTGAAACTTTAATAACCTAAAAGAGACATATTATGTTTAAAGTTTGTATAAATAGATCGAAATTAGAATTTTTTAGTTGCTATATTACGAACTAAATTCTGCCGTTAATCCGACAAATATCAAACTAAAATCGAATTGTTACGGCAGTAACATTCGACCTAATATTTTTATAGTTGAAGAGACAAACACAACACAGCCATTATTGACATATCAAAGTAAGTACAATTTCAATTATTTTAATATCTAATGTTTGCTTTATAGAGAACACATAAAATTCGTTTGTAGAATATGTTGTGACCTTTCTAACAAGTAGACTTTAATCATCAATTACAATAATTAATGTTGTTATAATTAGATTTGAACCCAGCATAGCCGAATTCCGTTTCTCATATCTTCTCAGGCGTATATTAGAACCTTCTATAAACCATACGAATAGTCTTATTTCCAACAATTTCAATTATTAGAAGTCTTACTCTTCTTGGAGACAGTTTCATCCGATAGGTGTAGCCTTCTATAAACTAGCTTAAACCGCCATTTCTTTTGAAATACCGTACCAAGTAATGATCCTTGCTGTAGTTGCTATTTTTTCGGTTGTTGGTTTTAAAGTTTTCCGGTTTCTTGATTTGTGTATTGTCGTTTGTTTTTAACAGTTTTCGAGTAAGTATTTATAAAAATATATTGTGTTGTTAGTGTTATATATGTCTGAATATGTGCCAATCCTAAAACGCTTAATGCACATCTCTTCGTCTCGTGCATTATATCCCTTAACCTTACGACATATTTCGGTAGATAAGAGGAACAACTCAGCGTATTATATACACAAAGAACGTATATTAAAACTGATGTAATTTGGAGTCAATATATTTGACTAATATCAAGATTTTGCTGAAATAATCTTAACATCGTATAAGTTAACATTAAAAATAATTTTCAGTTATAAATTATTTCACGACAGCACGTTTAATAATGTAAAATAACAAATTTATTCGTAAAATATATTTCTTGAGTTATTTTTCACAAATGTATAGAAGCCGGATGTTGGCAATTAATATTTCTTAACTAAAAAAAACGCGAAAACGCAGAAATGTGGAAGCAGAAGCGTAAAAATGATAAAATATTAATTATTTACATTTTAGCTAATGTCTCTTACATGTAACCATATGCACACATTTAAAATAAAAATTTATGTAGAATGGAGAACGTCATGTAACGTATTGCTCTTCAACCAAAGGAATTATAGAAGTAAAACCTTCAAAGCATGCTGCATTCATTTCCTGCAACCAGGAGCATCTTAATACGGTTCCAGGGTTTGTGGATTCGGTTTGAATCGAAGTCATTTATCGGAAACATACCCTTGATACTTTCTTTCCTAGGCTTAGAGGTGATAATAATCTATAGTCTGATTTAGAACATTGAATGACCATGGAAATAAGATAGTTAACCTCAGTACAGTTTTTTCCTTGTGCAAAAATAGGTTACAGCAATTTCGCTGTCATTTCTAAAGAAACAACAGTTAGCTCGTGTCGTTCAGAAGGTTTTCCAATTGAGCATTCATCAGACGCTTTGCGCAGACTAGGAATAGATGTAAGTAGGAATAGATGTAAGTACTATCATTGCAAATTCAGGCAAAACAAAGACATTAGGAAACATTAGTTATTCTGTTTGGTTTATTAAGTAGAAAATATTTTTGTTTTAATCCTATGGCTATTTAAATCTTTGTAAATCTCTTGAACATTGTAAGGGTTTTTAGCAAGACAGGCCCATGTATGAATAGCTTCGATGTGGAAGACATTTGCAAGACCACTGTACATAAAAATTAATCGTATTGCTACGAAATATCTAAAAGATATATCACGCTATTTTTGTGTCTAGAGTTCTGTCAGTTGTCAGGTCTGTGTAAGTAATGTAAAAAAAGTGGGGCAATAATCTATAGAACGCAGACAAACAGAAGGCATAAAGGTAATATTCTTATTCGAAACGCTCGAATAATATGATGATTATGCAACCACATTCAGATATATATCTTGTGTATTTGTTAAATAATAAAATTTTGAAAAAAAAACATAAAGATATGTATACTGATGAGACAGTTAAAGTTGATTTTTACTGTATTTATAAAATGTTGTTTCAACTGTTTTATTTTATGTGGCACAGCAATTAACAAGACTGGTGCTTTAATGTAAGCATGCTTGTTTGTTGTCTACTGAATCTGATAAAATTGAAAAATGAGGCAACACAAATAATGGTCAATATTTTTTTCAGATTAAATTAGCTGATCATATATGCTATTTTTATTCAAGTGTAGTTCAGAATTCATCAAAAAGTTGTCGTCTACCCGACTCGTACGACAACGGGCATATATCAATCCTTCTTGGCCCGTCTGTGTGATTTGCTACTTTGTGTTGCCAGAGCTCTTTTTCGGTGGAATCACAGCTACAGTTTTAGATTCAGGATTTCTGGGTATTGGTATTGTGTGCCTGCTTCTGTATATCGTTTTTGGAGTAGTATGGCCAATGTGTTGTTGCTATTTAAATATAAAGGTAGATATAACATATGTTAGAAATTAGTTTTACATCTACATGTACTTTATAACTTAACCACAAACAAAGGAAATATTTTGTGGTGATCTTTCTAAACCTAATTACATTATTTTTATGATAGTTCATTTATTATTGAATTAAAGTCTTCTCAATTTATAACTGCTAGAAATGAATATGTTTTCTGACAAAATTTCCATTCTCTTATTAAGATTCAGCAACTATTCTTGAAGAAAGACACTTCATTTTTCTTCCGTTACATTTCAAAACCTAGCTTTTGACATATTTAGGCCGAAAAAATTCCACGATTACTAAGATAAGATCTTCAATAATATTTTTTTACATATGATCTTACTACACATAAAACGATCAAGGTCATAGGTAAAATACATGAAATCGTTTTTGGCTTGGTTTTATTTTATTGATTTCCACACATTTAAAAGATTTGCAAGAGTATTTTTTTAGTCTCTGGATAAGGTCTTTCCAGTTCCACTCTAAATACCTTATTGACATATTGATAATAAGTTCTGTTTGATGTCTAATCTCCAAAAAGTAACGCTTTTGCAACCTGATCAAATAGCGGACAAACTCAAACTAATCAAAAAATGCTCCTGTTAGTTTTTTTATGCAACCTTTTTTCCATTTTGGTCAAAATATTGTGCCGCCTTATTGTATGATTATTCCTCTTTATAAAATATATAAAGTTAAGTAGCAAATAGTTCACAATGTAAAATTGGTGCGAATCTTCGCCTTTAAGTCACATGACCTGCAGGGTTCAAAATTATTTACATATCTTGACGTGTGAACTTTATTTGACCTTGACAAATATATTAAATATATCTTACTTCATGTTACAAGAACGTCAGAATAACGAACTACATTAAAATAAATAAATATTTGAATGTGTAGACAAGAATTTAAGAACACATGATAAAGCATTGTGTTCTGTTCATGGGGATAAAACGAAGAATCTTATGGATTCAGTCCGCTTTTGGTTGATTGTATTTAAGCGTTATGTGTTCATTCAAATCAGAAGGTGGTTTATAGGATAACATTTTGTGCAAACAATCAACAACATATTCATACGTCAATCCCGCTACCATAATACACAAGAAACATGGAATATAGATTACCTTAGGCAACTTCATTTTTAGATGCAACTTTAAGCATTTACGACGATTAAACACAGTCTTTAATGGATTTGTGGGTATATCACAAAATATCATTTGTAAGAGAATTGGTTGTGTTCAATCTTTAAATAATTAATCATTAAAATTATTGGATACGTATCATACTGTAACCAAATAATGTTTACCATACAATTTACCTAATAATAGAATGGGGTTTTCAGTTTCAGTTAGTAAGCCAAGTGAAGATACTGCAATAATTAAATTGCATTGATACTAAATGACTAAATAAGTGTAGTCTTTGTCACATTTAGGGACATAAAGAAATGCGATGTTATTTGATTGATGCAAATAAAGTGTTGATGCCTAAAAATGTTTTCATGACTTATAACATCAGCAGAATGACGGCAAAAGTAACAGTATCCTTTAATTTAGTATAAATTAAAAGTATTTCTTTGGAATTGCCTTTGTGATAAGAGATCAACTATACAACATCGGAAGAATCTGTCAAATACGAAGTAACGCTTTATCATTAAACCACATGTACCATTTATTTCTCACCAAGCATATATATCTTTTTGAAGGTAAACTCCGGGCATACAGTTCATTTGTGATCGTTCAAACGTAACTTTAAAGTCGGTATTAGGAATTTATTGATCGTCATTGAATGGTGTAATACTATATTTATAGGTTTCTTCTTGTGTTTGTCTTTACCTTTGACATGCGTTCTATAGTCTATTATTTTTTTAAAATCCTTAACTTTTCAAATATATATTTTATTTATTACAACTGTTCGCCCTGTATTGTAAGTAAACGGATTTACAAAGTTTTACAAAGTTAACGTGTCCAGTTATCATTCAGAGATATGATATTGTTTAAGACATGTATTTTAATGTATTTTAGATCAAATGCACTTGGTATAAATTTAATGAATTTTATTTTTGCAATTCGTAAAAAGACGTTTATTCCTTTTACTTCGGGTCGAGCTTTGATTTCCTTTTTTATATCGCGGGATTAAGTTACCGCCGATGTCACACTTCAACAAAGTTACACACGCATTTTCTGCAAACTATGATCGGAAATATTAAAAACAAATCTATTATTTTTAGAACCCACGAAGAAACATGTGTAGAAGTAATCCAATTATTTTATCATATTTATCGTATCAATACTGCTAGGATTATATATTATCTGTTTATTCTGTGCATTACTTATAATTGTCAAGTAAACAATTTGTTTCATTAGTTGCTAATTGTTTTTCAAGACAAGCTACGCAAATGAACATAATTATTAATTTTTACTGTATTTACACAGTCGTTTCTGACATCTAAGCGAAAAACTGCAGAAAACCAAATTACTAAAGATGAAGAAAATACAGAATTTATTGAGATGGAAGATGTTTCTTTACTTGGATCAAATGATTCAATAAGAACCGAGAATGAAGTAATATAACAGATGAAAATGAATCGTTTATTATGTCAGATTATTTATTATGTTTCATTGTAACAAAAAAAAGATAAAGAAAGAAAGAGACAAAAGTAGCAAAAACTAAATTAAAATGAATGGCTAGGAATAAATCAGATGTTTAAAGGAACACTTATCTAAAAGGCGCTATAATTCTGTACTTTATACATTAAAACTGCAACAAATTTACCAAAAACATTGTTTGAAGCTAGACTTTATAATAACAGTTTTTTAACAAATAAGGAGCTTTAGACACAAACAAAGTACTCAAAAAGACATTAAGACATTTATAAGAAGCATTGCATTTGCATGAAAACACGTCATCTATTTATCGTAACGTAAAATTGAAAGAGAAGGCTAACATTATCTCCGGTTTTAAGAAGTCCTTGCATAAATTTTGCCTGATATGTATAGAGAAATAGGTCAGGAAGAAAGGGGTCAGAGTTGGTACCCCTGACAGTCTGTTAAACAACACGTTCAAACATAAATATTTTATCAATTTGAAAGTCGAGCATTCCGATTATTTCATCAACAGAAATCTTTTTCAGAGTGGCCCTTTGTCACGACTTAAAACCAGATATGTATTAAGGTTTTCCAGTCAATTTTAGGAAGCAAAGTTGAATAATCAATTTTTTTAGTTCTTCTTTAAGCTTATTATAAACTAGAAAAAATGTTCGTATTTCTTTTCAATATGTAAGGACCATGGAACAAGTTAGATTTTACATTTATCTTTTTTTAATTTGCCGACTGTTGTGCTTTTAATTGCAGTTTCATTTCCTTTTAAAATATGCAATATATTATCTTCAGTCAGAGCATTTAGTTTTATCTTCTCAACCCCAAGACCATTCGAAACAGACGTTGATCCGGTGTCACCTTCTACATAATTATATATATTAATATATTAATCATTCTGGTTGATAGGATACTTTCTGTATAAAGATTTCTACTTTATATTAAAAAAATGAAGCGTTGTTTCACATTACGTAGCCAAACATTCTCTACTACAATTTCCTTTTTTTTTGGTTCGTGTTAAAATGAATTGTGAAGATAACAACACATATTCTCTTTAAAAAAAACTTGTTATATTTTAGTTCAGCTACCTCTTACGTTACAACATAATAATATACGGTGCCAGGGCAGTCGCTCTTCAATTTCAGTTGTGTTGTTATGTTGGTTTATAGTAACGTTATGCGTAGATCGTAGCTTTGTAGGATTTGATTTAAAACATAATAATCAATCCGTACATTGAGTAATATGGATTATTCCCAAAGATGACCCATTACTACTCTATTTTCCATTTTTCAGGCTGACGTCTATAATACCTTATTAGAAATATCACCAGAATACTTCAAAGATTACCTTTCTGGGAACCTTAGTAAAAGTAAAAACTTCAGACACTGTAAACGTGAAATATGCATGTGCGAATATTTGGAACTAAAGGCAGCTAGACCGACGAAACGATGTGGCAATCAACAGATAATTGAAGTGTAAATAGGATTTCGTAAATGTGCACGTATTTGAACCGACTGTGTTGTAACATAATTTTAAATAATTTTATATATGAAACATAAATTGTACAAATGTACACATCTTGTTACTGGATACATATTAGTATATGCAGTATGAAAAACATTTAACATAATTGAATGGTATAACTATATTCGTCGTATGTCTTCGTAGATGTGATTCTTTCTTACTTTTAATTTAAGTTATTTTAACCATAAACTAGGTACATATTAGAACTGCATGTATATAATGTATTGCTTTATACATTACAGCTTTATGCTATGCGTCATAGAAGTTCTTATAACAGCATAGATAGTACGGTTACACGCATCTTATATTTGTATACTGTTCGTTTATTTGAATGGGATTTAATGCCAATTTCATAAATTTTTCAATTTATTCGTGGTGTCAAATATTTTATTGCCAAAGGAAGCTGGAGTATCCTTTGGAAACCCATAAACTTCAGTAGGTCTTGTAACTTTATAAAAATTATATATAAATTATAACTAGTTATCTTATAACTGTATGCATTTTAGAACTGAGTATAACTTAGACAAAGACAGAACAAAATACATCTTGCAGCTTTCAACATCGTATAACTAAAATAAATCTTGCAACAACACGCATCACACTGTAAATAACGTTTATGTCATTTAAAAGGAGTTTAAACCGACGGAATTAAAATAACAAAAATCATGTGTGAAGTAACAAAAACATGGCTAAAAGAGAACTCACGTCCTGAATATAGCTGAAATATTGCTTGCTGGACGTTAAACAACAAACAATCAATGAATCAACAGAGAACTCGCACACAACAAGCAACAAACACATCATCGACAGACACATACGCGGCGTGATATCACGTGTTATTAAAGTGCAAGCATATCGTCCTACAAATTCAGCGCTACGTTACATGTAACTATGATCGGAACTGGCGTTAACTCGTGGACGTTACAAGTCGGTCAGTCAACAAATAATAACCGTTTCCCGTGGTGTAAAAAATACTCATTTACGATCAACTAAGTCACGATGGCGACCATTAAATTTATGTTGACGCGACATAAATTTTGCTGTCCAAAATCTTTGCTTTACAAGAATTTCAGTGAGCAAGAATCCTCTTTACAAAACAAAATTTAAGGCATACAACTGCTATACAATCTACTCTTTTAAAACAAGTGAACGCTTTACCCGATGAAAGTACTTGATAAAACTTAGTAAAATGATGGTTGTAAATATAAAAACTAATATTTCTGTTTCTGTTTATTGCACATGCTATTTAGTAATCAAGAGAACAAAAAAAAACAAATTTCGTGATAAGAGTATTTGATTTTCATATAGCTTAAATCTGTACTCAGAGACTTCGTCAAAATAATAAGTCATAATATTATAATATTTTGTTCAATTTTTACTATTGGATTGAACATATAACTGAGAGTTATGCGTCCAATAGAGATAAATCAGATATATATTATATCAACTTACAATATGATCTAAATCTGACTAAAATCTGAATGTAGGAACACAGATGTACAATTGGCAATTGCAGTGTCCAGTTTAAAAACGAGAACTGTCTTGTGTAATTCTAAGAAAGAAGTACTTCTTCTTATTAAAATCTAACCGAGTAGTCAAGTTAAATCAAATACTGGTTCACAATATTTAGATTGATCTAGCTATCCTTGTTCAATCTGTTAAAGAGAATATGCATGGGACCTTGATGAAATTTTCTGTGACAACTATGACAAATGTTGTAATAGTTTGTGTAAACATAAGTCTATTGATGTATAAAAATATTATGATTCCTTAGCACTTTGGTACTGCCGTATTTGTGAAACTCCTAATCACTTTAGAACTATAATTCAGTCTTTGTGAAAATAAAACTTCAACGAAAATACCTACTTACTTAACTGATATCAGGATCAGCATTTTATATCAGTTTGTATAGCGATAAACTTAGTCGTAGGTAATTCCATTACCTCAACATCTTCCAAGCTAAGGTATCATAATAAAAAAGAACTTTGGATAAGCATTATCAAGAGGTTTATTATTAAACATTCGTAGCCGTAAAATAAAAGTTCTTCTCATCGAATGTCTAATAAAACAAATCACCAGCTTAATTTTTCGACGGTCATTACTCCAGCCTTAGATTTTGTGAAATCTGTTCTTTATATACAAACATGTTTTCAATTTACCTAAGTACAATAATAAATACTATAAGTAACTTTTTTGACATAAAATGTCTATCGTTTCTGGAAACACGATTCCGCAAAATATAATAATAAATTGAAAGACCATATTGTACTTTAATATTAATTAATGTATAGTCTATTGACCACATCTCTCTCATGTGGATAAATATTTAACTGATAACTTACAGGAATTAAACTATTGTCCACCTAAGGATCAACATTTTGCTCGCTAAGTAAGATATTAAATGTATTTGTATTGTCCTTGTTTTAGCTCACAGAAATTTCTGAAATCTATAGCGTTGCATGAAAAAGTATTGCAGCAGAAAAGCCAGATATCATTATTGTCAGTTAAACATGGTTAACAAATATTATATGTTCCAGAGTACTTCCATTAAACCGTCTTTAAACGTTTGTAAAAGTCAAAATTAATAATGCAAGCTCTTGCATACCTGATCAATTTAGAATTTATTCCATATACAGGAGAAACTCCACATACAGAAGAAACTAGAATATTGCTGTGTAAGCGAGGATAATATATAATTTTGAAATTAAACTCGTTTCGTTTGTTAAAATTTCTTTTGTTGAGATATCCATTAACGTCATATTCTAGGTGTAATTATTAAAACAATGATGTAGATAGAGTTGTTTCTGTGGGGTGTCTTCCTGATTGTCCATCATATAATTTTTTTAAATTATTTTTATTAATTAACCAGTGATGTATATTGAAAAATAAAAATAAGGTTTTTTATTATTTCTTCATAAATTCAAGAAATGTAAGTTGAAAAATAAATTTAAAGTCATAGCTGAAGGTTTCTTTTTTATTTCCTAATAAATTCAACGACAATAAAACATATAAATTTAAATCACATTTGAAGACACTGACTAAGGCACATTGACCGGAACAAATTCACAACAATAGTTAGGGATATACGAATGTTATCTTCACATATAACAACGTTACCATTCGCAGTGTGTCGTCGTTCTATTCTAGTGTGCTTAGTTTGGCGACCTCCTGTTTGTAGATGGTTGGAACAGGAGTTGTTTCATCTCTTATTGATATGTTGTCATCGCTTGAATAGTTTGACATGAACTATGTTCGGGAAGCATCAGACAATCAATAATTAGTAATTCATTATTCAAATGTAATTGGAGTATTAATCTATCAAATTAATATAATTTTATTTAAGAATATATTTAATTGAAGATGTAACGGGCCATGGTGTATGTATAGTTATAACATTACTTCTTTGCTATGGAGAATATTGCTGATGGTAACTGCGTCGATTCCTTTATTTCTGAATTTCATGTGAAGGAATTTTTTATTCTCATCAAGAAGAGGATCCGTATGCACAAGTTTGAAAAAAAAATGAAAAGAAGATATGTCGCAAATGATGATAGTCAATCTATATTTGGATGTAAATTCATCTATTTCTCCATTGCAGTACCTGCTTCCCGATCAACAAATCTTCTCTCTTATAAGTTAAAATAATGTACGGACAAATAAATATTAATAAAACAAAAATTATCAATAATTGTCTGGGCTTATAGACCAACTAGTAAAACAGATAAAGATTATTTAAGTACAAATGGTTAAAGAGATCGACGATTTAAAATCGGAATATACAAATGACAACTTCTGGTTAAGTCTCAACTTTAATCTTCCAGACATTAAATGGCCTTAACAAAAAATTACTGGTGAAGCCTAAGAAGCTGAATGAAAAATCATTGAAAACGTTAAATGAACTTGGAATAAACCAACTGCTCGAAATTCTAATTAATTAGGAAAGACATTATTTGACTTTTTCTGTATAAATCAACCAACTGATTCTACAATTAAATCCATTTCTGCAATATATGATCACATAAATTTACGTACAGTAGAAGGTCGATCTTAACTAGACAAAACTAAACAATTATCGTCAAGCCTTATAAAAAGAAACCAATTTACAATCTCTTCCAATGATTGCTGGATTAAATTTAGAGATCAATTAAAAAATAAATAATATGTAGCAAGTAAACTAACTCAAATTATATATATATATAAGACGGGCATATAACAGAGTCAAGAAATAATGCATCTAACTAAATGGTACCCCGCCACGTTAAATACGTTTTTAATACCCATGAACACATTTTACTGAATTACTAATCAGCGTAAAGGAACAGCTAAGCATATTAACAGTCCATCTCAGAATAAAAAATATTTTATACTGGTCCAACGCGAAAACTACATATGGAATTTCTGAAATTACAACTTGATCTTCATTTTATAGCACTTATCAGCTGTGCAAAGTTTAAAAATATCTTTTGTAAACTGTCCATTTTTAACAAAATGTTTTTGTAATTCGCCTTACCCTAAAACTACACAAGGGATTGAACCAGCATACCAGCAGTGCAACGTTTTAACAAAATATGTTTTTATCGTATCATTTGGAAAGCGCCAACTGTTGGCCTAAGTCATAAACTTGTGACGAAATTTGAACGTGATTTTCATTTTATAGTAGTTAAATGCTTTAAAAATTTTAACAGAATCTGATGTCGCGTTTTCAAGTTATCATCTGGAAACCACCTTGACAGGACAGACGGACACTCGTATCTAACGGAGGCTATCAAATAATACCTTGACAGCTTGTGTAGCGGTAACTAAACATATGATAAAATGTAAAAAGATGAAAGACAATGTCCCAAAGAAATAAGGAGAGCCAAAGAAATATATGTGAAAAATGTATTACGTCCACAATCAGAAGAACAACCCAACTCGTTGTAGGCACTATATAAAAAAAAACAAAAGCCCTGAGATTTCAGGGATTTCCCTTTTTAGAGCCAATGATTGAAAGTTACACAGTGAGTCACAAACTCTAGTTGACTTTTTCAATGAACAATTTTTTGAAAGCACGTTTACGGCTGAAGACAAAGATACCAATCTTTACTCCACAATTCCAAAGATAAATTTGAACAACAATGATCTAATTGATTCGTAAATAATTTAGCGGCATAAATATCACATCATTTCTTAGTAAATCATAGTAAATTCCTACCGACTGAAAACAAGCTTATGTTGTCCCGAACTTTCAAAAGGAGATAAATATAAATATATATATATAAGTCTAGAGAATTATGCAACGATACAAATTTAAAGATGTTTCTACTAAAAAATGATTCTATAATAAATATGACAAAATTTTCGACCAACTGATGGCCTTCTTCAGTGTCAATATCAATCTATAATAAACGATAAAATTTGGATACTGGTACATCAGCATCCGGTAGTGATGTGATCGGATCTGATTTTATTGATCTTGAACTTTCTCGAATCACATCTATCAGTCATTACATAAGGGAGTACTGTACAGTTATATAAACCATCTTATCTTTAACTTCTTGATATTCATGAATTTATTGTTTATATTTTGAATGATATTTATTTATATACACAAACGTCTAAGTATTGTGACAACCATATAATATATCTATCCAGCGGATTTCTGAAACATCAGAAATACAGGGTTAATATCAAATATTTATATATACGTCTACAAATTAAGCACAACACTGTTTGAATTAGATTTTTAACACTGTCAAATTTTTGCTTACCCTCAGCGGGATTTGAACTCACACCGTTGTGGCACCAATTCGCCTGCACTATTTCCAGCGGTCGACCCCTCGGCCAAATCCGCTATATATATTTGAGTTTATATACAGCACAAAAATAAGTGTGGTTATAGGTAAAACACACAAAAAGTTTGCATCAGGTGGACTCATAAAAAAAAGTTAGGTCTAAAAATGCCTAATGATTAAGAAACTAAAATTTAAAACGCGATTTAAAAATAAATATACAATAGACCCTTCATTGACTGATATTCACTCCTCAATGAGCAGACAATTCGATATCACGCATGTCCATTTTTCTACACCTCTCCCTGTGCAGGGCATAAATCAGCCCTCTTGATAAGGCCTCAACTGTTGTACATTTTTCCATACTTTGGAGCATAAATGGCACTCTACTCTAGGATTTCTTACATCTAAAAGAATTTGTAATAAACTATCTTCCCCTAACCCTTGTATATTTCCATAGCAGAAGTTCGCGCACAATAGCTCCTTGTTCAAAAGTTTAAGAAATGGTGTTCTCACATTATCCAATTCTGGACATCTTATGAGAAAATGTTTAATATCCTCGATTTCTGTTCCACATAACAGACACAAAGGACTCATCCTGTGGTGATTAAACTTGGTTTTTACCGCTGTGACGGTCGCGTCTTATCTAAAAATACTACTTTGACTTCAAAAGAAAGGTAAGCCAAGATTTTCATCTCGGGCACCTACTTAGGAAAATGCGTATAATTAAAGTACCCCACTCCACTAAATCTACTCATCCAACCTATTCTTCTGTCAGGTAAGCCAAGAGCTTCGTCTCGGGCACCTACTTAGGAAAATGCTTTTAATTAAAGTACCCCACTCCACTAAACTATTTCTCCGTAAGGTAAGTCAAGAGCTTAGGCACCTACTTAGGAAAACACGTAAAATTAAAGTACCCCTCGCTGCTAAAACCCTATTCGTGAGTAAAGTAAGCCAAGAGCTTCGTTTTGGCACCTTCTAAGGAACATGTGTATTACTCTAACATCCCTGTAATAAACTGACATAACTAATCTATTCCTCAGTAAGGTAAACCAAGAGCCTCGTCTCGGGCGCCTACAGAGGAATGCACGTAATTTTTAAAATGGTACAGCATGGTTCAAAGTTAGCTCATATATGTATATAACAAAAAAAATCGAAACAAAACAAAATAAAAAATAAATAAATAAAATAAAATAAATACACATGTAAAGAATAATGAAAAAAAATTATCAAGCAAAAATAAGGCTCCGTACATGGTACAATAAATACATGTAAGGATACCTACCACCTCCGCATAGCAGGCTAGCTTTAACATTCGCTTTCTTTATAGAAGTCTGATCCATTCCACAATTTTTCCATACATTATGGACTTTTCCAATTTTCATAGACTTATAGCCAAGATATTTTACAGTTGATTTTCCCTCTGCTATCTTTCACCAATAATTGACGGAAGGCTATTTCCTTCTCGATATTATCTTGAAGAAGTATATTTCCCAAGTTGATGAGAATGAGATAATGGATAAAAGCTTCAATTGGCAGCTGACCAGCAAGGATATATACAGCAGCATCCGCTGTTCTTTCTGGCAAGTTCATAATAGTTTTCAATTGATTTTTATGAAATAAATTTAATTCATTTATGTCCCTACTCGATAAAACCACAGAATCAAACCCAAAAAGAAGTCTTGGACGAACATACATATTCCATAACTTGATGCCTACACAGGGATTTACGCCGTTGTATCCATGCAGTCCGGCATCCATCAGTGCATATGAAGAACGTCTGGCCAATTTAATTTGATCCTTAACTTGTAGCTGTGCATCATGACTACGATGTGTTCTTATATGAGTATATTCATTAACAATTTCAAGGTTTTTATTGTTTAAATACAGTTCATCACATACTACTGCAGACCTCTTTTGATTGAAGATCATGACTTTACTTTTGTTTACCTCTCTATAAAACAATGAACATTTAGTGAGTTCTGGCAGTGTAATTATGTGCTGATTGGAGTAAGATTGTCAAATGATATTTAACCCAGAAAAATCATAGAAAGATATTTTTAACCATTTTGGAACCCTTACAAAAAAACATGAAATATTACAGCCTGAGCAAAGGTATCGGGTCAAGTCGCCCCCTTTTCGAGACAAGTCGCCCACCGCTCAAGACAAGACGCCCACTGGTCTAGAAACTTAGAATATTTTATCATAAGGATCTATACACGCTTATTATATGACTACCTATATAGCTAATTAGAACTAATTTGGGGTTAATTATACTCATTAACTGATATTGGTTTTCAAGCTATAATTTAGTAATTTAAAACAATGAAGTTGTTCTAAACCATAATTTATATTTTTGTTGTATTTTTCTTATTATATTTATTTATAAAAATTAAAACTGGGTTGGTAGACGCTCCATCAAATATGTTGGATCAGTCGAAAATGGAAATCCATAAAATATGGCAAATTTCTACAAATAAAGATTTTCATCAATCCTTCCTTTAAAAAAACAAAACATTATCGAAAGGAATAATCTACCGGAACAAATAGCACTTTCTCCAGACCTTGAATCCTTAAAAGAGGGATCTCCATATAACATCAAGAAGGCCACAATACAAAGCAATAAATTTTATTATTAAATTCAAGATCATTCTCACTTAGTTTTGATTTTTGTTAGTTAAGGTTTTCATCCCCTGAGTAATATTTAGTTTCTGTGGTTCTATTTACTTGTTATTATTTACGACCATGCACATTGCACATTAGTTCCTGTTTTGGAAGATCTCTTAATGACTGATTTGTAATTCTTAATAAACACTCTATTTGGAGTGGATATTATTTGCAATGCATATATTCTGCAAAATAGAAGTCAGCTACCAATTCCTTTTTGTTTATTTGTTCGAATGTTGCTTAATGCCACTTTCAGCAATTTTTCAGCTATATCACGGCATAAAGTTTTTATTTAGGAAGGAAGCTGGAGTACTGGAGAAAACCACAGATCTTTGTTAGGAAAACCGTTCCTTATCACTTATGGTTGGAGTAAAGCACTCACTAGACGCAGTGAGACTCAAATCCACAACCTCAGAGCTGACAGACCATATAATCAATAGTCGATGATTATTTAAATAAAAAGGACAGAAGTAAATTATGACATTGATAAATCATATATTTTCTTGGTCTTACGCTTTTATCAGCAGATTGCTAAATTTCATTGCTTGAAACTGAATTGAATTACTTTGTGTACATTCATAATGATTTCCTACTGGAAATATAGTTAGATAATTATATTTTTTTCGCATTCAAAATTCGAGATAGAAAACTACAGTTAGCATGAAAGATGTTTACCTTTATGTAAACTCCTGAAAACGTAAAAAAACCTGTATTTGTTTAGATTTAATTGGAATCACATCTAAAAAGATTACACATTATTTTAACAGAATTCATTTGAGTAGATTTTCATGTTTTGTTGACATCCTTCGAGTGTAAATATAGATAAAAGTAGCACAGCAAGATATCAATCAATCAGCTATATCTTGGCATCAAGTTTTGTGAGAGGGGACAAAGCTGGACAACCATATGAGAACCAGCTGCCCTTTGAAACAAAAACTGGAAATCCTTGTCAATTTAGGTTGGAGTTTAACACATTTCGTATGAAAAAGGTGCATCGCTCATGTTGTCATGTTGGCAATCAACAAGTATATGACAAAAAGGATAACTACAACTCAAAAAATTAATTATATATACTGGTATGATTATGTATAGTCTATCCAGGTGGGGAAAGGTACTAAAGATAAACTTGATAATTTTCTCTCCAGCAGATGGCAACAACAAACATCATTGTCCCATCAACATATATTTATGTGCAGTTGACTAAGAAATTATTTTTTTTAAAGTTTTATTTATAGAATAATGTTAGCAATAAACTAATAAAAACTTCTGTCAATGACAAGACTTTAAAAAAAACAAGTCGAAATTTCACTCATAAGCAATTGATTTCATTCTTATTGTCAGTCATTACAGCAAAATCACACTTATGTTCTGATACAATACTTAGGGTCTTTCCACAAATGTTTACAAATTGGGAGGCAGATTGGTGTCAAAAGGAATATCTAATAAAATTTTATGGTTGGCAATTGCTGTTCAAAATTACATGCATGCTGTGAAAAATAAAAATTGCCTTAAAAATCACCCACAGTAAATTAATGCCACTGAAGTTAACAATAACCACAAAACAAAAAAATTATTACAGAAAATTGTCAATGTTAATTTCAGTGTATTCAGGTCATGATACATGTAAAAGAAATAAAAAACCCCAAAATAAATGAAATTATATCATGGCAATATCTAGCACAAAAGCAAATGATTGGATTTCATGCTTTACAAATCATACAAAAAAATAAAGCATTATACTTTGTATAAATACTAAACTGATCTGCTATTGGTTTGAACGGTGTTTAAAGCCAAGTGTTTAAAACAAATGGTGTTTAAAGCCAAGTGTTTAAGACAAATGGTGTTTAAAGCCAAGTGTTTAAGACAAATGGTGTTTAAAGCCGAGTGTTTAAGATAAATGGTGTTTAAAGCCAAGTGTTTATGACAAATGATGTTAAAAGCCATGTGTCTAAGAGAAATTGGGTTTAAAGCCAAGTGTTTAAGACAATCTGTGAATACAACAAACAAATAACCAATAACAAATATATAGTAGCATTATAAATATGTGGAAATGTCTTATTTCCATTTATTTATTTTTTAAAGGATAAATGAATATAGTAGCTAGATTAATAATTAAAAAGTGTACTAAATTTGATCTATACAACAATAAATATCAAAACAACATGTTTATGTTCACTGTGAAAATTAGAAAACAATTTAAAGCATAACAAAAAGAACATAATCAGGGTAAAAAAAAATTTAAAAGAAGTAAACAAGCTCTGTTTGGCTTATTATGTGATTCAAACTAAAATACCCATGATCTAATTTGTCTGTATTTCTGTTGAAATAACTTAGGTATATGTCTTACATTGCTTCTTTATTCTCAGTATTGTACATCTATCACAATATCTGCTACTAACATGTGTATAATACTCCAAACATCAATGCATGGTATGCAAGCTAAAATTAGGATTGTGGCAAAAAGAAAATGCATTAACATTTAAATAATAAAATCTTTTGGCTGAATATACAGGGTAGTAAAACATAACAAATTATAAAAAAAAACAAAAAAAAACCCAAAAAATTAATAAAATTAAAAAAACATAACAAATGATGAAAGACAATGTAAACACTTGTTACACCTTAAATTCTAAAGACTACTGATCTATAGAATTGTTTTACAAACATAGGTTGTAAAAGTTCATACTTTTTCTTTAAACCTATGAAAGACAAACAGAAATACAAAACACTGTGTGTCTCCAGACACAATGTAAAAAAACTTCAGACAAAACAAAACAAGCAATATAACCCATTTTAAATGGAATTTCTAAATCAAACAGACCTCTTTTAAGAGAAAATCTGATGTTTATAAAGTGCACATAAAAATTTTAATTCAGCTAACTTTACTGTAAGAATATAATTTTGGCTAAAAGTATGTCAAGCCAGAAATACCCCAATAAAAATTATGATGTGTACTGGTATATTTCTTCACATAATTAAAGTGTACATAACAAATTACAGTCTTTGCTGTTGTTTATTAACCAGCAATCTATTTATAAACTTCCAGAAGCTGACTGACTGTCCTGTCATTATCCTGTTCTGGTCCTGTGGATCTGTGGGTAGTTTACCGATAGCTGTGATCAATATTTGGTCTACCAATTTATCCTCGTCATAAGGAGATGCACTTATATAAGCTGTTAATGTGTCATGTAAACTGAAAACAGATTAAAAGTATGTTTAAAGGTTTTATTTTCTTCATTTCTTGAATATTTGATGATCTTGACTACAAAACATTTAGTCTGTGATTACCAGTGAAAGTGATTCGTAACTTTGCAGTATATAAATATTTTTTCAAGTCCACCACATTCAGGAACATTTTAGGTATGTTGTTTTCTTTATATTTATTGGGGGTAGTGAAGATTGAGTGCCTAGTGAAAACCACACCTTCAACAGGAAATCTGAAATTCACTGCAAATATGTGGCAAAAGTCAGACTAAAATGCACAACCCCAATGCTGACAAGCCAATGATCAACAGTCTTATGATGATGTATGGCCACAAACAAAATGGTTGCTAACTTGCCATTTAATATGGTGTTTCCTTGTTTGGAAATTGATTTAACTATGAACAAATGCCCTAAATAAGCAACCAAATTTTTTATGATTACCTGTCAACATGTGGCTATAATATTGTATATCTATATTCACATATAAAATATATGTTTAGAAATTACCTGATATTTGACATATCTACATAGTCATCTTCATCTTTGTTCTGTGGAATGTCTATTTTCAGTACTATACACTCAAACACCAAAGTTACTAAAATGTCAATGTGTTCCAGTGGTAGACTGTTGACAATTTCTTCTGTTACCTTTTTCTGCTCCTCATTCAGATCTTCCTTCAAATTTTCTGACAATCCCTCAAAAACTTCCTGGTAAGAAAAATGCAAAAAATCTATGTAAAATGTGTAAATACCTGTATAATTCTTCTCTTTTTTAACAATGTTTTACATACAGGTATACATCTGTTTAATTTTGTTTATCCCAAGTCTTTCAAGGTCACTAATATCACATTATTTTAGTTAACAGTGAAAAAACATGTGATGCTACACTGTTTTATGTAAGACATTTTGCCCTCTCCAAAGCTAGAGTTATCTCCCATGACATGGTATGTTTATATCCTTACCTGTTTGTGTTTTGTAAAACGTTTTGCACTCTCCAAAGTCAGTTACCCACCATGACATGGTATGTTTACATCAATACCTGTTTGTGTTTTGTTAGGTGTTTTTCTCTCTCCAAAGGCCAGAGTTATCTCCCATGACATGGTATGTTTATATCCTTACCTGTTTGTGTTATATTAAACGTTTTGCACTCTCCAAAGTCAGTTACCCACCATGACATGGTATGTTTACATCATTAGCTGTTTGTGTTTTGTTAGGTGTTTTTCTCTCTCCAAAGGCCAGAGTTACCTACCATGACATGGTATGTTTATATCCTTACCTGTTTGTGTTATATTAAACGTTTTGCACTCTCCAAAGTCAGTTACCCACCATGACATGGTATGTTTACATCATTAGCTGTTTGTGTTTTGTTAGGTGTTTTTCTCTCTCCAAAGGCCAGAGTTATCTCCCATGACATGGTATGTTTATATCCTTACCTGTTTGTGTTATATTAAACGTTTTGCACTCTCCAAAGTCAGTTACCCACCATGACATGGTATGTTTACATCATTACCTGTTTGTGTTTATGTTAGGTGTTTTTCTCTCTCCAAAGCCTGAGTATTCTCCCATGGTATGTTTACATCATTACCTGTTTGTGTTTTGTTAGGTGTTTTTCTCTCTCCAAAGCCAGAGTTACCTAGTATGACATGATATGTTTACATCATTACCTGTTTGTGTTTTGTAAGACGTTTTGCTCTTTCCAAAGCCAGAGTTACCCACCATGACATGGTATGTTTACATTTGCTGACCTGCTGTGCCTGTAACAAAAACAATAATAATGAACACGTTTTGATGATAAGTTAAATGGCTTATGTGGCTATGTGAAATATACAGGTAAAAAAGCCCAGTCACATAGCTACTAATGCCCCAACTTGTGCTGCCATGAATATTTTGTCAATGTAAATAGTACATGTAACACACCATTGTCATGGAACAAAATGTTTTTGTCCAACAGCCTAAAAAGTAAAAGGTTAAATACTAATAATTGTTTTAGATCAAAATATTCCTCATACCACATGTTAATTTTTTAAAACGACCTCCTCCAAGGAATAAATATATAAACAAACTATTATAGTATGTACACTTATGAATACAGTTGATTTAATAATTCCTTTCAAATGTGTAATTCTATTAAAACAAGAAAGATCACCAAAAGATATCAGGATGTAAGCACAAACCTTAGGACTAGGGAATGCACTGTCCATTTTTAATGTGTTGGTCATAAAGTCATACAGAGAACTGTCAGGATCAGATCCCACAGACTTCAGAAAGCTAATGGCTATGTCCAACTTGTCTAAGCTCTCACACAGGTCTGGGTAGGCCTTAGCATGTAGCTCTCTATGAATCTGACTCTGTACAGACTGGTGTAGCCTCTCCTTAAAACAAAGTTTATATACATAATAAAATATGATTAAATATTCTGCCCTTTTAGGACTTTCTATTTATTACTATATATTAAAGGTTGACAAATACTAACAGAAAATATTAAGGTAACGAGTGTTTCTATCAATGTCTTACTGTACATATTCCACAAAAAGTAAAGAAAATGGGTGTACAGGAAGTAAAATAAAGAAACAAGTGTAACTGATCGTGACTCAGGAAGATAATGATGTGCTTTATTACACAAGTGCAATTTGGTACTACAGATTCCTCCCCAATAAAAACTGGATGCCTAAGACACCTGAAATATTGCTGAATTTTTAAAAACTTTCTGTAACATATATTATGTTATTTATGTTAGTCATATTATGATTCAATACATGTGTGATATCACTTATAATATTCTCACTTTCCTTGGTTTTCAAAGCATGTTTAGAAAATGTAATAAAGATTTGCAGTCAAAGACTTAATTCCAGGAACAAACAAACAGACACAAATGCCAAAAACACAAGCAAGTTTGTGAATATATAATGCAAGGTGTATTGTTCAAAATACAATTTACAATTGTAACCTGGAATTACTTTTCATTACATATCTTTCTTCTTAACACTTGAATTTGCAATGGTATTGTAAATCCCTATAAGTACTGAACAGATTTATCTCCGTGTCTCAGGCAAAACTAGAATGATGAAATCCTATAAAATTATGCTTACCTGTTTAATTCTTTGCGATAACACTTTAAACACCACAGCATTTGTTGACTCAGCTCGATGGGTAAAGGTCTCAATCTAAAAAAAAAATAAATGTCATATCAAAGCATAGTTCGCTAAGGTTGTTTGTATAAATGAGGTTTTGAATAACATTCAGCAATTTTTCAGCTATCCATGGCATGAATGAATGAATGAATTTGTTGGAACATTAATATTTGGCAATAAGGTGTTCAGTTAGGTAAAAGGTCAGGTTTTCTCCATGTACTCTGTCTTTATCCCCAAATAAAGCTGGCACCATGATATAGCTGAAAAATTGCTTAAATTGGCATTTATACCATTCATACAAACAAACAAACAAACAATTGTTTAAACAATTCAGTTGTAATAAATGAATTATACAAACATTCCTTTGAAACAAATGCATCCTTACATTTAATTCAAACAAACATTAATTATTGTGATTTTACACAGTTTAGCTCAGAATATTTAAAGGTGACATTATGTCATTAATTTTGTATTAAGCATTCACCACGAGTAGCCTTTCCTACTAGCATTTAAAATGCTAAAAACATTGGTCTGCCAGAGGTATGAACCTAAAAAGATTAGATGCTAAACTAAAGATCTTCTTGATGTTACCTCTTGAATGTGGCTGATAAAAGACTTGGAGAAGAGGAATCTGTCCATCAATTGTCTCTCCAGGTTGGTGACATTATAATCCACTCTGGTACCCTGACCGACTTCAAACGAGTAGTTACAGTTGGCTAACACCATGGGTAACAGGTCTCTGTCTGGGTGGTAACTTATCAAATGGGCTGACGATATATCCTTTACATGTACTTTTGGTAAGCTGTCCTCACTAAAATATTCAATAGTAGTGAATGTTAGCTAACACCATGGTAACAGATCTCTGAATGGCAACTAATCAAATAGAGAGACAACTTGTTCTTCACATGCTGCTTTATATTGCTCCAATACTACTGAGACAGTAAACCCTTGATCTAACACTACAGATTGAACTACTGAGACAGTAAACCCTTGATCTAACACTACAGATTGAACTACTGAGACAGTAAACCCTTGATCTAACACTACAGATTGAACACTGAGACAGTAAACCCTTGATCTAACACTACAGATTGAACTACTGAGACAGTAAACCCTTGATCTAACACTACAGATTGAACACTGAGACAGTAAACCCTTGATCTAACACTACAGATTGAACTACTGAGACAGTAAACCCTTGATCTAACACTACAGATTGAACACTGAGACAGTAAACCCTTGATCTAACACTACAGATTGAACACTGAGACAGTAAACCCTTGATCTAACACTACAGATTGAACACTGAGACAGTAAACCCTTGATCTAACACTACAGATTGAACACTGAGACAGTAAACCCTTGATCTAACACTACAGATTGAACTACTGAGACAGTAAACCCTTGATCTAACACTACAGATTGAACTACTGAGACAGTAAACCCTTGATCTAACACTACAGATTGAACTACTGAGACAGTAAACCCTTGATCTAACACTACAGATTGAACTACTGAGACAGTAAACCCTTGATCTAACACTACAGATTGAACACTGAGACAGTAAACCCTTGATCTAACACTACAGATTGAACACTGAGACAGTAAACCCTTGATCTAACACTACAGATTGAACACTGAGACAGTAAACCCTTGATCTAACACTACAGATTGAACACTGAGACAGTAAACCCTTGATCTAACACTACAGATTGAACACTGAGACAGTAAACCCTTGATCTAACACTACAGATTGAACACTGAGACAGTAAACCCTTGATCTAACACTACAGATTGAACACTGAGACAGTAAACCCTTGATCTAACACTACAGATTGAACACTGAGACAGTAAACCCTTGATCTAACACTACAGATTGAACTACTGAGACAGTAAACCCTTGATCTAACACTACAGATTGAACTACTGAGACAGTAAACCCTTGATCTAACACTACAGATTGAACTACTGAGACAGTAAACCCTTGATCTAACACTACAGATTGAACACTAAATTAAGAGAGATGGTTTACATATTACCTCTATTGATCCCGGACATGTCACTACTGAGATTGTATGTTTGATGCGGATGTCCTTCCGTAACTGCCAAAAGATTGGCAACTTTTCTGCTGAGTGTGGAAGTTTTTTTTCCCAGGAACTCTTGCTTTCTTCATCCATAAAAACTTTACTATAGAAGCCAAGATATAGCAAATCAATAACTGAAAGTGGAGTAAAACATTCAAACAAACATATTTTTACCTGATATTGCGTCTATGACAATAGTTTCCGAGGAATATATTCTGTTTGTCCATCAGAAAATAAAGAAGAACAAAGGAACACAGACCAGTATCTTTGTATGTAGGTAGGAGATAAGACACTGGTGTGCTGTCTGTTATTCTTGTTTTACAGTACTCTCTGTTGACGGAAATCACTGTTTGATTAGCTGGACAAACTGAAAAGAAATATGTTATCATAATGAGTTAAATGTGTAAGTCTATTAATAGATCACTAGTAGTCATGTTAAGTTAAGTGAAAACTCAGCATATACAAGTTGTAAAATAATGTATATTCTAACAAGCCAGTAAAAATTACCACCAAGTAATTAGCCTAATAGTGACAATTTAAAACTAGAGGCTCTTAAGACCCTGTATCGCTCACCTGACTTAAAAAAAAAAATTTAAGAAACATTACTTTTCTTACAAATTTTGATATTAAAAATGCTAAAGAGTTTACATGATGATGCTCTTTCTATGAATTTTGCCATATTTCAAATCGATCTGCATGCAGCTTGTAAAAAGAAGATTTTTGAAATTTCAGCCAATCAGAACCCATTAGTGGCCCTGGAAGCCATGTTTAATTTGCAATAGGCTCAAAAAACTCAAAATAATACGATAAATATCCAACCATCATTTCTTCATAATTTGGCTTCATTGTGTGGAGCAGTTTCTGAGAAGAAGTTGTTTGTATGTTTTTCCCATAGGGTCCTATGTTTAAACTAACTCCTGCAATGGTGGCCATCTTGGATTTTGGATTGGCACTAAAATCTCAAACTTTGTAGAGGACCATCTAAGGTACACATCTGCAATATTTCAAATCAATCTGCCAAATGGTTTACAAGAAGAATTTTGATATTCTGCAAATCAGAACGCATTAATGGCCCAGGAAGCCATGTTCAATTTGCAATTGCCTTGAAAAACACAAATTATTAAGATAACTATTCAATCTTCATTTCTTCATAATTTGGCTTGATTGTGTGGAACAGTTTCTGAAAAGAATTTGTTTGTATGTTTTTCCCATAGGGTCCTATGTTAAACTATGTCTAACCATCTAAGGTACATTTCTGCAATATTGCAAATCAATCTGACAAGCAGTTTATAAGAAGATTTTTTAAATTCAGCCAATCAGAACGCATTAAATGCTCTGGCAGCCATATGTTTAATATTTGATCAGCACCAAAAACCCAAACTTTGTAAAGAATACACACAATTAACATTCCTGCCAATTTTGGTTCCAATTGGCCAAGTGGTTATGGAGAAGAAGATTGAAATGTGAAAAGTTTACGGACGACGATGACGACGACGACAACAACAACGACGACAGACGCAAAATAATGAGAATTAATAGCTCACACTGACCCTATGGGTCAGGTAAGCTAAAAAGTGACACAAAACCAAAGAATAAAAAATTCCAAATTTACCCTTACCATATGTCTCAAGAGATTCTCTAACGCAATCCCAAGCTTCAATAAAATCAGCAAGCAAAGACTCAAATTCTTCTAATTTTCCATCTGAAAAATGATAAAACAGATAACAAAAATTTTCATCAAATTTCATTGTATTTCTTTAGAAATATTTTATGATCTGTGATTATGCTTTCTGTATTATAACTGGACAGCCCCCACCGCCTACATTGGAGAGAACTTCTCATATTTATATATATATGAGGATTCACTAGGCAGCATGGAAGGTAAGTAAGGCCATGTGAACTGTCCTACTTTCCAGTAAAATTTATTTGTTATTATAGTCAAAATACAATGACCTGTCAGGTATTTTCTACCTATTGGTCAACCAATTCTTAATACAGATAACATCTCTTTAGAAAACTCAGGTAACTTTACTGGAGAGATTGCCAGAGGGTATAATGAATGTTAGAAGATAAAGTTACCTGAGTCACATTATTAATATTTGTCTGTCGGGACTAATTTTACCAGGACTAATTTATCGCTTACACTATTTCCTGCAGGTGGTTTATTACCTGTCAATCACTGACTTTAGACAGTGTCATTAAAACCAATACCTGACCGGATGTGCTCCTAACATGTGTTTGATGTTTACACATCAATCAATTTGTCATTTTTTTATAACCATGTTATTTTTAACATTAAATCTGTTACAAGGACATTCAGAGTTATTCATTATAGCCCTGATTTCGTTATAAAAAATTTGTTATATAC
Source organism: Limnoperna fortunei (assembly GCA_944474755.1). Classification (NCBI taxonomy): domain Eukaryota; kingdom Metazoa; phylum Mollusca; class Bivalvia; order Mytilida; family Modiolidae; genus Limnoperna; species Limnoperna fortunei. Next base: position 67,336,686 of record OX104118.1, read on the forward strand.
CTGAAAATGTAGTATTATTTTTGTAATCGGGACTGGGGATTCAATTTTACTTTGTTATAAATCTGATTTCGTTACAAGCCTGTATGTTATACACAAACTCTACTATATCTGAGAGAAAATTAACAGCAATTTTCAGCTATATCCTAGTATCTTCGTTTAGAGAAAGAACTTTCGGTATAAAAAGCGGATCCTTGTCAAATGAGTTTTGTCACCCTGCCTGCAGTCAGGAAACCAACAAGAGTGGACACAGAAAAATGTCTCGCCTTCATTCCGCATCAGTAACGACAAAAAATTACGTCAAAAGCATTAAGTAAATAGCATTAAATTGTTATCATTTAAAATATACAATGCATGGTTACAGTTAAATGGACCTAATCCAAAAACTTTAACTTAGTCACTGGAACCTCATTAGCAACCTATATATCAAATACTGTCATCCTACCAAGCATGGTTACAGAGGAACTGCCCTATTCCAAAAACTTTAACATAGTCACTGGTCTGTGAAATTGAGGTCAAGGTCAGGTTACACCTGCCAGACAGTCATGTACTCTTTAGCAGCAACCTGTATACCAAATATTGTCACCCTACCATGCATAGTTACAGAGGAACTGCCCTAATACAAAAACTTTAACGTAGTCACTGGACCGTGAAATTGAGGTCAAAGGTCAGGTGACACCTACCAGACAGTCATGTACTAGTCATCAGCAACCTATATACCAAATAATGTCATCCTACGATGCGTGGTTACAGAGGAACTGCCGTAACCAAAAACTTTAACGTAGTCACTGGACCGTAAAATTGAGGTCAAGGTCAGGTGACAGGTGACTGACTGGCAAGTACTCATCATAAGCTACAACTGGACCAAATTTAACAGACCTACTGCTTGGGCTTACAAAGATATGAAGCAAGATGTCCAAGTGTTTACGCCGCCACGGCCAGATTCCCATACATATGTCACTCCTCCAGCGACTATCGTCGCAGGCGAGAAAAAAAACTTAGTGTTGAAGGCACTTGATCAATAGTAGATGATTAACTACCTTAACCAGTCAGCCAGTGAGGCTCCAATACAGTTTTGAAACATTGGGCTTAGTAGATTCTTGTACTCAAAAAATAGAACTGAAAACTAGTAATTTTTTAAAATTTTATATCTTATCACAAGAAGAGACATATCAGTTTAAGACAATAATCCAAATTACCATTTTCGAAAATAAATAACCATATCAACAAATGACTCAGAAGTTTAAATTTTAATATTAAATATTACCTTGATGCATGTTTTCCTTTACATTTTCAAGTTTTAGGAGATTTGCTTCAGTTCTGTCAAGTTTTTTGTTGTATTTTTGTATCAGTAATTTCTGCAGACGCAAAATACTTGGTGCAAACCGTATCACTCTCAGATGGTATTCCTGAAAATTCAACAATTACTATTATTTGTATCATATCTGCAGCTACCATCAAGGATGCTCAGGCAAGTGTCACAATAATTATATATATATATAAGATTTTTTGTGTCCATTTAGGCTACACATGAATTTTTACATTTATTCTGTATATTAAATAAAAATAGAAGTAAAAATATATTTTTCATTAACCAGTTTCACTTTAAATATTAAAACAGATAGAGCAATTGGGGACTGACTTACTACTACACTACCAATCTCAGACCAGGTGCAAGTAACGTTGATGTAAACATTCAGAAGATTCAGATTAAAATGAGTGTAAATGTGCATTATACAATCCAAAACTAGTCAAAAAGTGTAAAAGATGTAAATATAAAAGAGATAAAGATAGCAGCACCATCAGACAGCATTATGTTAATGTATAAAAGACTCACTGCTGGTATGATTAAGAGATAACCATTGGAGCACAAATATATACTGATTTAACCATTGGTTGGTCCTTTATGTCCAATACTTCAATATTGTGGGCATACAAGGCAAGCTCGTGGTAAAATCATCATATATTCACTTGCCCCAATGAATTACTTTATTTCTAATAGAACATATATATATTAACTTGGTAAACTCAGCATATATTCTTGCCCACAATGAATTTCTTTAATTCTAATAGAACATATATATATTAACTTTTTTACCAACATAACTTTTGAGTTAAAGGACTTGTTGGCCATTGAGGACACAAATTTGATTTTGATGTCATTACAATTTTTGGAAAATCTTACTATGATGTCGCCATAAAGAGTGTTCAATTGTTCATGACTTTATTTATTATGTATATATACTCATCTTACACCTTGTGTGGACTCGAAGAGTTTTAGTCACCTCATATTAGAATAACAGATAAAATATATCTGCTGCACATTACATGGTAACTAACATAAATATACCTCCTTAAGGAACAATCTCAACACTGGACATTTTTGTTTGCTGATGTTCAACGTCTGCATTAAATGATCAACAGAGATCCTAGCCTTGTATCTCCATACGGCTGGAATGTCCCACAGGTTGTCAAGGCTTTCTGTTTCAACTGCATTTTTTTCATACAAAATCTGTAGCAAATGATCTGATCCTAAAACAAAAAAAAAACACATAAAAATATCTTATATGTTTAACGCTGACAGAAAATTAATATATTTTAAAAATTTAATCATAAAAAAGTCATATCCATTTTCCTATTAGCTGTAAACACAGTGTGCTATTCATGCTTTAATTGTATTGAAATTATTTTTGAAACAAAATTTGGTATTGAAAGTAAAATATTCATCAAAATATTGTTTCGGCAACTAAAAGTATTTAAATCTATTGAAATAGTAGTAAATACTTTTTTTAATGGTAAAAAATATGGCAAATAAGTTTCCCGTAGCTTTCAATAAATTGAAGTCATAATATTTTTTGCTTTTTATTTCTATGGTTACCTAGTTTTCTATCATTTATTATTCTATCATTCCATGTAGTTAACACACTGTCTATATCCTGAAATAGAAATTATTGAAGTACTTGTAATTTTTTTTCAATTAGTTTATTGTAGCCAGGACATGTACTGCTTTTATTTTCAGCGTTAATTTATCAATTTTAAATCATTTTTCATTTTCGTAAATCATCTGAAGTATGATTGTTTTAAATTGGTTCTCCGAAGCATATTTCATGCATGATTGATGACAGATAAACTTTTATTAGGATAAGTCAAAGCTGATGTTGCGCTTGAAGGGGATGCAGGGCACTTTCACTAAAAATAATTTCTGAATGAATTTTCTTTAAATTCGTAATATAGTTAGTTTTTAATACAAGCTATCATAATTTAAAATAAAAATTAGGGGTTTCAGAACTTTTTTTTGATGAGGTGAGCACTGAAATTTTATATTTTCTAACAGATTATACAAAGTAGAGAATAAAAAAGCACGAAAATAAAAGATAACAAAAACTCTGTCCAATGAATTTTTCTGAATTTTTTATATAATGTCATGCAATTGGTATACAATTTAGAGGTCTCTGAATTAAATTTTTAGGAAATAACTGGTCAAAAAGTGCTAAAAAATCACCCCCATGTTTAAAATTTCATCATTTTTGCCAATACCCAACTCATTTAGGCAAAAACTTTTTATTTCAACCATTTACAAATTGAAATAATAATATAGGTATAAGACTTTCATTATTATTTTAAATTGAATGGAAGTTAAGAGTTAATAATGAAAGAAATTATTATTAAATTTACCATAAATGTTATATCTATTTTGAAATTTTCACCAAAAAAATGGCGGATAGTGTCCTGCATCCCCATAAGGCTTTAAGGCTGTATCAATAAAGTTATATAGGACAAATAATTCTCACTAATGAGTCAGTGTGGTACCTATTTTTAGCTGGTTGAGATATCCATATCTCAACTTGTGGGTGAGATAAGAATTTCATGCTCATTTTCCTGTAAAAATGTATTGTGACATCAACTGTTGGTTCAGCAGTAAAAATCATGAAATAATTGCTTTTGTATTGTTTATTTATTCTGCCAATGTTAATATCAACATGAAAACAATATATCTCAGCTTCCACAATCAAAGTTAAGCCACAATATGGTAGCAGTACAAGTCAAAACAAACATGTTTATGCAAAAAAATCTTAATTAGCGATTACTTTCAGGGTAGATAACTCTTTGTTGACCTCTTCCAAAAGTACAGCACTGGACTTTTTTAACATATCAGTGAGAAACAGACAGGAAAATCTTAGACACTGCATGAAAGATTTCTTTTGGTCTCCAATTCGCCAGAGCCTCGTTGGAGACCAGAAACCTTTTCACTTAGGTGTCAGATTTTTTTGTCTTCCCCTCTCCTACCTGTGATTTATCTTTTATTACTATGCAGTGTAATATTTAATGTTTAATTTAACTGAACAATGCAAAAATAGAGTTGAGTTAAATCCACTGACTTACAGCAGATGCCTAATGGTAGTATACCGAGGACAAAAATTCCCCCATTCTTTCATCTTGGAAATAGAAATTATACCTTTATTAAACTTCAACATTTTCAATATTAGATTTTACTTTAGAAAGATTTTGGGATTAGTAACACTAAATTTGAGGCAGTAAAATTAAAATTTACATAGGAAAAGACTTTTATCATTACCCATCTGGAAATCAGTTAATTACAATGAAGTAAGACTTTAAAACAATAGGGCAGTACATTATGATTAGCCAGAACCTTCAATAGATCATAAAATATTGTTTATGACAAAAAATTAAACACCTCCTACTTTATGCACAAACATACCTGAAGAACTGGTGTTATGTACATTTCAACAAATAGTTTTTCCCATTTTGCTCTGCCGTCTCTGTTGGTTAGCCTACATATGTCCTCTGGAACCTCTCCCCCTATAAAAATTTAAATTATATACAGTGGATTCCTCTTGATTGCATAACCAATTTATCATAGCAAATATGCAATTAACAGGAGTATACAAACTTGACATAAAGTCCTTCAGACTTTATTTAGTTTATTAGTGAGTGGCCGGAGTTTACACATTGATAATTTCCTAAAACCCAGTGTTTAATCCTATATTAAACTTTTTCAGAATAAACTACCAAAACACATTGAGCTAATCTCCTCTATTTGTAAGCCTCATTAAACTAATTGGTAGACCAGAGAATATTAGAAAGTGTTCTACATGATTTTTCAGTAATCAGATAAAGCATGTATATATAGGCCAAGTCAGGAATCGATACGTTCTTCCTGCCCATTTCTGTCATTTTTCCCCCTCCAGAAATAACCAAACTCCAAGGTAGTGGATATTAGTTTTTATTTTGTGAGGGGTTCTTACTTGTTGTTTAATAATACAAAAATACTAGAGGTACCGTACCTATGTAATGTATTTATACAGGTACCATACCTATGACAGCTGTTGTGTGAACCTCCATGACACGGGACAGTATATAATGTATCAATACAGGTACCATACCTATGACAGCTTTTGTGTGAACCTCCATGACATGGGACAGTATATAATGTATTGAGGTGTGAAAACACTAATCCAATTCTTTAAGATTTTCTACTAAATTTGTTATTTTTGGAATTAGCACAGCTCTTTTACCTTAAGCGTAGCTTGACCGACACCATATATATCCAGAATCGTACGTGACAGGCCTATGTTCTCTCAAAATTTATTGACCACTTTAAAACCTTCTAAGAGAAAACCAACTTCCGGGGTAAACCCCACTCTAAAAATAGCACTTTCTTTCAGAAAATCTTGGTTTATAGGTCACGTAGTAAATGTGACATAAAATATACTAAACAACATTAGAACAGACCATGTTAGGACTCAAAATTTTTCAATATATTTACCTTTCAGAAAAACTTTCATTTATTAAAATCCATACAGTAGTTTTTAATATACACTAAGATAAACAGGACTATTTTGTTTGTAAGTACTATTTTCTTATATGTTCTAAATTTGATTGGTCCCCTTTAGTGTCTTGACACCTTGATACAGGTACCATACCTATGACAGCTGTTGTGTGAACCTCCATGACACAGGACAGATATGATGTATTAATACAGGTACCATACCTATGACAGCTGTTGTGTGCACCTCCATGACACGGGACAGTATATAATGTATCAATACAGGTACCATACCTATGATAGCTGTTGTGTGAACCTCAATGACACAAGACAGTATATAATGTATCAATAAAGGTACCATACCTATGACAGCTGTTGTGTGAACCTGCATGACACGGGACAGTATATAATGTATCAATACTAAAACATCGTCCTTGTTTTTGCCGACAGCTGACTGTATCATGGCTAGATCTAACTCTATGTGTTCCATCAAATAACTATCCAGATCTACCTGTTCTATATTAGGTTTGATTGAATCTACCACAGCCTGAAAAAAAAACCACCCTTGATAATATGGCAAGAACATGCATACTTTTTATATCTATTCTGAACCTACGCAAGTTGGACTCAAACTTGCAAGCACACTAAAGAAACTCTATGGAACAAGTTTTAGTGTTAAAGCCTATGATTTTAATTTAATTGAAAAAATTGAACATTGATTTCCTTCAATTTGTTAAAGCTTCCATATTACACGAAAAAAGATTTTGTTTTACAAAACTTACTTACAAAACAACAACATATTTTTTTTATTACTTAAAGCCGACTCTTTCTCATTTTATACCCCAGTTCATTTACTCTGATCATACTATAAACACATTACTAAGTATAGCTTTGGTAAAATCCATTTTAAAAATTGTTGTAAGTCATACCTGTATAGTGCAGAATAAATGTCCTGCTGTAAACAATGTAGAGGTTTACATCACAAAACAGAATGACAATGATGTTGTGTTGACAATAACATACCTCGGCACTGACATTGGCTCCAACATACATTGATACATGTGTCAGCAGACGTAATATGGCAAATGAAGCTCTGTTTAATTTTCTCTCAGGGGCAACAACTGGTCCCAGAGTAGTTGCTCTTCCCAAGATGTGTCCAGTTTCTGTTCTGTCCTTCCTGTAAAATGTTAATCAAACAAACTGTCACTGCAGGAAACCCCAGTTATCTTTTCAAAATCTCAAACTCTCTGATTGACTGAATTAAACTAATTAATATTAATGCATATACAAAATATGCAGACACATAAGTCATACTTCATCCAACTTGTTACCCTACAGCAACTTCATTGTCATTTGGTGAAAACCTTATTTTAAACACAGCTATGGAAATTAGACTTTAATTAATTTAACAATTTTATGATAATCATCACATTTTAGTTTTAAGTACCCATCAATGTACCAGTAGTGAAAAGTGAAAAATGTTCCGTACCCATATGATTTAGAGTTTTTTTTTAATTCTGTGCCTTATTCAACCTTTGTAGCATACATATTTGCTGTTTCACACTCAGTACAAAATAAATATGACTTATGCCACATCTAATGCAATCGTTTCTTCATGGCTGCCATTTGCCATCAAAAACATTCCTCATGATAGCACACTGTGACTTAAAGAAAATATAAATGTTTGTCTTTCATGGAACAAATAAGGATCAAAAGCCAAACACTGGTACATTTTGTAAGCAGCAGACAATATACTTCCTGATATTAACCTCAAACACAAACAACTGGTTTGTGATTTCTATTTATATCAGTGATATCTTGAATTATCACTTTAAAGAAGAATATTTTAATTTCGTTTAAATACTCAATACATGAGCAAAGTTGGTTATTTCGTATAACCTAACTTGGTTTTTTTTCAGCACGTGACTGATTGTGATGTCATAATAAGATGTATTGATGATGTTGACTATACATGATTTCTTCCGCAAACAAGTAACGACACTAAAATTGTGAATTGCAAATATTATTTGATTACTTGTAAAATATTGTTCTTGTTACTTCATTTTTACTATAGAATTTAAAATATAAGGTTTGTTTTCAATTGTTGGTTAGATTATTGGATATAAAGGACTTTGGATCGATTTACACTGCAACGCAGTGGTTTATTCAGCGTAAATAGACCCAAAGTTGTTAAACTTTATATCCAATAATCTAACAAACAATTGAAAACAATCCTTAAACTAAAGTAAAAAAAACTGTCAGCAATGCTCACCATTGAAACCCCCTGCTTCATGATTTCTTCAAAAATGCACGTGTTCTTACTTATGAACTTAAAACTTAATCTAGTGTAGGAAGAGATGCAGATAAAACATGGGAACCCCCATCCCTCCGCCACCTCAAAGAATAGCAATGTCCATTATTTTCTGTGGGAAAACCCAAATATCATTCCGATCAAAATGTTAAATATCAGGTGCACAATGGCGCTATGTGACAAAGATTCTGTTCAAGTTTCATCAAATTCTATTCAGCGGTGTAGGAGGAGTTGCACATAAGAGATGGGAATCCCCTTATGTCAATGAAAATGTTCATGTTATTCTATGAGAAACTCCAAATATCATTCCGATCAAAATGTTAAATATCTCCTGCACAATGGCACTATGTGACAAGGATTCTGTGTAAGTTTCATCAAATTCCATTCAGTGGTGTAGGAGGAGTTGCACATAAGAGATGGGTATCCCCTTAGGTCAATGACAAAGTCCATATTTTTCTATGGGAAACCCCAAGTATTATTCCGATCAAAATGCTAAATATCTCCTGCACAATGGCACTATGGGACAAATGATTCTATGTAAGTTTCATCAAATTCCGTTCAGTGGTGTAGGAGGAGTTGCAAATAAGAGATGGGTATCCCTTTAGGTCAATGACAAATTCCATGTTTTTCTATGGGAAACCCCAAATATTATTCCGATCAAAATGTTAAATATCTCCTGCACAATGGCACTATGTGACAAGGATTCTGTGCAAGTTTCATCAAATTCCATTCAGTGGTGTATGAGGAGTTGCACATAAGAGATGGGTATCCCCTTAGGTCAATGACAAAGTCCATGTTTTTCTATGGGGAACCCCAAATATCATTCTGATCAAAATGTTAAATATCTCCTGCACAATGACACTATGTGACAAGGATTCTGTGCAAGTTTCATCAAATTCCATTCAGTGGTGTAGGAGGAGTTGCAAATAAGAGAAAGTGTAACGGACAGAACGGACACCCCATCACTATATACCCCCTGCTTTTTAAACAGGGGGTATAATAAATGTTAAATGTATAATCATTGAATAGAAAGTAGTAAAACCATGAAACCAGAGGCTCTTAAGAGCCTGTATCGCTCACCTGATTTTATAGGCAATGAAGATGGCATTTCCCTGATGTTAAAGTAAGTCCTGTAATTTTCAATAAACTTTAAATAGGACCATCCAAACAATATTACTAGAAAGCTTTGTTTCATTGGTTAACCCGTTGTATAGAGAAGATTTTTTTTTTTTTGCCATTGGGTCCTATGTTAAACTAAGTCCTGCGGCGGTGGCGGCCATTTTGAATTTCCAATTGCCATAAAAAACATAAACTTTATAAAGGACCATCCAAACAATATTGCTAGTAAGATTTTGTTTCCATTGATTAACCGGTTTAAGAGAAAAAGCCTTTAAAAGCTTTTTTCCATAGGGTCCTATGTTAAACTAAGTCCTGCGGTAGCAGCCATTTTGAATTTCCAATTGCCGTAAAAAACATAAACTTTATAGAGGACCATCCAAACAATATTGCTAGTAAGACTTTGTTTCCATTGATTAACCGGTTTCAGAGAAAAAGCCTTTAAAAACTTTTTCCCATAGGGTCCTATGTTAAACTAAGTCCTGTGGTAGCGGCCATTTTGAATTTCTGATTGCCATAAAAAACATTAACTTTATAGAGGACCATCCAAACAATATTGCTAGTAAGTTTTTGTTTCCATTGATTAACCGGTTTAAGAGAAAAAGCCTTTAAAAGCTTTTTTCCATAGGGTCCTATGTTAAACTAAGTCCCGCGGTAGCAGCCATTTTGAATTTCCAATTGCCATAAAAAACATAAACTTTATAGAGGACCATCCAAACAATATTGCTAGTAAGACTTTGTTTCCATTGATTAACCGGTTTCAGAGAAAAAGCCTTTAAAAACTTTTTCCCATAGGGTCCTATGTTAAACTAAGTCCTGCGGTAGCGGCCATTTTGAATTTCTGATTGCCATAAAAAACATTAACTTTATAGAGGACCATCCAAACAATATTGCTAGTAAGTTTTTGTTTCCATTGATTAACCGGTTACAGAGAAAAAGCCTTTAAAAACTTTTTCCCATAGGGTCCCATGTTAAACTAAGTCCTGCGGTAGTGGCCATTTTGAATTTCCAATTCCATAAAAAACATAAACTTTATAGAGGATCATCCAAACAGTATTGCTAGTAAGTTTTGTTTTGATTGGTTAAACGGTTTCAGAGATGAAGCCCTTTTAAACTTTTTTCTCATAGGGTCGCATGTTAAACCAAGTCCTGCGGTGGCGGCCATTTTGAATTTCCGATTGGGATAAAAAACATTAACTTTATAGAGGACCATCCAAACAATATTGCTAGTAAGTTTTCTTTCCATTGGTTGACCGGTTTCAGAAAAGAAGCCTTTCAAACTTTTTCCCATAGGGTCCTATGTTAAATTAAGTCCTGCGGTGGCAGCCATTTTGAATTTCCAATTGCCATAAAAAACACAAACTTTATAGAGGACCATCCAAACAATATTGCTAGTAAGTTTTTGTTTCCATTGATTAACCGGTTTCAGAGAAGAAGCCTTTTTAAAACTTTTTCATATAGGGTTCTATGTTAAACTAAGTCCTGCGGTGGCCGCCATTTTGAATTTCCAATTCCCATCAAAAACACAAACTTTATAGAGGACCATCCAAACAATATTGCTAGTAAGTTTTGTTTTGATTGGTTAAACGGTTTCAGAGAAGAAGCCCTTTTTACCTTTTTTCCCATAGGAACCTATGCTAAACTAAGTCTTGAGGTGGCGGCCATATTGGTTTACCAATCAAAATAAAAAACACAAACTTTGTAAAGGTCCATCCAATGAACATTATGTCCAAGTTTGGTTTCAATTGGCCAAGTGGTTTCAGAGAAGAAGATTAAAATGTAAAAAGTTTACAGACGGCCATTTTGAATTTCTGATTGCCATAAAAAACATTAACTTTATAGAGGACCATCCAAACAATATTGCTAGTAAGTTTTTGTTTCCATTGATTAACCGGTTACAGAGAAAAAGCCTTTAAAAACTTTTTCCCATAGGGTCCCATGTTAAACTAAGTCCTGCGGTAGTGGCCATTTTGAATTTCCAATTCCATAAAAAACATAAACTTTATAGAGGACCATCCAAACAGTATTGCTAGTAAGTTTTGTTTTGATTGGTTAAACGGTTTCAGAGATGAAGCCCTTTTAAACTTTTTTCTCATAGGGTCGAATGTTAAACCAAGTCCTGCGGTGGCGGCCATTTTGAATTTCCGATTGGGATAAAAAACATTAACTTTATAGAGGACCATCCAAACAATATTGCTAGTAAGTTTTCTTTCCATTGGTTGACCGGTTTCAGAAAAGAAGCCTTTCAAACTTTTTCCCATAGGGTCCTATGTTAAATTAAGTCCTGCGGTGGCAGCCATTTTGAATTTCCAATTGCCATAAAAAACACAAACTTTATAGAGGACCATCCAAACAATATTGCTAGTAAGTTTTTGTTTCCATTGATTAACCGGTTTCAGAGAAGAAGCCTTTTTAAAACTTTTTCCCATAGGGTTCTATGTTAAACTAAGTCCTGCGGTGGCCGTCATTTTGAATTTCCAATTCCCATCAAAAACACAAACTTAATAGAGGACCATCCAAACAATATTGCTAGTAAGTTTTGTTTTGATTGGTTAAACGGTTTCAGAGAAGAAGCCCTTTTTACCTTTTTTCCCATAGGAACCTATGCTAAACTAAGTCTTGAGGTGGCGGCCATATTGGTTTACCAATCAAAATAAAAAACACAAACTTTGTAAAGGTCCATCCAATGAACATTATGTCCAAGTTTGGTTTCAATTGGCCAAGTGGTTTCAGAGAAGAAGATTAAAATGTAAAAAGTTTACAGACGCCGACGACGCTGACGGACGCAAAGTGAAAGCAATAGCTCACATGACCCTTTGGGTCAGGTGAGCTAAAAAGCAGTTGTTAAGGTCATACTGAGGAGGGGTGTGGAGCTAAGTGTATATAATTTGGTACAGGAAATAGTATATTTTCATTACTCATTTTTAAAAGTCAAATTACAGATGCTGTGAAATCTAATTACCTTTACAATCTACACAGTCAAAAAGATATTTGTTTTAAATCAAGCTATAGCAACTTTTTAAAAAGCCAACCTGTATTGTCTAAATAAACAATGATTAAACATAATAAAATAGAACTTATGCTAGAATTAAGTATAGTTGTATAAAGTATTTAATTTTCTCTCAGTTACAAACCCTTGATCTTTTTCATTATCTGGTCTCAGTACATGTTTTGTGCCACCAATCTGTTTGCCACATACATTACATTTGTGCTCCACCTGTGGCCGTCCACACTAGAATAGTCAATATTACACAATTTTTAGATCAAAAGCTCCATTGATCACAAGTTAATTGAAACATCAATATTTTTAACTGAGGTATGACATTTAGAAGAAGTAACATGTAATTTTTTGAATTTACCTGTTTATCAATGCAAACATGGGTTATTAGCTATACTGAAAGTTACATCCATTGTGCTCAGCTTTTTGCTTGCATTTTTTTTTATTCCATACTGTACCTTTATAGTGCTAAAATCCAATTTTAAAAAATTCTACACACTTCCATATTTTATATTATGCCTTTTTTGCTGACCTGTCCAAAATCGTCCTTGACATTTGCTATGGGAATTTAACAGAGGAAGTCTGCCATTTGAGCTTCCAAGGGACCTAGCATTATTTTTAAAAACATCGTCTGCTTTCGTAATGTTCCATAGTATTCGGACAAATCATGAGAGTTTTCCCGCCTTAACTGCGGGCGAAATTACCGCAGGATTTCGAATAGACAACAATCAACTCTTCCAAACATATACTTCCATTGTAATTTTGGTCAAACTTTATTATAGAAAATTGCTCTATCAAAATGAAAAATCCTGCGCATTTCAGAAAGCTAAATAACTGTGGGAAAAAATTGTTGAATTCAATTTACACATTTTTGGATCTACAACAGGAGCATAAGCTGTACCAAACGCTCTATCAAAATGAAAAATCCTGGGCATTTCAGAAAGCTAAATAACTGTGGAAAAAAATTGTTGAATTCAATTTACACATTTTTGGATCTACAACAGGAGCATAAGCTGGACCAAACGCGATAAGCAGTTTTTATTTGTCAGCCAAAAAACCGCCTCCAGACATGCTAACATTAAGTATAGGTTTTTCAACTCCATTGTGTATTCATGCATATTAAAATGTTTTTTTACAATTCAATAATATTTATGTGGTACATGTACTTATTATTATTAACTCACAAGCAATATCTCATAGAAGTCTTAAATATTTTCACAGAATTATTTTAGTAGACTGAATGTTTTTTCCACTTTCAGCAATTTTTATGATGATTCAAGCAAAAAAGATTTATCTTAAACACAAGATAGAGAACTAATGAAAACTGTCCATCATGATCAAGTAAAAACTGGTATCAAATCAGCCTTTTATGTAATTACTACACAAGGCTATAGTAAATTGTACCAGAGCAAGGTCTACATTGGCTAGGTGGTTCTATTTTTTATGAGAAAATAGATGTACTTACATCACCAATAACATATGGATGACCATTGGGACATCCTGAAAGGGAAGAATTGAGATACTAGACATAGGATTTTATTGATTCTTAAAATCCAGAAAGCAATATTTTTTAAATGTAAATATGATCAAATTGATCAACTGAAAAACATTAACACTCATATAAAAATTAAATTAGAGAACCCACACCCTGCAGAAAAGCTAAAACAGTGAATTTTTGGAAAATGCACAATTTTGTCCTCTTTTCCATAATTTCAGTTGTGAAAATATGGTTTTGTACAATAAATATAAAACTGTAGACATTTACAAACAAGTACTATCTTTAAAAAAGATAACAGACGCAGTAAAGATATAAATTGAGTTATGCATTGAACTATGAATCGACATAATTGTCATACAAATTCCCAATTTCAATAGATCAGAAATGTTTGATGGAAATTTTTATGGAGGAGTAGTGAAGGACAATTATTACTACATGAAAGAAATCATGAACCTATAAATTAACACTAGTCCCATGTGAAACGAGTTTCAAATTATTAATTTATACATGTGTGCCCCCCCTCCCCCCTCCACCACCATATGTGTTTTTATATTTCAACAGTTTATTTTATTTACGTGTTTTTGATATTAATAGATTTACCAAGCACACAGTTAACCTAAAATTGATAATTTACATACAACTACATGTACTTTGTTGTACATGTACATATGTATTCCAGAACGTTTATTGCTATTATGTATTGAAACCCACTGCCTTAGATATAGAAATGAAGTTTTTTTGCAAGCACCAAAGCAGTTATACAATAATGTAAACAAATTGAACATTAGAAATTTGTTAATTAAATGTTTATAGTTAAAAAATTTACTGGATAAGCAAAGTATACTTTACAATTAGAGCCACAACTCTGTATCCATGTGTGTACTACGACGGACGCCCAAGAACATTAATAATGCATTTGATTTTAATATCAACATGTATATAAAATGATTGTTGATTTGTATTTATTTCTTCTCTTCATTTTTTACATTCCATAAAAGCCCGCAACAATCCAGCGTTTTAATATGCGTTTTAATTTGCGCTGTTCTTCAAATAAAAAAATATTTAACATTTTTGTATAAGTTGTTTGATATAAAATTTTACAAACTGCAGCTCATCTCTGTCGTTCATAATACTTAAATTGCACTATGAAATAATTTTATAAACAAACAGATGGTAAAAACTGATAATAATTGTACACAATTTGAAAGGTGAATTGCCAATTTACAAACCTGTTGCGAACCCCTGTCCAATTTACCACCCTGTTCCGAACCCCCGTCCAATTGGTTTTTGACTTACCAAGAAACAGAATAACGATCACGTGACTTGCTTTTTCGAGAGGTGAAGTGTCATAAGGTCAAAGGGTAAAAAGTGCATATAATACCGACTGCGTCGGAAAAAAGGCAAATACAAGTACACAGACTTACTATAGAAGACAGGGTTTTCATTAGGGTTAGCTTGTCTAGCAGCTAGAAGTGCCTCCCTAACATCAGCTACTTCATCCTCTGGCATGGTAGGATAAAAGGAATTCTGTGAACAAACAATATAATATTATCATTATGATAACCTTCATTTCTTTAGTGTAAGATGTCTTAACCCTTACTACATAACATACAGTGAACCCTTGTTACAACGACATTCGATTTAACGGAATATTCGACATCCGACAGGATTTCAGTGGGAACAAACGTATCCACGTGTTGTTTATGCTCGATACAACAACATATTCGGTTTCCGACACAGACTGCATCTGTCGGTAACAAATATACCAAAGCTAGCATAAAATAATTTGTTACAATGACAAATTATCAAGATTTACCTGTAAAAGATTATCTTTGTCCAGAGAATTTATTATTTTAACGGTTAATTGCACAGGTGAACACCTGTTGCTCTTGCGTAATTAACCTTGCGTGACATTTCCGTTACAAAACTAATCGATGATAGGGATATGGCTTCATTAAAAAGGTGTAAAAGGCTATTTAATATTTAAATCTTCAAATATTTCAGAAAATTATTGGCTTAATTACAAGTGAGTTAAGATTGAAGTGGCACATCAGAAATAGGACAATTTACAGAAAATCAGTCTAATGTAAATAATCATAACTTACAATTCATTTTGTAAAAAAAAAAAAAAGAAAAAAAGGTTTTAATTAAATATCGGCAAGAAAACAAGCATTTTATTTTTTTTTTTTTGTTAAATAAGCTTGGATATTGAGCAGACTTGAACAATTTACAATAGACGCAAATAAAAAAGGGAGATAATCAAGGTACAAAAATACACAAATTCATTATAACAGCAAATTCAGTTTAACATCAATAATGGCCGGAAACTAACATGGTGGTTGTAAAGAGGGTTGACTGTATATTATTACTGTAATGGATACTGCTGCTGCATTCTTTTAGATTTACATCCTCAAAAAACAGCTATAACTTTTTTTTTACCTTTCAAGATACAAAACTTTGAACATGCAAGTTGTTGTAAAAACTTCCACCTTTTCAAAAATATATTTTAAATTTTGTTATTTTGAAAAATATCACCTGTGTAAAGCAGGTAAAACTCAGGTAAAAGGTAAACATTTAGTACAGTATAGATGTGTTAAGCCATGTACTTGCAAAAATTTGAAAGTAGCTTTAGTTTTTGATAGTTTCAGTATCTGTGAATATACTATAATTTTAGGTTAATAAAATAAAAGGTTATAAAAAAATGTGTTGGTTTTTTTTTAATATTTTCACCATGTTTTGTGCGGTCTTTAGTATAATATTCAACAAATTTTCAGATAAAATGGTAAAATATAACATTAGGTGACAATTTATTCAGGTAAAATCTCAGGCGAGTCTTTGATCTATTCAGAATATGAAGATTGAGAAGAATTTTCCTCACGAAAAATGTTTTTTTTCTTTTAACAATTGATCAAGTCCATTTCATTCAAAAGTTCAATATTTTCAATTACTGGCATGTCTTCAGGCTTGAATCCTTCAAATTCATTTTCATGGCCCAATTCTTCAAATATATGCAAAAATTCATCATCAATATCTTCGCTTACAAGGGCAATCTGGCATTAAGATTTTACATTTTTTCCAAACTTGTATCAGTCAATTTTCTGCTAAACTTCCCTTGATTTCAAATGCAAACGAGACCTCAATCATGTTTACATTTGAACTTCTTGGTAGTTATCATTACTCACACCTAGAGATTGCGATGCAATCACTCCAAATAATGACGTGGTCAAAACGACATATGCGGCGACTAGGAGTTATATATAAAAAAGTCAGCACGAATTATGTCCTGTTTAGCATAGTAAGTCATACAATGTAATACCATTCAACACAAATCATATGTTATTATTTCTAAAAATAAAAAATAAAATGATTCAATTTTTCTGGTTACTTGATCAACATTATGTTTGATTGATTGTGTTGTTTAAATTCTTTTCTTGCAATTTTCACACAAAAAAACATACAATCAGTTTCATAACAGGAAAACATCCAAATTTGATAGTTCCCTGAGATGGACCTAAAGAGCTGCCAAGCACAGTAGATTGGGGATACCCACTTGTTGAGGAGTTGTCAGGTTATAAAAGTATGACAATTATCTGCAGAATTTTATTGACTACAATCTGACAAGTGTGGACACAGAAAAAGGTCTCGCCTGCATTCCACATCAGTAACGAAAATAAATTTCGTCATAAGCATTATGTAAATAGCATTAAATATCAGCAGCTGCCTGTATACGAAATACTGTCACCATACTATGCATAGTTACAGGGGAACAGCCATAACCCAAAAACTTTAAGGTAGTCGCTGGACCGTGAAATTGAGGTCAAGGTCAGGTTTGAACCTACCAGACAGTCATGTACTATTCATCAGCAATCTATATACCAAATATTGTCATCCTACCATGCGTAGTTACAGAGGAACTGTTGTAACCCAAAAACTTTAACGTAGTCGCTGGACCGTGAAATTGAGGTCAAGGTCAGGTGACACCTACCAAACAGGCATGTACTAGTCATCAGCAACCTATACACCAAATTTTGTCATCCTACCATGCGTAGTTACAGAGGAACTGTTGTAACCCAAAAACTTTAACGTAGTCGCTGGACCGTGAAATTGAGGTCAAGGTCAGGTGACACCTACCAAACAGGCATGTACTAGTCATCAGCAACCTATACACCAAATTTTGTCATCCTACCATGCGTAGTTACAGAGGAACTGTCGTAACCCAAAAACTTTAACATAGTCACTGGACCGTGAAATTTAGGTCAAGGTCAGGTGACACCTACCAGACAGTCAAGTACTAGTCATCAGCAACCTGTATACCAAATATTGTCATCCTACCATGCATGGTTACAGAGGAACTGTCGTAACCCAAACACTTTAACGTAGTCCCTGGACCGTGAAATTGAGGTCAAGGTCAGGTGACACCTACCAGACAGTCATGTACTAATCATCAGCAACCTCTACACCAAATACTGTCATCCTACCATGCGCAGTTACAGAGGAACTGTCGTAACCCAAAAACTTTAACGTAGTCGCTGGACCGTGAAATTGAGGTCAAGGTCAGGTGACAGGTGACTGACTGGCAAGTACTCATCATAAGCTACCTCTAGACCAAATTTGATGGACCTAGGGCTTGGGCTTACAAATATATGAAGCAAGATGTCAAGTGTTTACGCCGCTGCCGCCACCGCCGTATTCCCATACATATGTCTCGCCTCCAGCGACTTTCGTCGCAGGCGAGACAAAAATTGAATACAGTCAAACCTGTCTTAAGCGACCTTTGAAGGGAAATTATAAAAAGGTCACATAAGACAGGGGGTCTTTATACACAGGTACTGATGTTTGCAGGCCAATAAACAAAGTCATGTTGTCAGCATGTGAAAGAGTTAATTGAAGACCTGCATTGTTTGTTTTATTAAGTAAACAATAAAATATGACATTTATTTTATGTAAATAACGCAAGTACAAAATATACAACAATAATGAGCGTTTTGATTGCCGATTGAATTAACGCATGTCAACTTTATTCCCCCATTTAGTTGTTGTATTTTTCTCTCTACCGGTTTTACCGGTTTCTTTGAGTTTTAACAATAAGCTCTATGAAGAAAGGGCAAGTCGGTTTAGAACCAGTGTACACCGGTTTCGTATTGATTATTTCCCTTTGTAAAACAAAATGGCGTGATTATACAATAAACACGCCGTTATGAGAAACATCATCATTTCCAACCCGAATGGCAACAAAATCGAATGTCGACATTGATGACTGTTCAATTTTTACAGGGGAATCTGAACTTCGCTTCTAAGATAATAAAACAGTTTTTGATCGCTTCATACTTTAGTTTTCCGTTTCGAAGAACCTTGATAATTGACAACAATGCCAATGGTCTACGAATCTTCTATTCGTCAGACAGGGTTTATTTATTGCTTAATGATTTTAACAGTCCCGAGAGTCGTTTTAGACAGGTTTTCTTTGGTAAAAACGAACGGAAAAGACGGTCGTTAGTCGCGTAAGACAGGGAGTCGTTATATACAGGTAAAATGAATGGGAAAATGCTCGGGAGGAATAAATACGGTCGCATAACACAGGAAGTCGTTATATGGAGGGGGTCGCTAAGACAGGTTTGACTGTAATACAATTATCTCCCATGTTTTATTACTCACTCTCATTCTATGTGGCTGGAGAGACAGTAACTGTAGTGGTGTAACAAGAGTTGTCTTCCCTGGAATTTCACTCATCAGTATTAGGAAATGTGTCAATAAGCATGCAATATTCTGCTGTGCCAGATCCATATCAACATAAATGTTTCTGTCTCGGTCTGATTTCCATACAGTATTGTGTAGTATATCTGTAGTTAGTGCCTGTTAAATGACAAACAAAAATAAAGCCATTTTGGAAGAACTGTGACTATATTAAGCAACAGTGAAGTTTAAAGTATGAATAGAATATCTAATGCCTAGCAATGTCAATAATAATTAGATGTATTAAGGATTTTTTATAAAATAAAAAAAATATTAAAGTAAAATTATATACAACTGACAAATCAGGGACTACAGTAACTCTTTCTGATCAAGTTAAATGAGCTAGACCACAATAAAATGGAAAGCAACTACGACCTATACTGTAGAGATATTGGTATATTTACAGTTGACTAAGGTAAAAGGTATATATTAGGGCAACATATTTTATCATGATCTGTTTTTGGGCACTTCATTTTTCCGTAGAGTGATTTTGGGCTCTTATTCACATTCATATTGATAAAATATAATGATTTTGTAATTTCTGTAAAATATGACATTCTATAAATGCAACCAGACAACTTGTTTGCTCTTTTAAAACTAATAGTGGAAAAATACTGTCTTCCAAGCATAATGTTTGGTATTCTTGTTGGAAAATAAAAAATTGTGGACATATAAAGAAGATAAAAACAGGGGTTTCTTTAAGGGTGTGGTTACCAGACACAATTTGAATAACATTTCAGAGGCCTATTCACATCCACCTTTGACAAGACTTGGTAAGTAGTTCAGACAAGATTTAAATACATAATGTTTTGACTGACAGACAACAAACTCAAAGCGACTCAAAAAATTACGGAGACATTTCCTTACTTTTGACTATAGGAACAATGAAATTCTTTAAATGGTTGCTTAACAATGTACATGCCTTGTTCTTCAGTCTTGTCCAATTGTTTGTAATAAGTTGTATGACATATGCTTTACCCTGTAATGAAAAATAAGATATCAGAAAGTTATTATTCCCAATGTAATTAAAATATAAATAGTTCACCTGCTGCAATAAACGTAACATATGTAACACAAAATCAAACAACACAAATCATATCTTATTAAAGAGATGATAGTAATAATTGAGATTAAATACAATTCATTTAAGGAATGACTCTCGTTTTTTTTTTTTTTTTTTGTATTGGGTTGTTATATATATTTTGGGCATTCAAAAATGTATGGTTCAAGCTGATTATACTCAGTACAACACCCAAATTTTTTTTACAACCAAATAAAAAAAATTACAAATTTAAGGAAACAATATTTCATAAATATGTATATATTTATTGTAAAAAACAAATTTTAAAAGCAATCATATATCTAGACACTGTATGAAGGTTTACCTCTGCAGAAACTGTTTGGTGCTCCTCTTCCTTTACATAGCTCATTGTAATCAATCTGTGTATAGCTAACATCACGTTAACTCTGGTCTGCCATTCGGATTCTATTGGAATTTTCTAAAATAAAGGAATACACGTTGTTCACATGTTTTTTTACCATTTAGTTGAAGTTGTATTGGATTTATACTATGACTGTAATGCCTGTGACTAAATTTTACAAATATAAGACAACATTTCTTAAAAAAATCAACTGACCAGAACATATCACATCATGATCTAGCAATAATTCATCAAACATTGTCAGATATGGTAATGACAAGAGACTGTTGTAATACAGCATTAACCAAACTTTGTTTGTGGGGTATAAAAACTACATTCGTCATGATTACAAGCTGCATATTTTCAAGTGCAGCCATCAAGTTTAACTTAATTTTAAAGCAAATGAGTTTAATTTTATTCACTTAACATGAGCAAGTAAACTTTTATGAAAATATTTAAAGAAGATTTGTTAATGTTCTAAAAAAATGAAGAGACACTTCTTCTACTTTTAAATAAATATATATACAACAGTGTTGTATCAATCAAATGGTGCAAAAATTAGCTAGCTAACTGTATGGATAGAAAAATCCTCAAAGATTTCACAATAATTGATGTGCAGTATTAGTTCCGAGGTCTTTTCTAAATTCTGAAATCACATATAAAACAAGCCAGTTTATTGCTATCCTTACATTGTCCTGGTGTTCTATTTTGTCATTGTTTCATGTTCCTACATGAAGGTGTTGGTTTTTCTATTTGTCTGTAATGTTGAGTCATAAATAGGATGAGGGTAAATGATCCAAGTAAGTGGTTCAACCATGCCACACACTTGATAATGTTTAATGTGACTGTTCCAAATCAGTATTTAATGTCTTTGTATTTGTCCTACATGTTATTTGTTTGTATCTATTTTTGGTCATATGTGACATGCTGTATTTTTAGTGATTTTTTTAATTTTAATGTTTGGTTTATTTACTCTTTATACAATGACACAGCCCTATTACTACTCTAACCTGTAGAATATCAGTGATTTCTGTCCCCTCTTCATTTATCAGTGTCTGTAAAACTGTCTCCCTTATATGTAGGTACTCCTGTCCACACATGATATACCTATCAAAGCAGTCATTAACCTAAAAAATAAAAATATATGATATGCAATTTATTTTCTAAACTGATCTGACTGAAAAGGTCATACAACTTTCAGGATTTATCTTGACCTGTTTATTTCCAGAACAGCCATGTAGAGATCAAGATAAACTGGTATCACATCTGAGACTGTAAGACTAACTCACAGCTGAAAGTTTCTATATTGCCCCACACAGCCTTCTCCGCAAGTTTCCCTTAGATTCTCTCACAGTAATGAATAATTTTTCCTTTGCAATTACAGCCTCTGAGAGTGTCTACTCAAAGGTACTACTTTGTCCTAAGAACCTGCGTGAGTTTCTCCTGAACTCTCCTACTTAAAACTTCTTCTTTGTTCTCTTCTCTTGTGCCTATGTGTTCTAGCCTTTCCGTCCCATAGACTAATATAATATACAAATACAGCCTTTCTCTTAGTCAATACAGGTTTATATTGACTGAGAGATGTATATCGACCGAGGACATAGTCCGAGGTCGATATATATAACGTGTATTGACTAAGAGAAAGGCTGTATTTTTTATATTATTAATTGATAATTTTGCTGTATTTTAATTTGTTACATAAAAATATTAATAAATAAAAAAAATAATCAAAAGTACATCTCATCCTTATTTAAGGATACAAACCTTTTGTACTTAACACTGTCCATTGTTTTTTTATTGAAATCCGGATGTAAAATATGATTGGCTGATTTCTAAACGTCACATAATTTTTGGAATTTTTTGTTCTATTTTTAGTAACCGTGCAATCCGCAAAAGTCAATACGCAATAAATCAGTCAATCCGCCAAAATACAAAATATCACGTGGTAGACTTTGGACAAATTAAAATACAGCAAAATTATCAAATAATAATATTATTCTATATCCATTAAACTAATTAATTTTTAGAATTGTTGTATACAGTATAATGATCCATAATGTCAGTTTTAAAATACATGTGCACAAAGTAACTGAAAAGACACTGCCTTTATTCTGTTCTTATAGGCATTATGAACATATGTACTTTCATTAAAAATAATTTGGAAAGCAGATCATGGATTTCTGGTGCCTGGTTTGGTCAAACCAAACATTTTATCATAGGTACTGGTATCTTGTCCAAGGTACACAGTATTATATTAGGTAGTGGTTGGTTGTTCACCGAACATGGAGTCCTTTATTATCAACAGTAGCTACTTGACCACTTAACAATGCAATACTATATCAAAGGCACTGGTATTATATAGGTGCTGTCTGCTTCTTAATTGAACCATGAACAATGCAGGACTACATAATAAGACAGTACTGTGTTCACTAAACATGCAATACTATAAAAGTACGCAGGCTAGTAGTCCACTGATCATACAGTACTTTAAAATAGGTACTGGATGCAGTACATGCAATACTTAGAATGTACAAACTGGCCAGAATTGACTAGCACAAAACATTCGAGTAAGATGACATGACCTTGGACTTTAATCTTAATATTACCTGTTCCACATTGATTTGAGGAAGTTGAACCCAGCTGAGGAAGCTGACATCCTTTTTAGTCAACACTGAATAATAACTGTCTATGCTATAACATCTACACAACTGTTTGATGAAATAGTTCCTGAAAATAAATCATATCATTATAATGTGCAGAAAACATGTTATCTACTTACAAGGCAAACAGTCAAAGATGCAATAGACTGAGATTCCATAAATAAAATACAAGATAGAAAGACACATTGCACTCTTTTTTATTTCTACCTATAATGATCTAGCATCATCCATTAATGTCAGGACTATCTTGAGTTTACTATCAATGAGACAGTGTAAAAGTTTTACTCCTGACTGAGCCTTATCACCATGTCTCCTGCAGTAAAAATACATTAAAAAATACTTGGGTAAAGCACCATTGCTTAAATGTATTTGTAAGTTGCAGTGCATCATCTACAGTAAGCATTTAAAGTTAAACAAAACATCACCATTATAATTGTAAAGCTTACTTTGGCCACGGAGATCCACAGTCCTCACAGAGCTGAGCTGCGGCTGCAAACATTCTCCTGATGTTTGAGTTCAACTTGATTGTTTTCTGTGTAGATCCATACATGTGATGTATGTATTTAGCGACCACAGATAAAGCAAATCTTACACTGGCTATATATTTTATGCAGTCTAGTGTCCCTATGTCAGTAAATATTTGTTGGGATGCAGCAGTCAGTAAATCCTTTACAATTATTGTCTCATCTTCTGTACTTGTGCTATCTGTATATTGTAGACTGTCACTGACATGTGACCTCCGTGAATTCTGTTGGTGATGGGAGTCCTTAACAGAGAAAAAAATATATCAATAAATTTACATCTGCTCTAACAGTATATGAGGCTGATAAGTAACTAATACACTGTTAATTGCAGTTTAATTATAAAAATAATAATATTTATTTGAATGAGATTTGATGTCATTTTGAGCAATTTTTCATCTATATCATGGCATCTAGTTTTTTTGGGAGGAAGCCTGATACCAAGTGAAAACCCCTTCCTTTGGCAATCCTTGCCAACTCAAACTCACCACCTCATTGTTGACAGGCATGTGATCAATAGTAGACTAACTACCATAACCACTCAGCCATAGAGTCTTAAACTGTAATGAAGAAAGAATACAAATTTTCTGAAATGTTTTTCAAAATCTAAAATCCACGAAAACAACACTACTGAATTGCATCTTTACACACATTTTGTTTAATTTTTAAGGGCTGGACTATTCTTAACAGAATACTGACCTCTAAACACTGTAATACAAGTAAACAGAGCTCCACTAACTGTTTTTGGTCCTCTGTTCCCAATAGTTTACTGGTATGGTCAAAGTATGTCTCTAGATATCTGTCAACTTCCTCACCACTGAAAATAAAGGAATGATATCATCGATACAAATGAAAACTAGATATCAGTGAGATGGTACCCATCTCCATGGGCCCCACCGACATTGAGGTCAAGGTCAAAAACCAAGTTATGTGACACATTGCCTACTCACATACCAATATCAAAATTCTACCTCAAAAGATAAAAAAGTTATAGCTCGGACACAATTAGCTTTGGACGGACAGATGTACCAACGCACAAACGGAAGGATGGATGGGCAGACTGATCACTATAGGGCATCTGCCACAAAGTGGCGTGGCCCTAATAAAGGAATGAAACTAAATCACAGTACATAATATATTCGCAAATTTTAATTTTACATTTTTTAAAAAATTTTCTACTTTCTTGTTACTGGTTACTTTTACATCTTTTGACCTTTGTTTATTCTATCTATTTATACTTCACTATCACCTCTATAATGTAGCTTATTGTAATTGTGTTGATGTTTTTAGTATAACATCAATACATTTTATACTCAATCAATTGATTCTCTATATATTTTGTTGCCATGGTAACTTCTAACCTTGTCTGCATTAGCTGTTGTAACAGGAAAGATCTTACTACAGGAGTAGGATCAAATGAATCCTCAAAAATGGTCAACTCTCTGGAAACTATTCTTGCCCCTCCTCTGCCTCTTCTTTCTCCAGTAATATAAGACAGCAGTTTCTGTACGACATCATGTGAAGGTGGAGTCCCTTCTGCAAAACACAGCTGTGACACAATCTCCATAAAGAAAGTATTGCATCTTCTTCTGTAATCCTGATACTTGGTTATGTTTCCACTGCAAGAAGAAAATTAATGAAAACCATCTTGTTAGTTTTTAAACTCTTTCCAAACCACAACATATTGAGGAAGGAGAATAAGACAGTTTGTACAATATATCTTTTCTTTCCAGGGCAGTACACCATTGACTTCTTATTTTAACTCTGAGTAAACAGCACCTTACAGTGATTCATTTCTTTGTATTGTAATATTATAAATTAGGGAGTATTTAATGCTGAACCTTTCCATAATTTTATTTGCAGATGGTTGCCTCTGGTTAGTCAAAGTTCTTCAGCTGTATCATGAAATCAATTATTCATTAAAATGAACATCATTACAATTTTACACATCGAATAAAAGTCAACACATTTTGGGTATGATAAATTTAAAAGTTAAACATAGATGAACCAGAAAAACAAACAGACAAAATCATATACCCCTTTCCTGGCTCTACATCTGGGTTGAAGTCTGCAGGAAATGGTACATGACACTGAGTACACTCCAATTCTGACAATGTTTTAAAGTCCTCAAAACATTTTCTACAGACGACATGCTGGCATGGTAAAGTTACTGGAGCTCCCTCTACATGGTTTTCACATGATGAACACTTCACATCTTTTCTAAAATTATTTATGACCACTGATGTTAAAATACATCAAACCACTGTATTTAACCAAAAAGTTCACCTTGAGAGCAAAACTACCACATTATCTATGTTAAAATTTCTAAATGAATTTTTTTTCACACATCACAATAACATTAATTCTTTACTCTGAGCAAATATAGTTTTTTCTAAATTTTGTCCATTATAAAAATAATTGACAACAATTTTCTTTAATTTCTGACATATAACAAAATTTGTTGATAGGGTTTTTTATACATTGCAGATACTAATACATTCCCCTAAAGATAATTCTTATAAGAATGGATTACAAAATTTTCTAAAAATATCATTAAAAATTTGACACTTTAAAGTATGTTTTTAGACATGTTTATCATGTTTTTTAAAGCTGATTAGTTTTTTAATAAGTCATAGCTTACATACCCAAAATAACTTGCAACTATTTTTCTATTACAACCTCTGAGAAATTTTTCTATTACTTCCAAGGATTCTTTGTTCTTCATGTCAGTTTCATTTCCTAATGCCTATAAATAGAATACATATCGCATTGTTAAAATGAACATAATTAGTTTAGCAGGTGGTTAGACTTCTGCCAACTCCAATAACATTTTTATTACTAATTAGCCAGGCTTTTGTGAATGTAACTCTTCAAATGCAAAGTTTTGTTATTTTAACATGCTACCTTTATTAACTTTTTAAATAGGATTCAAGAATACATATATGATTTTTCAAGGTCATATGCACATTTCAAATCTTTAAAAAAACATACTTATTGTGTGTCATGGCAGAATAACCCTGAAATCCTTAGATGGGTGAATTTCAAGTTACTATTGCTGTATTTTATGTTTTTTCTTCTTTGAATGTGATTTTACACTATTTAAACTAAAAGTAAGGTTCAAATTCACAACCCAGTGTCAACACACTGCTGATCATTAGCAGAAAGCTATAGTCAAAATGCAATGACCTGTCAGGTATTTTCTACCTATTGGTCAACCAATTCTTAATACAGGTAACAGCTGTTTAGACAAGTGTGGACACAGAAAAATGTCTCGCCTGCATTCCGCATCAGTAACGAAAATAAATTTCGTCATAAGCATTACGTAAATAGCATTAAATATCAGCAGCGGCCTGTATACGAAATATTGTCACCATACCATGCATAGTTACAGGGGAACAGCCATAACCCAAAAACTTTAACGTAGTCGCTGGACCATGAAATTGAGGTCAAGGTCAGGTGGAAACTAATAGACAGTCATGTACTATTCATCAGCAACCTATATACCAAATATTGTCATCCTACCATGCATAGTTAAAGAGAAACTGCCGTTTACAACCCAAAAACTTTAATGTAGTCGCTGGACCGTGAAATTGAGGTCAAGGTCAAGTGACACCTACCAGACAGTCATGTACTAGTCATTAGCAACCTATATACCAAATATTGTCATCCTACCATGTGTGGTTATAGAGGAACTGTCGTAACCCAAAAACTTTAACGTAGACGCTGGACCGTGAAATTGAGGTCAAGGTCAGGTGGAACCTACCAGACGGTCATGTACTAGTCATCAGCAACCTATATACCAAAGATTGTCATCCTACCATGCGTGGTAACAGAGTAACTGCCGTAACCCAAAAACTTTAACGTAGTCACTGGACCGTGAAATTGAGGTCAAGGTCAGGTGGCACCTACCAGACAGTCATGTACTAGTCATCAGCAACCTATATACCAAATATTGTCATCCTACCATGCGTGGTTACAGAGGAACTGTCGTAACCCAAAAACTTTAACGTAGTCGCTGGACCGTGAAATTGAGGTCAAGGTCAGGTGACACCTACCAGACAGTCATGTACTAGTCATCAGCAACCTATACACCAAATATTGTCATCCTACCATGCGTAGTTGCAGAGGAACTGTCGTAACCCAAAAACTTTAACGTAGTCGCTGGACCGTGAAATTCAGGTCAAGGTCAGGTGACACCTACCAGACAGTCATGTACTAGTCATCAGCAACCTATATACCAAATATTGTCATCCTACCATGCGTGGTTACAGAGGAACTGTCGTAACCCAAAAACTTTAACGTAGTCGCTGGACCGTGAAATTGAGGTCAAGGTCAGGTGACACCTACCAGACAGTCATGTACTAGTCATCAGCAACCTATACACCAAATATTGTCATCCTACCATGCGTAGTTGCAGAGGAACTGTCGTAACCCAAAAACTTTAACGTAGTCGCTGGACCGTGAAATTCAGGTCAAGGTCAGGTGACACCTACCAGACAGTCATGTACTAGTCATCAGCAACCTATACACCAAATATTGTCATCCTACCATGGGTAGTTACAGAGGAACTGTCGTAGCCCAAAAACTTTAACGTAGTCGCTGGACAGTGAAATTGAGGTCAAGGTCAGGTGACAGGTGACTGACTGGCAAGTACTCATCATAAGCTACCTCTGGACCAAATTTGATGGACCTAGGGCTTGGGCTTACAAATATATGAAGCAAGATGTCAAGTGTTTACGCCGCCCCCGCCGGATTCCCATACATATGTCTCGCCTCCAGCGACTTTCGTCGCAGGCGAGACAAAAACTGCTTCAATCTGTTTTCTTTGAAGCTCTTCATCAGTGATATCTTTGACATTTAAATTGCAGCTACTCATGTGTGACTCAGGTAACTCAAATTCTAACTTTCATTATACCCCATGGTAATCTCTCCAGTAAAGTAACCTGAGTCATGCATGAATAGCTGCAATTTAAATGTCCAGCTCTTTATGATTAAGAGCTTTAAAGAAAAACAGATTGAAGCAGTTTTCTAAACAGCTGCTATCTACTTTTGAAATTGATTGAGCAATAGGTAGGAAATACCTGACAGGTCATAGTATTTTGACTATAACATAACCCAGTGTCAACACACTGCTGATCATTAGCAGAAAGCTAACACAACCCAGTGTCAACACACTGCTGATCATTAGCAGAAAGCTAACACAACCAAGTGTCAACACACTGCTGATCATTAGCAGAAAGCTAACACAACCAAGTGTCAACACACTGCTGATCATTAGCAGAAAGCTAACACAACCAAGTGTCAACACACTGCTGATCATTAGCAGAAAGCTAACACATTGCAGTGTCAACACACTGCTGATCATTAGCAGAAAACTAACACAACCCAGTGTCAACACACTGCTGATCATTAGCAGAAAGCTAACACAACCAAGTGTCAACACACTGCTGATCATTAGCAGAAAGCTAACACATTGCAGTGTCAACACACTGCTGATCATTAGCAGAAAACTAACACAACCCAGTGTCAACACACTGCTGATCATTAGCAGAAAGCTAACACAACCCAGTGTCAACACACTGCTGATCATTAGCAGAAAGCTAACACAATCCAGTGTCAACACACTGCTGATCATTAGCAGAAAGCTAACACATTGCAGTGTCAACACACTGCTGATCATTAGCAGAAAACTAACACAACCCAGTGTCAACACACTGCTGATCATTAGCAGAAAGCTAACACAATCCAGCGTCAACACACTGCTGATCATTAGCACAAAGCTAACACATTGCAGTGTCAACACACTGCTGATCATTAGCAGAAAACTAACACAACCCAGCGTCAACACACTGCTGATAATTAGCAGAAAGCTAACACAACCCAGTGTCAACACACTGCTGATCATTAGCAGAAAGCTAACACATTGCAGCATCAACACACTGCTGATCATTAGCAGAAAACTAACACAACCCAGCGTCAACACACTGCTGATAATAAGCAGAAAGCTAACACAACCCGGTGTCAACACACTGCTGATCATTAGCAGAAAGCTAACACAATCCAGTGTCAACACACTGCTGATCATTAGCAGAAAGCTAACACAACCAAGTGTCAACACACTGCTGATCATTAGCAGAAAGCTAACACAATCCAGTGTCAACACACTGCTGATAATTAGCAGAAAGCTAACACAACCAAGTGTCAACACACTGCTGATCATTAGCAGAAAGCTAACACAATCCAGTGTCAACACAATGCTGATAATTAGCAGAAAGCTAACACAACCCAGCGTCAACACACTGCTGATCATTAGCAGAAAGTAACAACCCAGTGTCAACACACTGCTGATAATTAGCAGAAAGCTAACACAACCAAGTGTCAACACACTGCTGATCATTAGCAGAAAGCTAACACAATCCAGTGTCAACACACTGCTGATCATTAGCAGAAAGCTAACACAACCCAGCGTCATCACACTGCTGATCATTAGCAGAAAGCTAACACAACCCAGTGTCAACACACTGCTGATAATTAGCAGAAAGCTAACACAATCCAGTGTCAACACAATGCTGATAATTAGCAGAAAGCTAACACAACCCAGCGTCAACACACTGCTGATCATTAGCAGAAAGTAACAACCCAGTGTCAACACACTGCTGATCATTAGCAGAAAGCTAACACAACCCAGTGTCAACACATTGCTGATCATTAGCAGAAAGCTTACACAACCCAGTGTCAACACACTGCTGATAATTAGCAGAAAGCTAACACAATCCAGTGTCAACACAATGCTGATCATTAGCAGAAAGCTAACACAACCCAGTGTCAACACACTGCTGATCATTAGCAGAAAGCTAACACAACCCAGTGTCAACACACTGCTGATCATTAGCAGAAAGCTAACATAACCCAGTGTCAACACACTGCTGATCATTAGCAGAAAGCTAACTACCCATAACCCACTAGGCCACTGCTGTATTTAATGTGCCAACAGATTTAGATGAAAATTTGTTCTGCCAAAAAATACTACACAAGACATATTATTTAGTACTTTGTGTTTATTAAATTTCACAGGTACCGATTTTTTGTTTTGAAAACAATTGACATTTCAAGAATACTTTATTTTGTGGTCTTATCAATTCCTTCTATCAGAGCAACTGGGAAATGGAATTTTACTGAAATTTATGGTTTTGGTAGTCACCACACAATCTTACAATAATGAATTCACAGAACATATTTAATTAAACAGAACTTACAACCCAGAGAGGTCGACATCGTTTGATCTCTGATTCTGCACGGTTTTCTGTGCAGACATGTTCTATAAATAACTTTACAACAATAGCTCTTGTCCACTGATGCCTAAAAAAGAATGTACAGGTAAACAATTTTCCATTAGTCCATTTAGATAAGAAGTAAAACTGCCTGTATAAAAAGATATATTGTACTATCATAATAAAGGTTTATAGAATCCATTTTATGTATGTTTCCTTTTAAATAAAGGTTAAGACTATGACATTTATATTGGTTCCATACGACATTTTATAAGATAATAGATGAATATCTGATTTGACTAACCTAGCCTCCTGAATTCCTCTTTTACATCGTTCACCAAACTGACAATTTTTTGCATCACCCAATCCCAGAATTCTCTCTACTATAGGTCTATAATCACACACTTGTCTTAACCACTTTATTCTACTGGCTGGGGAGTTAAGCTCATCCTCTCTTGGTTCCAAGTTCTTTGTCAATAGATGCAGAGCAAGTACATCTAAACACTGTTTTGAAAAAAAAATGGATCGTTACATCAGCACCATTATTGTTTAACTTGTCTTCTTTTTTACGTTGGGTAATTTCTGTAATAAGTGAGAGATACATGTAACATGTTCTTACCATACTCTTGACTGTTTGATTTGCTCTATACACTATAGCTGTCTATTACATTGTTATACAGTTTCCAAGTTACATGTGGCCAGTAATGGGGGTCTTACCAGTACTGGGCTTCCTCAGTCAATAAAACCCAGGTTCTGGCAATAAATATACAACTGCTGAAAGAGTAGCAGTAAATTAAAGGTGTTTGATTTGAAAAGGTTTAAGTGCAATTAATTTTGATGTCTGTCAATAAAATTACATCAGAATATTTTTAATGTAATTGAATATAAAACTTGTTCCATCACTGACACCTGTTGCTTAATGTTAGGAAATTAGAGTCAAAATACAATGACCTGTCAGGTATTTTCTACCTATTGGTCAACCAATTCTTAATACAGATAACAGCTGTTTAGAAAACTGCTTCATTCTGTTTACTTTAAAGCTCTTCATCAGTGATAGCTTGGACATTTTAATTGCAGCTACACATGCGTGACTCAGGTAATTTTCAACTTTTTACTTGTTGCATCTACATTGTACTCTATGGCTATCTTCCAGATTAGAAGTTTGAAGTTCCCTGAGTCATGCATGAATAGCTGCAATTTAAATGTCCAGCTCGTTCTTATTAAGAGCTTTAAAGAAAACAGATTGAAGCAGTTTTCTAAACAATTGTTATCTATTTTTGGAATTGATCGAGCAATAGGTAGAAAATACCTGACAGGTCATAGTAGCGAGCATCGCAGATGCGAGCTATACGGTTACATGGGTGTGTGTAAAAAAAGTCACGTGATCCATATGAACAAATCCATTTCAGATGGTAGCTGAGCTATCCGAAGAAAATATTGTAGACGAACGAAAAAATATATAATATAAAAGTAGACATAAATAATTTTGACATCGATAAAATTAAAGTGTTTATTTTTTAAATTACTACAAAAATGCCAGACAAATTTGTTTTCAATCTGAAACGCTGTATTTGAAATTGAGTTTTGTGACGTCACCAACACATTGGAAAAGACGTCACGCCATCAATGGAATGTAGAGGCACCGTTGGGGGGCTCTGAAGTAACGACATGAACAATGTGCGATGCTCGCATTTAGGCTGTGCCTACATTCATATTATTTTGACTATAAAATAGCAGCAAAATTCAGGTGAAATGCAGAACTAAAATTAGCTTCTACAATAACAAGAGCATATCAGGACACCAATTTATATACGAAACACAAAAAACTAAAATAATCTTTAGAATTGAGTAAAATTTGACTTACAATTTCTTCATCAGTAACAAGATACATTGATTTGTGTTCCTGGAAATCCATAACCCTCTGGCTACACTCAGGCCATACACTGACCATGTAGGAAAAATTCTTGAATCGTGCTGCATACAGAATGTAGGTCATATGAAATCCAAATAAGGAAGGCAGGAGTCTGCCGAATTCTCCTCTGATCAGCTGTCGGCATCCTATCATTACATTTTCACAAATAATCTACAATATATCATTAAAGATATTTTAATAACAAACATACTGAGGTTAAAATAACTATTTTTCAAATATGCAATAAGGAAAACTGTTGTAGAATATATACTGAAAGTATTTTTTTTTACAGTCAAAATACAATGACCTGTCAGGTATTTTTTACCTATTGGTCAACCAATTCTTAATAAAGATAACAGCTGTTTAGAAAACTGCTTCAATCTGTTTTCTTTAAAGCTCTTCATCAGTGATAGCTTGGACATTTAAATTGCAGCTACTCATGTGTCTATCAGGTAACTTTTAAACTTCTAACTTAATTATACTCTACAGCAATCTCTCCATTAAAGTTACCTGAGTCATGCATGAATAGCTGCAATTTAAATGTCCAGCTCTTTCTGAGTAAGAGCTTTAAAGAAAACAGATTGAAGCAGTTTTCTAATACATGACAGGTCATTGTATTTTGACTATAATGTCATACAGGAACAGAGGCAATCACTTAAAACCATTGAAAAACTACTAATCTTAACATTTTTTCAATAAAAATAGATCAACTTAAAAGCTACCTTGCATTCTGACTCCGTTTGGACAGGATAAACCATGTGAACAAAGTCAGTCGTGTACAACTGAAGAATAGCCATGTTAACATCTCCATGGAAACCATTAAGCAGTTTACCCAGTGGCAGATCTCCTAATAATTCCGCAGCTTTCATTACAACATCAAAATTTAAATCTAAACAAGAAGTAAAAAAATTAACACAAGCACATGCCTTTCCACTTAAACACATTCTCCTTTTAAAATTTTATGGACACACAAAATAATGAAGCTAACCAAAGCAAATGAAATATGTACAAACAAGTTTATACTACAGTGATAGCTGATATGTCTGTTGTGTTGACAATGAATTGTGAATCCTTTAAACCATTATCTCAGATACAATAACAAGGAATAAATGAGGTTTCCAATAATGGTATGATTATAAGAAATTGTACAAAGGCAGATGGAATTGTGTCAATTTTATCGTCCCAAACACTAAGAAGCTCCAAAACAGACAATCCTGAAATTCCATTGGTCAAAATATTGCTGTAATTAGTTGTCTTTATTATTCAATATTTTCCAGTCAAAAATATAAAACAGAAATAACATTTTGAAGGTCTCAAATAGGAATGTCATGATTGTAGACAGTTAAATACCTTTTAAACCTTCAGTTTCTTTGACTGTCTTCAAGATGTCATCTATCTGTCTAAATATCAACCAGGAAAATGGCAGAACTGCAGAAAAAACTTTGCCTTCCAACGAGGTTGATTTAACAATAACTTCCTGTAATTCAGACTGACGTGTCGGAGACACAACATTGGAATATTTTAATTGTGTTATTTCTGAATTGCTGAAAATTTGAAGCCAAAGGTCAAATTTCCAACTCTGATGGTCACTTCTGGTCAGAATGTCAAGGTTCCTGTTAGTATCTATGAAGGCAATTATACTGGCTAGAATTGGTATAACTTTGGCATGAAGACAATGTACAGCGAACCGCCTAAAGCCAAGAAAAATAAAGGTTCATATATTACTTTTAAATACACAAATTATTTACATTATAAACTATATATATACTAAACACTGCAAGATGAACAATATTTGTTGTCTTTCCAGTCTTGTTATACATAGCTTATGAACAATTGTACTACAATATAATTGCATCATTACAAAATAACTTATAGAATCTTAAAATTTACTGTTGGTACCTGAATGTTCCAGCTCTATTGATGTTTCCTGTTTCTGTAGACAACCAGTTGGCTGTCAGATGTCCTCCAACACTTTCTTCTTTTTCTGACAGAATTTTCATAAGATGAAAAGCGATACCATCCAATAAATGATCTGCTATGCCTTTGAATATGGGCAAGAAAAAAAAGAAAATATTTAAAGACATACTGCATATCTTTCAACATATAAATGATATAAAATGTATAAATCCATATTGGGTAACGTATGAGCATATTTATACTGACAGAGCATGTGAATTGTTCTTATAATCACAGAAAGAGATTTGAGCAAGTTAGGGTATTGATATTGTGTACTGGTGTGTGATGGATTATGAGTGATCAGATTTATGCACAATGAATAATTGCATTCTTCTATTAGCTAAAATTGTAGTATTTTTTATATTTCACTATAAATTATTTAGAACTCTTTCTGTATTTACTGACACCAGGAGTGGATGATTCTTGATTGGAACAGTTCTTGAATTATAATGTCAATTGAACAGCTACTATTCAATAAATTTATCTCTGACATCAGTCTAGAATAACAGCTACTAATATAAAGCTATTTAAAGTAATAAGTATATTTGGTCATTTTTTTAACCAATAAAACATATTTAATCAACATCTGCATACTGATTATTTTTAATGTTATATAGACAAACTAATAACTATAATTATCTATGCAAGCTTACCTGTGGTATTATTAAGAAGATTTAATACAATTTTCAGTCTTCCTGTTCCTCTGTTGGAGTCTTTTTCTAGATCTTTGACTCTAGCCAGAGCCGGTTGTACACAGTTAAGCATCAAATGGTTGATATCAAAGTGTCGTTTTGGACAGACAATCTTGTCAAGAGCTGTTTCTTCAAAGTTTATATCTTCTAAACTGACATTATCTTGTTTTCCCATCTGATTATCTTGTTCCTCTACGAAGTTGTCATGGTGATTTGTAACTTTTGAAGGACTTAACAAAGCACTAACTGTTTTACCATGCATGTCTGCAACTGATGGAATGTCCTCTGGAGAAGGGTGAAGGTCATCAATATGGACAGAGTGCCACAATCCACACTGAAAAGAGTTCAATTGTTACATAAATGTTCAAATGTTTATGCAATATTAATTATTAAGTAAATTAATTTTGCTACATTACTTTCTGCATATTTTCAAAATATATTATATAAATATAAGTGTAAGAGGAGTAAAAATATCAGCTAAAAATACAGTATTGTTTACTCCTTAAAAATGTTGCAATTGTACAGAGAAGACATGAAATTCTGTAAATGTATGTTTGTTTTAATGGTGTTTAATGTTGCTTTCTGCAATTTTTCACCTTTATTATGGCATTCAGTTTTTAAGACAGAGTACCCAGATGGAACCCATGACCTTCAGTAGGAAATCTGGTAGTCCTTGTCACTTAAGATTGGAGTCAAGCACACATTGCACACAGTGAGACTCCAACATGAAACCTCAGACAGGCATGTGATCAATAGCAGACTACTTAATCACTGAGCCACCGAAAGTATTAAATAATTTCAAGCACTTAGTATACACTTTAGTAAAGAACAGAAGGAAAAAGGTTTTTAAGTTTAAAAGTTTAATTTGTGTTGTTTGCAAAAGATGAAACTGAAAAATTAGTAAAAAAAAAATGTCATCTTTTTAGACAGATTTACCTCCCTTGTTAGAAAATGTCCATTATTTTATTTCTATAGTAAACTTGTTTTAGTAATAAAATTGCTTAAAACCATTAAAATATTGAGTCTATTGTCTATGGTAAATGCTTTATATTTTATAATAATTTTGCCATCAATGTAAGTATCTCTTTCAGATTTCAGAAGAATGGCAAATGATGTGAAGTCTTCCTTAAGCCAACACTGATAAGTCATTGGATAACTACAACAATGTTTCTACAATGCTGATAAAAATATAATAATTCTTTTACCTGGAATCCAGTAAAGCATCCACCAGCAATACCTGGCAGCTGTATCAGGAAGACCACATGGATGGCATAAGTTCTCTCCCCTTGCACCTGTAACTCTCCTTGTACAGTATACCTGGCACAAGCTATCAGGTCTGCATTCTGGTCTCCACTGTCACACTGTACTATCAGTAACATGTCTGAGCCATCACTCTGGTCAAAACAGGATCTGAAAAAAAGACCCAAATTGTAGGAATTATGTTGCCCTGTTATAACTGTCCCTGTACAGTATACCTAGCATAAGCTAACAGATCTGCATTCTGGTCTTGACAGTCAATACCATGTCTCATTCAGTTCTCGGCCGCGGCAAGACATTCTTTCATTAACAAGAAAATGTGTCTCTGCGACACTGATGTCCTGCTTGCAACATAATGGCAAACACGCCCCTTTTCTAAGTTCACTTTGGCCTGATATATTTAGCACAGCCCTACATATTTTAGCCATTGAAATTGTCTCATCAAACTGTAACTGTGTAGCAAGTTTCATGAAGATGTTAAATCATATTCATAAAAAACATTAAAATGTGTATTGGCATCACTGATGGCCCGCTCGGCACATGTTGGGGACAAAGCCCTACAGAGGAGATCTCATTATGTGGTAACTATGTACCAGGTTTCATGAAGATGTGAAGTCACCTTTATTACAAAAAATAAATTTCAATGCAAAGGTAAGTCTTAGGTAGGACAGACAAACAAACAGATTAATAAATGAACAGATGATCGCAAATTAATATATCCCCCAAAAATTTGTTGGTGGGACAAACAAATGTTCAACGCAAAGGTTAACCTGAGGTAGCACGGACAAACAAACAAAACACCTGTATGTCCCCAACTTTTTTTGGCTGGACATAAGAAGTGTAATACTACAACAATAAAACCAACACACATGTAATAAACCTATAACACACCTGACTTTCCTGCTGAACTGTTGTTCTGTATCAAAGGACTGCAGTGTCAGTAGTGTAACATTCTGTCTCTGTATGGGTATAAATCTACATAGGATTTCTATGTCTGCTGTGGACAGTAACTTTGAGTTGGTTGTTATCTAAAAAATATATGAGAAAACACAATAAATAAAGGATTCTGTTCAAGCTTGAAGATTTGTGGTTTGTTTATAGGATAAAGTTTGTAAGTTGTATTTGATCTGCACAGAAATCTTTAAACAAATTTTGTGTAGCCTTGATTTTAATAGTTAAAACCTACAATCTACTATCTAGACTGTAAAATGAATACACAAACATCCTTTTTATTTATAAGAATGCTTCAGTTAATTTTAAATAAATTTACAATGAAGTTACTTTATCATATACCACAGACTTGCCAAGTATGTCATCAGGTGATGTATAGGATATGCATTCTTGTTGGGGGTTGTCTGGTCATAATACCAAAAGTCTGGTCATGGACTATAAATTAGATGAGGTGTAAAGAGATTACCATGCTCCGTACAAGCTAAAGATCCCCTCATTGCAGCTTACAGAGGCAGTTCTCCACCCCTACCCAATACTCCATACTTTTCCAGTGGTGTCAACAATTCATTTCCTGAATAGATTTATTATTTGTTAAATTGCTCTAGTCCTGAATATAACAAAAATCAATCAATCAATCAATCAATTAAAACTGTGTAATAATTCTGAATGTCTTACCTGGGCATGTATGTTATGTTGTTGCTGATCCACCATTTTATAATGAAGATAATCAACCAAGCTGTCATGATGTTGTTCCCTAAAGTAAATACTGAAGACTGCCATCTCCTGCTCCCAGACTGCCGCTGGTGTGGCACACCATAACATTATAGACTGGGCTTCTGTTAGGATCTATGTAAATAAATATAAAATGGTAGGTGAACAGTGAGAAGATCCCATTAGGAGGGTTTCAAGTAACTATATCTAAAACCTTTATCTGAAGGTTTGTTTTGTGACTTGGAAAACAGCATACACATCTGGTATGACAACACTTATTTATTTTTTGAAAGTAGAAATCAAAAACTGTTCATCAAAATATATATACATTATTCATATGCTGTATTAAATTATATATTAGCCTTAAACACAGGTAGATTTCTAATCTGTTTGTGGCAAGTACAAATACAGTCAACAAAGAGAATCCAGTCAACTTCTTGGTTACAAAGGTTGCTGCGCAAGCTAGTAATAGCATGACCTAAGAAAACAAATACCGTAAAATGGTGTGTATAGTCTGCATTTACCTATTGTCCGCGCCCCTTTCTTGGACCAGAAAATTGCGGAAAAATTCTTATATGCATGTACGATGATCCGCATGTACAAGTTTTCACAAAACGTCTCAAGATGAAGACATCCAAGTCCGATTTGGCCGCACTTCTTAACATGTTTTTACTTTAATATATAATTTATTCTCTTTTTAAATATCATTTATGTTTATTAATTTCTAGTGATTGTAATAAATTAAATAAAAAATAGAGCATTGTTTCTCATATCGTCTATTTTGATCGTTGTTAAAATGGAAAATCACACATTTGAAAACCAAAACAATTTGTCAACTTTGATTCATCAACCAAAACAAAGAAAAACAAAAAGATAACATGTTTTATTTTAATCTCTGAATGATTGCAATCAAAACATCGATCTTTAAACACTTGAGGTTACATAACGATGCAATTTGCATTTTACGCAATACAGGTTACACATCTACTATTTTCGTATCTGTTTTAATTTTTATTCGTCCTATACAATTAATATAATATTACTAAAAATAATTTAAGTAAAAATTAATATCATAACAACGTATACATATGGACGTTTGTAAAAGAATAATGTTAGAATAGTACGAAAAGTATAGCATATGACACTACAACAAAATGGCAACCGCCATTGACAACAATCAACGAGACAAAAACAAACTCGACCGAGTCTGTATTTATGTATAATCCGCACCATTCCTTTCCAACTAAAATTAAATGAAAAAAACGCAGACAATAGGACCTTACAGTAATATATTTAACAGCACATGGTAACCAGAACATTACACTAAATATACTTGGAAGTAAGGACAAGGGCACCAGAAGACTCCATTTGGACACTAACTGAATACAGTA
This sequence comes from Limnoperna fortunei, assembly GCA_944474755.1. Taxonomy (NCBI): domain Eukaryota; kingdom Metazoa; phylum Mollusca; class Bivalvia; order Mytilida; family Modiolidae; genus Limnoperna; species Limnoperna fortunei. The sequence goes on from OX104118.1 coordinate 67,376,870, forward strand.
AAAACATTTGTATACCTTTTATATATATAAAATTTAATAATTTCAGAATAAGTATGTATATATATTTCATATATAATGAAATATATACTGTCAACTAGAACTTAGTATAACAAACAACATGTAACTCAAAATTTCAATGAATGCAGAAAATATTAACTATACATCATATCATGATGTCAATATAACAACAAACCTCCTTCTCAATTTCTGGTATTGCTTGATCATCACATCTCTTCTCTTGACATACATGGAGTATGATGGCAGCACATGTGTCGTCATGGTAACCCATAAAGGCATCACCTATCTTACGGATGACTTTCCTAGAATATTAAAAGAAGCATATTTCATTTGACTGATTAATTCATAACACCCAATCAAATGTGTGTATCATTTATGGTAAATTTAATGAACTGGTTTAAATTTTATGAACTGGTTGCTGGTTACAAATTGTCACACCATGTCTGTATAAGGGTCTGGGTTGATGAGTTAACCAAGTCTTAACTATCTGTATTTGTCAGTTAAATGTAGCTAATCACCAGATGTAAGATTTTTATCAAAACTAGGAACACATAAAATGCGACTTGTGAAGAAACCAAAAAAAAAAAGGTTAGATACTCCCTCCATCAATAATACTGGTCTGATTGGATATAGCTTGATTATTGCTGATAATGGCATTTAACGCTTTTCAGTACATGTCTATTCAAGTTAATATAATAGATTATTATGCTGTCATCTACAAATTCTTACTCATTCTTATGAATAACTGTCAGAAAATTATAATAAACAATCTTCCCTTAATTTTACAAATATGCAGAAGAAAATTTCATCACTAAAATTCATTTGTAATCATGTACACACATTTGATGGTCAGGTTAATACCCTCTGTATGTGCGAAATATCATGAGATACCTTTGTGCATAATGAGCAGGGCTTTTATTTTCACAAAGAGAGTGAGCCCATTTCTGTAATTTATCAGTCAGTTCCAGTTGCTCTGGTGTCAGCATTGTCTTCAGAGACAGGAAGTGTTTCTCCAGTCGGTTAATCAGAGGTATAGGGAACTTGTTGTACACAATCTGTTTCTCTGCTACTACTATCAATCTTAAACACAATTTTCAAACCATTTATATATAATTTTTTTATTTCTTTCTTCACTCAATTTTAAAGAGATATTTTAAATAAATTAACGATTATACCCAATACAACTAGACAATGTCGATCTAGCAATCGCTGATACCCCCGCTTTTGTGAAAATTTCTATCGTTTTTCGTGGATTGTGACCTTGAAATTGGATGGATTTCCACCAAAATCAATAGGCTTCTTACCAACAAAATATATAAGAATATTTTACAGTTTCATTAAAATCGGATGAAAACTTTTTGAGTTATTTTCCGGAAACAACTTTTTGTAAAAATTTCTAACATTTTTCGTGGACTGTGACCTTGAAATTTGACAGATTTCCCCCAAAATCGATAGGCTTCTTACCAACCTGATATATAACAATATCCCAAAGTTTCATTCAAATCACATGCAAAATTTTTGAGTTATCATCCGGAAACAACTTTTTTGTAAAAATTTCTAACGTTTTTCGTGGACTGCGACCTTGAAATTTGATGGATTTCCCCCAAAATCAAAAGGCTTTTTACCAACCTGATATATAACAATATCCCAAAGTTTCATTCAAATCGGATGCAAACTTTTAGAGTTATTGTCCGGAAACAACTTTTATGTTAAAATTTCTAACGTTTTTCGTGGACTGTGACCTTGAAATTTTACGGATTTCCCCCAAAATTGATAGGCTTCTTACCAACCTGATATATAACAATATCCCAAAGATTCATTCAAATCGGATGTAAAATTTTAGAATTATCATCCGGAAACCAAATGTGGACGTACGTACGGACGGACGGACGGACGGACATGAGGACCACTATATACCCCCGACTCTGTCGAGCGGGTCTATAAAAATAACACACCACAACACACAAAGATTTGGCTCCTTGCTTGTTTCAACTTGCGCGCCACTTAATTTCTACCATACACGCTCATTAACTTCATTAAACATTTGGGATTTATCTATCATGCTACCAACAATATACTGTAAACAAAGATGGTGGCTAAGAAAATAGCAAGAATCTTTGTGCTGAGAAACCACATTTAAAAAAAATTGTACAATAATTTTTTTGTGCGAGATCATTGTATCATGACATGTATGAAGGTCGAGCATCACTGCAGGCAGGGTATGTACCAAACCTTAATTGCCAATTGTCTTGAGTAATCTGTCATCCTCCACCAATAAAAATTTAAGGCCATAATATCACTGAAAGTGGTATTTAACCCCATAAAAAAAGCAAACGAATGTACAAATAGACTTTAGGTAAAGGGAGATAATTTATGTTAATAATTTTAATGATTTTGATAATCTATATTTCCTTTTGCGAAAGTGTTGTTATCAGTAATAATATGTAAACCTCTCTTTCCATACCTGAAATGTTCATGTACCCTACACTTTACTCTGTGTGTGCCAAGTCCAAGATCTACATACTTTTCTCCTCCAAATCTGACATAATACTGAAAAATAACAGAAATAATCACCCTCTGAACTTTACATCAAATCTCCAACTATTTGTTCATTTGTTCTGCTATTGAACATGTTTGGATGAAATGAACGAAAGAAATTTGTTGTATTAGAGTTCATAGAATATATATTTCTTGATTTACATTGAATTAACATAAAGAGATAATGAACTCTTAGCTGCTATTAAAATACTGGAATGTCAGTATGTGGTATAAACATGAATGTGTGCCTTGTAATAATATACAAATTTATAGCCTTCCTAAGAAGTGGACATCCTGAATGCTTTAAGACAACCCAAGCAAGTTGACAATTCTGTATTTCCACCAATTAAGTAGGCTGCAATTGTTTTATTAAAAGGAGCAAATCAACATAGACCAACTTTATAGAATAAGCATGCTTTTAAACAGCATTATTTCTCATAATTCTGTGTTTTCAAAACTTCGTTGCCATCAGTGATTGAAAATTTAAATAATACAAACAATTTCCAATTGTCGATTACATGAGTTGAAGGAATAGTATTGTCACCCAGTTTCCGGTTGCCTACCAGTGATTTTGTTTGTTTGTTTGTTTGAATGGTGGTTCAACGCCACTTTCAGCAATTTTTCAGCTATTTCATGGCGTCCAGTTTTTATTGGGGGAGGAAGCCGGAGTACCCGGAGAGAACCCCCAACCTGCGGTAGGAAAACTGGCAATGCTTGTCAATTAAGATTGGAGTCGAGTACACCCTGCCTGCAGTGAGAATCGAACCCGCAATCTCAGTGTTGACAGACCACGTGATCAATAGTAGACGAACTACCTTGACCACTCTGTACCAGTGATTTTGAGGGTGATAATAGTATTGTCTCCCCGTTTCTGGTGGCCAATCACATTATTTCGAGGATGACAATAGTATTGTCTCCCAGTTTCTGGTTGCCGATCACATGATTTCGAGGATGACAATAGTATTGTCTCCCTGTTTTCGGTTGCTGATCACGTGATTTTGAGGATATCAATGGTATTTTGTCCTCATTTCAGGCTGCCGATCATTTGATTTGGAGGGTGACAATAGTATTGTCTCCCCGTTTTCAGTTCCGGTTTCGAGGTTGTCACCCTCCTCAAGCAAATTTTCGCTGTTGTCTAGCAAGACATCTTATTTATATAAGTCACATGATATTATTTTGAGCTAATCAGTGTTTTTTTAAGTGAGGTTTAATATTCCTTATTGTAAACTATTTCTCATAGACTTCTATCAACTGTAGATTAATACTGGCAAATAACAACAAGTAGATTCATTTCAAAGATATTTTATGGAGTATATAGACCCATAAAAATATACAAAATCGAGGTTAACTATGCATTAATATTATTTTGGTTACAAATCTGGTATTTTTATTACATTACAAAATGTCCACCTTACCTGATTAAGAGCATCATAAAGACTTTCATACAAGTTCTCCAGGTTCAGTAGAATTACAGTACTGCCCGTCTCCATACAGACTTTAATACGGTTGATGTTTCTGCACACCTTTAAAGAAATTATACATCAATTATATGAAAAATTACTATTTATTCTATTTCTTATATAGAAAGAAGCAAGATGAATTATTGAATCATGTTTTATTGCAAAGACTGTCAAGCAGTTACCATACACTAAGTCACCTCAAAAGTCCAATACAGATCACAACATTCTCCTTAAACTTGAGTCCAAAATAAAAGATTTTTGTTCAGTGTGTATGACATGTTTTCATTCATATAAATAATCTTTTCCCATTTTATACCTCTTTTATTGATTAGCCTGTGCTATAAAATTGTCATCTCTGCTATGTTGTATACCAACTTAATAGTATTGATTTATTGAGGTAGTCCACCAAAGTGAGAGTCTGCAGTCTGACATATGATAATTTTCAGAATCCGAGCCAACCAGTCACTGAACTTTTTACTTACTGCTGCTTGCGTAAACAGCAAATGTGAAATTGTAATGTAATTTAATCCCTCTCCTATAAGGTCCCTCCCACCAGGACAGAGGTCACTCCTTACTGTACGGTAATCCCTCTCCTACAAGGTCCCACCCACCAGGACAGAGACGACTCCTTACTGTACGGTAATCCCTCTCCTACAAGGTCCCACCCACCAGGACAGAGGTCACTCCTTACTGTACGGTAATCCCTCTCCTACAAGGTCCCACCCACCAGGACAGAGGTCACTCCTTACTGTACGGTAATCCCTCTCCTACAAGGTCCCACCCACCAGGACAGAGGTCACTCCTTACTGTACGGTAATCCCTCTCCTATAAGGTCCCACCCACCAGGACAGAGGCGACTCCTTACTGTACAGTAATCCCTCTCCTACAAGGTCCCACCCACTAGGACAGAGGCGACTGCTTACTGTACGGTAATCCCTCTCATACAAGGTCCCACCCACCAGGACAGAGGTCACTCCTTACTGTACGGTAATCCCTCTCCTACAAGGTCCCACCCACCAGGACAGAGGTCACTCCTTACTGTACGGTAATCCCTCTCCTATAAGGTCCCACCCACCAGGACAGAGGTCACTCCTTACTGTACGGTAATCCCTCTCCTATAAGGTCCCACCCACCAGGACAGAGGCGACTCCTTACTGTACGGTAATCCCTCTCCTACAAGGTCCCACCCACCAGGACAGAGGTCACTCCTTACTGTACGGTAATCCCTCTCCTATAAGGTCCCACCCACCAGGACAGAGGCGACTCCTTACTGTACGGTAATCCCTCTCCTACAAGGTCCCACCCACCAGGACAGAGGCGACTCCTTACTGTACGGTAATCCCTCTCCTATAAGGTCCCTCCTATATACCAATGCAGAGGTCCATCCTAACCATATATGTCAGAGAATTTGTTTAGTTAATTAACATGTTCTCTTCACCAAAGGACATTCACATTTTCAATGCCTGATGCTTAATTAAATAAAGAAAGGACTTAGTATTTGTATTGAACTAAAAAGTAATAGAACTAAATGTCTCCTGTACAGCGGGAAAGAAAGCAAAATCACTGAACTATAATGTGATCAGAAATTCCATTTGTATAGTTGTTTATTTCATTCAACTTTCTACTACACAATTACTGGCCTGATATGTTGCTTTAAAATGATGTACAGTTATTAAACCATACCATACAGAATTGCTAGCATGTCTTGAGACTTAAATAATTTCACCCAAAATTTGCTGTACCTCAGGAACTCTTGGCTTTCACATTTTCCTACTGTGTGTCTCTATTTTGTTGTCACTTCTCCTTATGCATTTTTGAAGTTTTTTAATGTATTTTCTTGTTTGTACTTGTATGGTAGATCTTTCGAAATAATGGTAACTTTTTTTTGGTATTGTGCAATGTTTCTGCAGGTCTGTGTTGTTAGGGTATAACAATCAAGGGGAAGAGTTTTGGGATCTCTGTGTCTGTGCTGTTAGTGTATTACAATCAAGTGGAGGAGGGGGGGGTAGGAATGTCTTTGCTTTCAGGGTATTACAATCACCGGTGAGGGTTTTGGGATCTCTTTAAATTGTTTAACTCCACTGCATGTTTTATGCTAGTATACACCAACCTGTGTATATTCCTGGTCACTAGGAAAACTACTTCCAAATATGACAACAGCATTTTCCATCGTGAAGATTTTCTGTTGTAGAATTGTCAGGGCTCCGTAATTCTCTGTTAGAAGTAATAGGTACCTACTCTCACTACAAACCAACATAATCACGTCAATAAGGTTCTAATAATTCTTAACAGATTTAAATTACTATTTGACTGAAGTGAGCCTGGTTATTATGGTGAGATATTGATTCCATTGCAAAGAAGAAGGCTCCAGCATTCTAGACACAATAACCTATTGTTACTTTAAACATCAGAGAATCTTCACTGGAAGTGTAATGGGAATAATATTACAGTAGTCTGGTGTGTTTGTGCACCTAGTAAGAGTTTTATGTAAATATTTTCAGTTTCAGAATAAAATATTTATTGTTGAATATATAGTTTCTTAAAACATACAACCCAATTTGTTTAAGCTTATGAACAAAGTATTTTATTTTGAACTGGTTTTCTGTAACCAATGGTAATATCACACATGTACACAAAAACTTTATTTAGGAATAAATTAGGAAAATATTTCAACATGTAACAATTGAAACATGAAACAGTAATAAAGCAGCTAAATGTTAAACATAAAAGAAATATAACAGTCATTGAAATACTTCAGATTGATTGAAGTTGTTAGGGTCAGGTCTTATTGCTTAGCTTTTAAAGATATTTTAAAAAGCTAATGTTTACAAAATTTACGTTGTAAAATTAAAACTGTCTGAAAATGGAATATGAAGAATGCAATTATTCCATAGAACTTTGAAATAAATAAATTGTTACAAAACTAATATTGAAAGTGGAAGACACATAACATGAGCGGAATCACCAGATGCTCAAGCACAGGTTCCTGGACTATACCTTATCTTGCGAACTGTTTGTGTACTACCCATCCTACCTGTCTGATTGACTGTCTCCTTTCAGACATGCCTGTATCATACCATATGGTGTACAGTCTGGGTCAGTATCACTTGGCTGAAAGAAAACCCAGCTCATTTACAATAAAAGAAGACTTTGTCAATTTGATACTGATATTGCCTGTAATAATTGATGCTCCCTTATGATACCCCGCTCTATAAGTTTATACAAAACAATATAGATTACAGAAAATGGCTGAAAACTTACTGTCTGTAAACAAGAAGTAGGAATCAGAGAGGTCTGAAAATAAATCCCACAATATGGCATGATCATACAAAGCAACTGACAAAATTTCATCACTGTATCATTTATCATGGATGAGAAAATGTGACGAAAAAATTGTTACGAATGGAGACACACACTGACAGACTGAAAACAGTATACCCTCATATACCCATAGGGTACACGGGGGTATAAAAAATAAAACTTGCAATTATGTTAATTTAATGACAGTTTTTTGTAAGAATAAAAATATCGTATTTTATCGATTTCAATTTTCAACTGTATTAAACTGACTAAATTATTTGCCTATCCACTAAGCAAGAAACAAAGTATTAATTTGTAGTTTTTAGATTTCTACCTTTTGATCCTTGATAATAAAAGACGACAAGTTCTGGTAAAACACATCAACAGGTTCTACATTTTCTAATCCTCCAAAATTTCTCAATATGGAATGTTTTAACTGTGGCCAAGTTGGTTTATGTCCAGAAGTCTTTACAAATGCAAACAACATCTTCACTAAGCTAAGAGACAAGTACAGCATATAAAATAACTTTTAATGTGCAGCAAAAGGTATCAATAAGGACATAAAATTCAGTGATTGAAAGGGGATCCTTTTATACATGTGGTGCTTCAAAAAATGTTTTGACTTTATGATTTCTTGTGTGCAAGTGGAGACAATATTTTTATTGGATGTCTCTTCAGGTTTCAAATAAATAGAGACAAATTTCTGTGATCCACAAAGGAGTGACAATTACTAGTTAATATCCTTCAAAAATACATTTATACCTAAAAAGAAACTATTTTTAATAATACACATTTTATATTTAAAATACAGAAACAGTGTTATTCAGTCATTAATTTGGTTTATTCTTAAATCTAAATGTCACCCAAATATATCCAATTTAATAATATGTATAACAGTCTGAGATCAGAATGTATGTATGGTAATAAACTTTACCTGTAAAAGTCACGTAAACCAAAAAATTCTCTCATTTCAGTTGAAGTTTCATCAAATAATTTGAGGTATGAGGAAGCCATTGATGGAATCATAGATCTGAGAGCATTCAGTACATCATCATCAGTACTACAGATTCCACTGAATAAAACAAGAAAGCAGTACAATACAAAAATACAGTGATTTTAAAAAAAAATCAAGAATTTCGTATATATTTTCTTAAACAGCTTAATTACAATACAATTTGTTTAAATTTTTTTACAAGAATGAGGTCTGATAACATCACAAATTGGTGCAAGATTTGTAGTCAAACCTGCTTTTGAGTTATTTGTATTTTCATTTTTTGGCTTTGTTGATTGTTTTGTTGTTTTTGTTTGTATTGGTGGACCCTGTGTTGGAATTATGCTTGTCCTCAGTTTAGTATGTAACCATATCTACCACTGTGTTAATAAGTTTATATTGCAAGCAATAAAAATGCTTTGTAGACCCTGGTACTGTTCTCTTACAGTCTGGGGAAATCCAGACACATTTTTTTGTTGCTGGTAGCTCTTTGGAACACTGTTATCTGTCTTCTTGGCATTGTGGAATATTTAAATTATAGTCAGGATCATATATGTTTCTAATTAGCTCAGTTATTAGAATATCTTGATATCATACTATGGACATTATACAGTACTTGAGATTGAAAACGCAACACTTTTATCAATCCGTCAGCGATCCGTCAGCGTTCCTAAATCCGTCAGCGATCAGTTATCGATCAGTCAGATCAGTCAAATCGTTCCCAATCCGTCAGATCGTTCCCAATCCGTCCATCCGTCAATTGACGGATTCGGAACGATTTGACTGATATGACGGATCGATTTGGACTGATCGCTCCAATCCGTCCATTCAACTTCCGGTTAGTGAAATCAATATTTCGAAATGTGAAAATTCGTTTCACTCGCAAATATTAGTATACAAATGTCAACTGTTATGTCCTCATTTATGGCTCGTTTAACCTAATAATAAGGCAAAAACAGGTCTAAAGTTATAAATAATACGAAATTCCCCCGTTATATATGCATCTGTGACGAAATATAAACATCACATAGTGTCATTTTATTAACAAAATAATTTTTTAAAAAAACACACACAATGACTTAAAACAAATTGACCTCGCATGCCACGACGTACGTCTCGTATTTGTCTTCGAATTTTTTAAAGCGTAAAAAGTCGAGTCTAAAGTTATAAATCATACATGGAAATTCCCCCAATATATAACTAATGCATCTGTAACGGAATATAAACATCACATAGTGTAATTTTATTTTAAAAAAAGAAATGGAAGAAAAACACACACACAATGAATTAAAAGAATATTTGACCTCGCGTGACAAGGCGTACATCTTGTATTTGACTTCGAAATTTTTTAAAGCGGAAAAAGCGAGAAAGACGAAGGCGGAATAGTAACATTTTTTCACGTCGCGCTTTCGCGTAAGCATTATTTGTATGTATGATTGAAGTTAGTTTAACTCTATTTTCAAACACTATATTAGTCTATTTAATATGGCGTCGAGTGTTTATAAGGAAGAGCTGCAGTACCCAACGAAACAGCAGACCTTCGACAGGAAAACTGGTTCTCTTTGCAAATTTAGGGATGAGTCGAGCACACCCTCTCACTGTAAGGGTCGAACAGATAATTCGGTGATCAATACTAGATTACTGACTACCTTAACCACAACGGTCGAGGTTTTTTATTATAAACGCGTAAAAAGATCATTTGTCGTGGTTTGATCAGATTTCTTTTTGTGCCACAATTCCTAAGAATTCCGGTGTATAATACTGAGAAAGATTTACGACAAAAGCGAATACATCTATTTATATATTTTATTCAATATCTAATTGTGTCACATGAATTTACACAGAATTAAATGTCAAATAAAGAATAAACGCGTTTGTATATAGAAGCTTACGAGTTAAAGACGCAAACATGTAAGCATAATTTTAAAATCAATTCTGCTTTCGCATTTTAGCCGTCACAATTTGTTTATTTTACGATGTCTGTTATAGTCATTCGATATTTAATGATATATAAGTAGAAATGGTTTCCTTTAAATTCGGAAGTGTTTGAAATTAGTTACTTGGTATCACGTTTTTTAGGAAGGGGGTGGAGTGGTTCAGGACATAATAGAATTGCCGCGAACCATAGTGATGTGTTTAGAGAGTACTTGCACGCTAAGGATCTCTTTTGTAGATTTCGAAAAGGAGAAGGCTTAAAATTTTCCGCCCATACCCATACCACTTATTTTTCCAGTTGAATTCAAAATGATTGCCCTTTTTTCTATCTTTCTCTAATTGATTGAGGGAGCCTCGGTGGCCGAGTGGTTATGGTAGTCTACAATTGATCACGTTGTCTGTCAACACCGAGGTTGCGGGTTCGAGTCTCAAGGCGGGCAGGGTGCACTCGACTTAATTGACAAGGATTGCCACTTTTCCTACCGAAGGACCGGGGTTTTCTCCGGGTACTCCGGCTTCCTCCTCCAATAAAAACTGGACGCCATGATATATCTGCAAAAATTGCTGAAAGTGGCGTTAAACAATATTTAAACAAACAAACAAACAAACAAATCTAATTGATATTTAACTTATTCTCGTCATGAACACCCTCGCTGAAAGAAAAGCAAGCATCCAATCAATCAATCAATGAAGAAATAAGTTATTCAAATTGAATGACAATCTTTTAAAGGGTACGTTTTGAAAAGGTTCTGTTTTATCGATATGACTGTAATGACGATGTTCAAACCGATCTTCATAGACCTTGGGAATTAATGACGTTTTGTTAAAAAAATTTCGTACTATAACACGTGTCTATCTGTAACACATTTTTACGCTTAACTGCAGTATTCACAGACAAGTCTCACCGGCGTTATTAGGGCCTCAGTGGCTGATTGGTTAGTCATCTACTAGTTATTACATGCCTATAAACAGGTTGCGGATTTTCGAACGGCTGCAGATAGGGTGTGCCCGACTCCAACTGTATTGACTTGTCCGTTTTAACCGTGTACTCCGGCTTCCTCCCACCCCACCCCCAATAAAAAATGGACGGCATGAAATAAATGAAACAATCCAGCGTAATTGTTATTATACTTTTTAATTTCTTTTATTGCCTGTCAAATAAAACTTGTGACCAGAATCGCTGTATATTTTACAATACAACTTTTTGTTTAGTAAACAATTTGTTTTGATTAACAATGCTTATTCAACAGTTCAACAATTGTTTATACACAACAGTTTTATAATTGTATTTAAAAATGTTGTAGACTAAATAAAAACACGTAGGAATACATTTAAGTAACTAGTAATGATGTCAAAAAGAGGCCACGTACTTTCCTAAATGAAAATAAATTTGTTACTGATTGGGCGAGTCGAGTCGGCTTAATATACGACAAAAAATATACATGTAACAAGCCGCAGAAAAAAAAATACGCCGAAATCACGAATCGCGGAAATAAAAAAAGAGAATCAATAAAGGATTACGAAAATAAAACATTTACCTCGTCGCAACTGATGTGCCTTAAATCGAAGTTGTTTTAAGGTTTACAGGGCGAACCCGCAAATATGTCCAGTTTTAAAGAAATTTGCTTTATTATATAATACATGTATAAGGTAAATAATTTTTTCTTTGAATAAGTTTGCTTATATTATTTTTAAGAACGAGACATTGTATTAACTATTCTTTTGAATACTTGCGTTTATTTTATTATAAATTTTATTATAAATGCATATATAATATACAAATCACGCAGAATTCGTTTTATCTTTAAATTATTAATGTATACGTATCCGTCAATAAACTGACTGATTTATGCATATAATTAAATGATGGATTGTGGATCGCTCTGATTGAACTGATCGCTGACGGTTACCAAGGTAATGACGGATTCACAATGTTGGATGGATGTATTCATCATCAATCAGTCAGCGATCCGTCAGCGTTCCAAAATCCGTCACCAATCAGTTATCAATCAGTCAAAGTGTTGCGTTTACGGGTGCAAGTACTGTACTGTACACAAAGTTGGTGGTTAACAAAATAACAACAATCTGCATATAGAGATACATTAAATATTTTTGTGTGACATTGATTTCTAACAGCATGAGAGCATGGGAGACCTTCAGAACTCTGTGATAATTGTCTCATGCCATTGGGAGCATGGGACCTTCAGAACTCTGTGATAATTGTCTCATGCCATTGGGAGCATGGGACCTTCAGAACTCTTGGATAATTGTCTCATGCCATTGGGAGCATGGGACCTTCAGAACTGTGTGATAATTGTCTCATGCCATTAAGAGCATGGGGACCTTCAGAACTCGGTGATAACTTGTCTCATGCCATTGGGAGCATGGGACCTTCAGAACTCTGTGATAACTGTCTCATGCCATTAAGAGCATGGGGACCTTCAGAACTGTGTGATAACTTGTCTCATGCCATTAAGAGAATGGGGACCTTAAGAACTGTGTGATAACTTGTCTCATGCCATTAAGAGCATGGGGACCTTCAGAACTGTGTTATAACTTGTCTCATGCCATTAAGAGCATGGGGACCTTAAGAACTCTGTGATAATTGTCTCATGCCATTAAGAGCATGGGGACCTTCAGAACTGTGTGATAACTTGTCTCAAGCTACTGAAGGTTAACTCCAAACCATACATTATTATGAAGGCCAATTTTCTTAAGCTTTATTTGCCAACTTTAAAACAATTGTATACAACAGATGTTTAAAAAAGCTTAAGAAAATAATTCCCAATGATGAAAAAATGTAACCTAAAAAGTAAATTCATCGGACCTTAAGTTAACCACAAACTAGATCAAGGTTTTATGTTAACTTACTGTGCACTGTTAATGAGCTCTTGTTCATCAGGAACCTCTCTCTGTACCAGTATACCTCTGTTCATCTTAGCTGGGTCTAATGCCCAGTTAGATATTCCAATGAAGGCAACCTACAACATATCATGTAAAGATGAATATAAAAAAAAGGATTCTCTTGTTTGCTCATGTAACTGAGACTTCAAAGCTTGGAAATTGTAGGATTTACTTTCTTTCATTTCAACACATATGAAGTATCCAATAGACAAAGGAATGCTTGCAGTCCTATTAAAGGCAAATTGTTGTGGTCTTCAACAAAAACCTACAATGGTACCCGATGTTCAAAGCTAAACTTGTCCAAAATGTTATGTGCTCTCCATAAATCCGATAGAAAACCAGAGGCTCTTAAGAGCCTGTATCGCTCACCTGATTTTATAGGCAAGGAAGATGGCATTTCCCTGATGTTAAAGTAAGTCCCGTAATTTTCAATAAACTTTAAATAGGACCATCCAAACAATATTACTAGAAAGCTTTGTTTCATTGGTTAACCAGTTGTATAGAGAAGATTTTTTTTATTTGCCCATAGGGTCCTATGTTAAACTAAGTCCTGCGGCGGAGGTGGCCATTTTGAATTTCCAATTGCCATAAAAAACATAAACTTTATAAAGGACCATCCAAACAATATTGCTAGTAAGTTTTTGTTTCCATTGATTAACCGGTTTCAGAGAAGAAGCCTTTAAAAACTTTTTCCCATAGGGTCCTATGTTAAACTAAGTCCTGCGGTAGCGGCCATTTTGAATTACCAATTGCCATAAAAAACATAAACTTTATAGAGGACCATCCAAACAATATTGCTAGTAAGTTTTGTTTTGATTGGTTAAACGGTTTCAGAGAAGAAGCCCTTTTAAACTTTTTTCTCATAGGGTTGAATGTTAAACCAAGTCCTGCGGTGGCGGCCATTTTGAATTTCCGATTGGGATAAAAAACATTAACTTTATAGAGGACCATCCAAACAATATTGCTAGTAAGTTTTGTTTCCATTGGTTGGCCGGTTTCAGAAAAGAAGCCTTTCAAACTTTTTCCCATAGGGTCCTATGTTAAATTAAGTCATGCGGTGGCAGCCATTTTGAATTTCCAATTGCCATAAAAAACACAAACTTTATAGAGGACCATCCAAACAATATTGCTAGTAAGTTTTTGTTTCCATTGATTAACCGGTTTCAGAGAAGAAGCCTTTTAAAACTTTTTCCCATAGGGTTCTATGTTAAACTAAGTCCTGCGGTGGCGGCCATTTTGAATTTCCAATTCCCATCTAAAACAAAAACTTTATAGAGGACCATCCAACCAATATTGCTAGTAAGTTTTGTTTTGATTGGTTAAACGGTTTCAGAGAAGAAGCCCTTTTTAACTTTTTTCCCATAGGGTCCTATGTTAAACTAAGTCTTGAGGTGGCGGCCATATTGGTTTACCAATCAAAATAAAAAACACAAACTTTGTAAAGGTCAATCCAATGAACATTATGGCCACGTTTGGTTTCAATTGGCCAAGTGGTTTCAGAGAAGAAGATTAAAATGTAAAAAGTTTACAGACGCCGACGACAACGACGACGACGACAACGCCGACGGACGCAAAGTGATAACAATAGCTCACATGACCCTTTGGGTCAGGTGAGCTAAAAAGCTTCAGTTTTAAATTTATACATAGTAATATTTTAACAAAATATACTAACCTTTTTGTGAGGCTCTGGATCTTCATCATCTGGGCAACCATCTTCTAACAGGGGATGTAATGTCTACAATATATATACACAAAATACAAAGCAAGTATGCTGATTTTAAATCAAGTTCTTATATATCGACATATAGTGTGTGTAATGGTTGTTTTAATACACATAATTAGTTTGTGTTAAAACTCATGATTCTCTCAGGGTTGAATAAATTACGGGCAACACTTATGATTTGAAAAGTTTTATTAAACTGTTGAGAAAAATAAGGACTACTTAGTCCATTTGGCCCTTTGAAAGAAATAATCAAGTACATTATATAACTAAATATCAGTGAGATGGTATCCATCTCTGTGGGCCCCGCCAACTTTGAGGTCCAAGGTCATCAACAAGGTATGCGACACATTGCCTTGATATTATCTATACACATACCAAGTATAAAAAGCCTACCTCAAAAGATAAAAAAAAGTTATAGCCCAGACACGATTAGTTTTGGACAAACTGATGCACATACCATTATAGGGCGTCTGCCAGTACGTGGCGGGGCCTAAAAATACATTTTCAAAACTATGTAAACATTCCCTTCACTATTAAGTTATACCTTTATAACCTGAAAATCAGTCTTAATAAAATTAAAATTATAAAACTGGAATATACCCTTTTATTGACTAACAATAATACATAAATTTATACATTATTTTAACTGCAAATACAATACAAAATAACAAAGTATGCAAATATGACATATTGAACTAGTTAGTCAAACGGTATAATTGCATCAAGTTTTTAATTACAGATTGGTCTAGTTAGTCAATAAAGATATTATTACATATAGTTTTCTAAACTGACTAGCATTATTGGACGGACTCTTTGGCTTTCACTTAGTCTAATAAGGTTATCCTTGGACCAATAACTCAGCAATAATACTAAAAAACAGTCAAGAGGTCCACTGGAAATGTTATAGGATTAAACACTGTTTTTTCAGGAAATTATTCATGTGTGAATTAACTCAAAATAATATGTCAAGTTTGTGATGGAGTCACCAGAGTTTAAATATTGATAATTTCCTCAAAAATAGTGTTTAATTCTTATAATTCTAAGATGTTGCAATTTTTAAAGCAGAAAAACAATTAAAGAAGCCCATCCAGACATCAAATGTAACTGTGCGGGACAGCATTAGGAATATACATAACACGGTACTCAAGAAATCTTGACTTTGTAGAAATATTAACAAAATTTTACCCAATTTTTTATTCATATTATATTTTATTTAAAATCTCAATCAATTAAATTAAAAATCATAGCTACAGAAACAAGTGTGGACACAGAAAAACATCTAGCCTACATTCCGCATCAGTAACGAAAATAAATTTTGTCATAAGCATTACGTAAATAGCATTAAATATCAGCAGCGGCCTGTATACGATCTATTGTCACCATACTATGCATAGTTACAGGGGAACAGCCGTAAGCCTAAAAATGCTGGACCGTGAAATTGAGGTCAAGGTCAGGTGGAACCTACCAGACAGTCATGTACTATTCATCAGCAACCTATATACCAAATATTGTCATCCTACCATGCATAGTTACAAACTATCGTAACACAAAAACTTTAACGTAGTCGCTGGACCGTGAAATTGATGTCAAGGTCAGGTGACACCTACCAGACAGTCATGTACTAGTCTTCAGCAACCTATACACCAAATATTGTCATCCTACCATGCGTAGTTACAGAGGAACTGTCGTAACCCAAAAACTTTAACGTAGTCGCTGGACTGTGAAATTGAGGTCAAGGTCAGGTGACACCTACCAGACAGTCATGTACTAGTCATCAGCAACCTATACACCAAATATTGTCATCCTACCATGCGTAGTTACAGAGGAACTGTCGTAACCCAAAAACTTTAACGTGAAATTGAGGTCAAGGTCAGGTGACAGGTGACTGACTGGCAAGTACTCATCATAAGCTCCATCTGGACCAAATTTGATGGACCTAGGGCTTGGGCTTACAAATATATGAAGCAAGATGTCAAGTGTTTACGCCGCCGCTGCCGGATTCCCTTACATATGTTTCGCATCCAGCGACTTTCGTCGCAGGCGAGACAAAAACTTTGGTCCCCCATTTATGATATGCTAGGAGGACATCATTTAGATAACCTTGGATACTGAAAGTAGTCCACTCATAGGAAATATCGATTTATAAATGATTTCAGATGATGTCATTTAAGTGTTTTTACCCAATCAAAGTACTTGTTATAAAACATTACAGAATGAATAGAATTATTTTAAAACAACATTTTATTACAAATTCATTGTGCATGTATTAGAAAAATATTGAATCTAAAAAAAAACCTTTAAATTTCTGATTTATTAACTTTTCTACCTTCAGGGGCATCTTAGGAGAATCTTCTGCCAGACCTATTTCATCCAGTACCACAATAGACACAAATCTGTCCAGGTTTTTATCTTTCTGGTAGGCAGCACATTGTCTGAATGTACCCATTATACCATCAGGGGTAGACAGAGGACTACATTGGAATGACACCATTTGTACCTGTAAAAATAGCCAAAATTTTCTTACAAATAACAGTGACAAAGGAAAAGTTATTTTATTATGGATTTCTCATGAATAAATCCTACACTCCAGGCATCACATTAAAAAATTAGTTTTAGAGGGAAAATGGTATCATAAGTTGATTACATGTCTTAGATATATACTCATGTCTTATGGAATAAAATCCACACATAATAGCATACCTAACATATAAATAATACCTGCTTATAATTTTTAAACAGATCTTTATGGGCTGCATTCCCCTGCATGGCATCGGCTACTATGGTCTTGGCTAGGGATTTAGAACTACCAGGTTTACCAACCAGAAACATAGGAATCCTCAGTTCTATACATACAACCATCATAAACACATTCTCCATTAAGGCCTGGTTTCTTGCGATGTTGTCAGCTAAGTCCACATTGTCTAGGAAAACAGACTGGCACCTGTTTGGAAAAGAAATTGGTCAGATTAACAAGACATTTTTTAGTTACTCCATGTCTGAAGTCAAAATTCTCAACTGTACAATAAATCTATTTGTAAACAAATTTTTTAACTGTCTACCAGTGCATACCTGACTATCTCGTCTTCAATCTGATCAGCACCACCTGGTAATTCTAAAGGATGTCTGAAAAATTCAGCAACTGCTTCCCTGTATTCTTCTCTGTTCTTCAGACAAGCATGATAACAAACTCCTAGAGCCAGAACCAGTGATCTGGTTACATCACTCAGAGGCTATAATGTAAAATGCAGTAAATAGTGAATTACATGTTAAAATGGTATTTTTAAACCAGGATTTGCATATTTTCCACTAACTACAACTCTAAAAACCCTTTATCCTTATTTCTCTTTGTCTTCATTGTGGCTAAACAACTGCTAAAGGATTGATATAAACAAGGTAAAGCTAATGCTCACTAGTGATACCCCAGCTTTCACAAAAAGTATTCAGTAAACAGGAAGTAGATGAAGAAGGAGCATAAAATCGCCATACACCATATGGTACTATAGAATAAAGCAATATGCAAAATAGGCTTCTGCAGACTTGTTGCTTAGAAAACTGTGACAAAAATTTTTGTTAAGGATGGATGAACAAACAGACGGACAGACAAGGGTAAAACAGTATACCCCCCTCAAGGCCCTGGAAATTTTCCTGAGTCATGTCAGACATTTTACCGGTCATCATATAAAAAATATTGTGTTTGCTTAAGCTGGGATGTGTATGTGCTTTTCCTTAAAGTCCAGAATAAAGGTCTTTAAATTTTGTTCAAGATCGTTGTTTTGTATGGGTTCCTATGATATATGCACTGTGCAAGAAAGGAAATATACGTAGGAAAACATTCTGCTTCCTAAAATTTCTTTATTATAAGATGACATGTTGTCTATTCAACAAAGTAATAGCAAACAACGTTTTTTATGAACATTCGTGAGACATTTTCATTAACCGGAAGTAGGAAGTTGTTTCAAAATGACAACAAGTTCGGAACAGAATTGAATTTTATACGATACTCTGCGATGGACCACGTTTTTTACAAGTTATTATTTATTGAATTAAATATTTATTTTTGTTTTCATCATTTCAATAGAATTTAATTTGAATTGATTTTCCCAAGATTTATGCATGTACGTCAGGTACATCGGCGCATGCGTGATGTACAATTTTGACCACACGTGTTTTTCCATCAATAAGTCATATTTTCTAAGCAATATAACATACAACCACTTCGTTCCTATTGTTTCAAAATACTGTTGCAATAACATATTCTACGAAATGGATGAAACAGATCTGTACTCATAATTAGGTTATCACCTGTTGTGTTAACCCTATTACGTAATTAACACTTGACTGGAGTGAATCGAATGATTACTCAATTAACACATGTGTCAGTGACGGGAAATAGCCTTAGGGTTGATTTTTTAATACAATATTTATATCTAGCGGAAATTAAAGGTATTGAAACCAACTAAAAGATATTTATATTATTGACCAAGTTAAATATCACTTTTTTGGATGTCCGATTTGACTTAACCTTAGTCGGACATTTTAATGTAAATGTCGGACATGTCCGGCAAATATGACAGTTTCCAGACCCTTGACCCCCCTGTTTTTAGAAGCGGGGGTATACAAATGTGCACAGTTAAACCACTGAAATATTATTAAGGCATATACAGGTCCATGTATTAACAGCTTATCTTGAAATGAAATTGTTTAACCAAAATTAATAACAAAAAATGTTATACCGTATTTTACGGTTTATAGGTCGATATTTTTTTTCTAAATAATTGTTTCTTCGACCTATACGGTGTTTCGACCTATCTGAGTTCAAAATCGAAATTACGCCATGGGAAAAATGATCGAAAATCAAGGTTTTGATTTTGACTTTTATTAGTTTTTTGTAGGGCTTGCCGGCAAAGATGTACAGCTGAGACACGATGTTTATATTAAAACAATGTAGTTAAATCAAATAAAATATATTTAACATGAATAATGTGTTGTCACTACGAAAGTGCACTGTGTTATAATAAACAAAAATATATTCGCAGCAACTATGAATTAAATACGATTTTTAACGGGATGAATAATTTCTGTAACAAAATGTATTTTCCTAACTGTGAAAATAATTCTTGAATTTCTTATACTACAAATTGGAATACCCAATATAATATGGTTTAACAGATGTGTTCGTTTTTATTATAATTAAATATCATAATTTAAAACGATTTGTTTTTACAGTTTAAAAAAATTCAATCCATTTTGTGCTTTAAAAAGCTGCGATTTTAACACTAAATCATCAAAGTTAAAATGCCTCCTACTCAGTCACGTCGTTCGTACACAGCAGCCGTTAAACTTGAAGTTATTAAATATGCAGAGGAGAACGGTGGAAACATGGCTGCACAAAGAAAATATGCTGTGAGTGAAAAGGTTGTCCGGGGTTGGAGAAAACAAAAAGATTTGTTAAGTACAACCAAAAAGACAAAAAAGGCATTCAGATCTGGTAAAGCCCACTGGCGAGAATTGGAGAACCAGCTGGAAGACTTTGTTTTGGAACAAAGAGCTGCTTGCAGAGGATTTAGTACAGTCAAGTTAAGAATGAAAGCGTCTGAACTCGCCAAGACACTTAACATAGACAATTTTAGTGGCAACCCAACCTGGTGTTACCGATTTATAAAACGTAAAAACCTTTCAATAAGGCAGAGGACCACACTTGCGCAACATCTACCTGCTGACCACGTCCAGAAATTCGACTCTTTCCGATCTTTCGTGAAAGATCAAATTACTACACACAGCATATCAAACGACAGAATTGTCAATATGGATGAGGTTCCACTCACCTTCGACATACCAATGAACAGGACCGTTGAAACCAAGGGAACCAGCTCTGTAACCATCAAGACAACTGGTCACAGTCATCTTAGGTTGCACTGCAAGTGGAAAAAAGCTCCCACCTATGATGATTTTCAAAAGAAAAACGCAAATAAAAGAAAAGCTGCCGTCAGGTGTGATCGTCGACCAAAACGAGAAAGGGTGGATGAACAATGATGTAATGGAAAAGTGGTTATCAACTTGTTATGTGAAGAGACCTGGTGGATTCTTCCGAGAAAATAAGTCACTTCTAGTTTTGGACTCCATGAAAAGCCACATCAGTGACGTCACTAAAGATCGAATTAAAGCTACAGGATCTATTCCTGCCATTATACCAGGAGGACTTACAAAACTTCTGCAACCTCTTGATATTTCGGTAAATAGATGCTTCAAAGCAGAACTTAGAAACATATGGGAACACTGGATGTGCCATGGAGAAAAAAGTTATACAAGTACAGGGCGTATGCGAAGGGCATCTTATGCTACAGTAGTTCAGTGGGGGAAAGACGCATGGGCAGCAGTTCCCGACACAGCCATCATCAACTGTTTCATTAAAGCAGAAATCATCGACCTCCCCGAGATGCTCGAAGATGATGAGATGCCTATAGTACACAATGAAGATGATCTACCGCTTGCACTAGCATCACTTTTCAATAGTGACGTTGAAGACTCAGATTTCGACGGTTTTGAATCTGACTAAAAACTTTATTTTGTTATATTTTGTGTAAATCATAAATATGAATTGTAGTGCTTTTATTAGTACTTGCCAGCGTGATTGTATTAGTGCTTGTATTGTCTTCATTTATCATATTTGTTATACAGTATACTTAAACTGAGATTAAAATAATAATAAAAGACTTATTCATTAAAATTTTTGCGTTTATTTTATTTTACGAAGAACTAAATGAAACACCGATCGCACGGACCGCTGAATAATGTACATTATGTAAATAAAGAACAATAACTCTTCACACATGTGCAATATTGTTTACTGGTTAGAAATAAAATATGGCGGGTATAACACATGGTTTTCGAGTGGAAATTTTAAGTTCACAGTTCTTGTCGAGGTTTCATTTTAGGAACTTGTTGTATTTAATTATTGATACATTACGCTTGAATAAAATTGGTTACAGGTAAAGAATCTTGTTTACCACTTTACAATCGTTAACACCTGTTGAGATGTCAGTCACAATTACGTAATTTATTGCCTCACCCTTCAAACACTTGTACACTAATTATACCTAATTAAACACAGTTCAATGCACAGCTTGGATATGACAATATCCTTTATCTTGCATTGACATTAATTGAATATCAATGTCTTTGATAAAAAAATAATTACCGGTAAATTGCAATTATGGACCAGGTCATTAATCATAAAGAAAGTCAATTACTCATTCGTTTGAAATCTTTATTATAACAAATAATAATAATAACAAAGAATTATTAATTGACATCTGGTGTTACTGAGCTCATACTCACCGATACTTACCTGTTGTGTGTGTGTATGTCTAGAAATTGTTACATCAACGGTCGACCTATATGACGCTTCGACCTATCTGTTACTGAATCCAAGATTATGCCTAAAAAACACCTATTCGACCTATACCCTGTATCGACCTTTAAACCGTAAAATACGGTACTGATGTCCTGCTGTCAATAATTGTAATAAATTGCAAGTAGTTAGAACATTGCCATGAGTTCAGGAAAAGATGTTACATTTATTCCAAAAAAATTCATTTTTCTACAGAATTTTATTTAAGCTTCATACCTGTTGTCGTTCTGCAATCTTATTTTCTTCGTTTTCATTATCCCTGTCATCATCAAATATATTTTCTTCATTTTCATTATCACTTTCATCATCAAATATATTTTCTTCATTTTCATTATCACTGTCATCATCAAATATATCTACTATGTCATCATTTGTGTTCATCTGTTGGAATAGTATGTCATTATCCCTTTGTTCATAAAACCAACACATGACTTCTAGAACTCTTTCTACATCTCGAAGACTGACGAAACTGCATTCATCCTTAAATATGGCAAAATATTTGCTTTTTATAAGTTTCTTTTGTAAATATCTTTTTGATCTGACATGCTAAATCCTGAAATCTGTAAATGAGTCATCCTTTTTTACTTCACAGTAGTGTGTTTATAAATTGTACTTGTAGTACTTCATGATTTTGAGTTGAAGGTGTAATTGAATAGATTGGGTCTAGTTTTACTAACAGATAATAATCTGTTTCTTTTTTGTTTCTGTTTCAATGTTGTGATATGTGCAACTGAAGGTATAGGGGACCGTCCAAACATCACAAAGACCGGTCTTTATGGTCAAAGACCAAAAAATGTGCATACAGACAATTTTTAAAGTAAAAATGTGGAAACAAATGAATAATGGGATGAATGGTCATGATTTCTTTCATTAATGAAGTACATTGAGATGTCACTTCAAGGGAGTGAAAGAACTGAATTTATTTCATATGTGATTGACCGGAATTTATTTCACTGGGAAATCTCAGTATTTCAATGCTGTCAATTTATTAATTAAGGAATAAAGGATATCGGTCTTGGCATTTATCACATATTTGAATATATGTCTCCACACTAATAACTGACACAGACTTCCAGCCTTAATTACATGGACAGATTATCCCATGTTTACATTAAATATGTGTAAATATTTTTAATTATTGCTTACCAAATGCATCTCTTCCTGTGTATGAGTTGCTGTTGATCAAGGTATTACAATTTTTGAAAGGTAAACTGTCCCCTTGTTAAACTACAAAAACTATTGTTCTTTCTGCAGTTCGTTCAATAGGACTTTAAATTAAATATAAAATATCACTGTTGATATATTATTATTTATTCAGTAAGTGTTACAGAACTACAGACACATTATTATTTTCTAAATTGATAGGAGCTGTTGAACAATGGACACAGAAATCTATCAAGATTCAAATACCTTTTGGTTTCTCATGAACTGTTGAGACTCTGTCAGTATTTTACTGGTTACAGAATCAAGACCTGGTAGATTTGGTAACCTGTCATTATTGATCTAGAAAAGAACAAAATTATCTTTCTAAACATTTTACTAAAAGAATACTTGGACTTAATACACTAGTGACCTTTCCTTGTGTTAAACTAATTCATGTGCTCAGGTGGCCATTTTCAATTTCCAACAGGCACAAACAAAAACCAACTTTGTGTAGGACCTGATCCAATGAATACTTCTAACAAGTTTGGTTACAACTGCTTTACATCAGATAAGAAGACTTTTTAAAATGTTGTTGTTCTGGTAAAGAAACAAATAATATGAAAGGGGGAATCTCCAATTTTTTTATAACAAATACATACAACATTTCTGTGACCATACTGGGAGGGTTCCTAGTGCTCTACCTACAAAGCTGCACAGTGCTTCCTCAACTCACCTATCTTCCACCTGAGGAAACGCTCGGCAGCTCTGTGGGCTTTCATAATATAGAAAGCCTGACAGCAGACCGTAGTGGTTGACATGTTTGGAGAGTGTCATGCTCCTTGCAAAATTAAGACCCATTTTGAAGATTTAGAAAAGGAGCAGGCTCATTATAGCCACTACAAAAGGCTAAATTCTCTGCCTTACTCAATGCTTATAATTTTCCATTGGCAGTCCAAATTTTTTTCCTGTTGATCCATCCCTTTCCTTGTGAATGTTTTATTAACTTGTTCTTGTCCTGAATATAGCTCAAATGTTGTTCATTTTTCAACCTTAAGAAAACACAAAATATTTACCAGTATTTCAGTTTTAATGAACAAGTGGCATCTAAAACATTCATCTTCTTATTTTTTGGACAACTACAACAATGCGATTTCCAATTATATGATGATAGGGAACTTACATATCTAAGGACCATCTGTCTGATGTACATTTCCTCAACATCAGTATCTAATTGTCCAAAATCCCAGACAAGGGGGAGCATGCTCTGTGGGAGGGGCTGGACTCTGTATACCAGACGCCTCATTGGTACACGACCTGAAATATTGATAATATTAATTTAACTCCTGATGTAATAAATCATGCACAAACCATGCAAAATACAACTACATTTCCTTGGTACCAAGTACATGGAAATGCCCTAAGAATATGTTGCTTTAGCTTACAAATACAAGTTACTTTGAGCTAATTCTCCCTGTTGATACCTTGCCTACCCCACTCTATAACTTCAGAGAGGTCTGAAAATGAATTCCACAATATGGCCTGATCATACAAAGCTACTGAAAGAATTTCAATACTGTATCATTTCTACCAGGCCCAGACTGTTTTTACAGGTGGTCACCATTATGCCGTTTTGTTATTTGTGGTTATTTCCATACTATTATAACATGATTCTTTACAAACCTTTTAAGTATGCTTTGAATAGATATCAATTTTTATTTAAAATGATTTAACTAAATACTATATCAATTATATGGGATGATTAAAAATAAATTTTTTTACCAAAATATTGGATGCTTTAGTGGGACTCTGACATATTCATCTTGAGACTTTTTGTTATAGTAGATATTAATAGGCATTTTCCCACAATTTCCTGGTGTAAGAAAGGGGTGTAGACGTAAATGTGAATTATAAATGCCCTTTTACTGTATACAAAAATATACTTTTTAATAGACCAACTTGATTCACGTGATTGTGTTTTCAAGAAAGGTATTAATATTTCAACATGGTAGATTTATAGACATAAGTACCTAATCTATCGGTGGTTTTCTCAGCATCTACATGGTATCCCAATCCAGCTTTCTCCAGCCTCTTTATCAGTTTTTCTGAATGTCTAAAATACAGTATTTTAAAACATTTTAATCTATCAATTATAAGTTAAATGAGTGATGTTGATAAAGACCATTAACTCTCAGTATTTATGCAATTTATTCAATACTCAAGCAAAATGATTTCCAAAAATATAACCCAAAAAACAACAATAAAATAAACTATTATACTTCGTGCAAAATGTTGTCTTTTTATTGACTGTAACCATGTGTTAATTTCTACTGATTCTGATTTTAGCCCTGTCCATTATAGCAACAGGTGTTTATTGCTCTTGCTTTCCTCACAACGGGTGAAATAAAAAAATTAACACCCCCTCAGACTGGAGATTGTCCCTCCCTTCAGCCGAAGTTTACAAGTGATATAAAACAAATAAACACCGACTCAGAACGAAAATTGTCGACCTGGAAAATGATCAGCTGCACCAGCAGGTCGTTTGTCTTTCCATGCAAACATGGTCAAAGACCCAACAAATACATGAAAATGGTCAATTATTATTTGGACAAACAACTAACAGACAAACAAGAATTAAAAATATAATTAAGTACAGTATCTATATGGTAGTTCATGTTTCTTCTTTAGATAAAAGGCATTCTGTATAATAACTAGAGGCTCCCAGGAGCCTGTATCGCTCACCTGAACCTGAAACCAAACAACCCTTTTTTATCCAGCTTTTCTTTGCTATAAGGAATTGCCCAACACTTCTGCAAAAATCATTAATTTTGACCTTTTAAGGGAAATAACTCCTATAAGGAGGATCTTTTGATGGTTAGAGGGAGAAGGGAGGTTCACTTCAAATTTGCTGTACCTGTTATACTTTTTTAACTATCAGTCGAAAACTCTCTCGACCCCCCCCCCCCCCTTTTTTCATTTTTTCTATTTTAATCCAACGTAGCTATGTAGGTAGTCAGGTGTCATGATTTGCACAATTTTGGTAGAGGACATCCTAAAGATGATGTGTGCAATTTTTCAAAGCAGTCCTTTCATTGGTTTAAGAGGAGAAGATTTTTTAAAATCAAGTAAAATTGATTAAAAAAATGTTCATGGAGAATAATTCCTAAACGGTCCATCAGACAATCTTGACCCTAAAGTCATTTTTGTAGCCCTCATAGAGCAGAACAATTAAGCAATGCTAACTTTTTCTCTAGTTCTAATAATTTTCAAGATTTTGAGGCAAAAATGGCAAAAATCATCAATTTTGACAATTAAAGGGCAATAACTCCTATAAGGAGTCATCATACAACTTCAACCCAATGAAGTGTTTCTTAGAGCTTTTGATGCAGATGAAGGCATGTCTCTTCAGTTTTCCTGTATCTGTTACACTTTTTTAAACATAAGCCAAAAACTGTATTTTACCGCCCCCCCCCCAATCCTATTTTTAGCCATGGTGGCCATGTTGGTTAATCTGCAGTCATGGTTGGTGCAAACTTGGTTGAGGTCATTTGACAGATGATGCGTACAAAGTTTCAAAGCAGTACTTTCAGTTGTTTCAGAGGAGAAGATTTTAAAAAATCAATTAAAACCGATTAAAAAAACAGTTCAAGGGGAATAACTCTTAAACGGTTAATCAGACAATCTTGACCTTTAAGTCATTTTTGTAGCCCTCATAGAGCAGAACAATTAAGCAATGCTAACTTTTTCTCTAGTTCTAATAATTTTCAAGATTTTGAGGCAAAAATGGCAAAAATCATCAATTTTGACAATTAAAGGGCAATAACTCCTATAAGGAGTCATCATACAACTTCAACCCAATGGAGTGTTTCTTAGAGCTTTTGATGCAGATGAAGGCATTTCTCTTCGGTTTTCCTGTATCTGTTACACTTTTTTAAATATAAGCCAAAAACTGTATTTTACCGCCCCCCCCCCCCCCCCCATCCTATTTTTAGCCATGGTGGCCATGTTGGTTAATCTGCAGCCATGGTTGGTGCAAACTTGGTTGAGGACATTTGACAGATGATGTGTACACAGTTTCAAAGCAGTACTTTCAGTTGTTTCAGAGGAGAAGATTTTAAAAAATCAATTAAAACCGATAAAAAAAAACAGTTCAAGAGGAATAACTCTTAAACGGTTAATCAGACAATCTTGACCCTTAAGTCATTTTTGTAGCCCTCATAGAGCAGAACAATTAAGCAATGCTAACTTTATCTCTTGTTCTAATAATTCTCAAGATTTTGGGGCAAAAATGGCAAAAATCATCAATTTTGACAATTAAAGGGCAATAACTCCTACAAGGAGTCATCATACAACTTTGACCCAATGGAGTGTTTTGTAGAGCTTTAGATGCTGAAGAAGGCATGTCTCTTCGGTTTTCCTGTATCTGTTATACTTTTTGAACTATAAGCAAAAAACTGTATTTTGACCCCTCTGTTCTATTTTTAGCCATGGCGGCCATGTTAGTTGGTCTGAGGCCATGTTTTGGGCAAAGTTGGTAGAGGGCATTTTACTGATGATGTATGCAAAGTTTCAAAGCAATCCCTTCAGTGGTTTTGGAGGAGAAGATTTTTGAAGAAAAGTTAACGACGACGACGGACGCCAAGTGATGGCAATAGCTCACATGACCCTTCGGGTCAGGTGAGCTAAAAATCATATTGCCTTTGAACTCAGGTGTTAGGATAGATTATCACATGAAAAAAAATTTATCATCTGAGACGAAGTCAATGGTGATTAATTTTTTCTTCTTGAGATAATCTACCCTAACACACTCGTTCAAAGGCAGTATATTTTAAATCATTTAAATACTCAATACATGAGCAAAGTTGGTTATTTCGTATAACCTAACTTGGTTTTTCAGCATGTGACTGATTGTGACATCATAATAAGATGTATTGATGACGTTGACAATACATGAATTCTTCCGCAAACAACAAGTGATGACACTAAAATTGTGAATTGCAAATATCATTTGATTACTTGTAAAATATTGTTCTTGTTACTTCATTTTTACTATAGAATTTAAAATATAAGGTTTGTTTTCAATTGTTGCTTAGATTATTGGATATAAACGACTTTGGATCGATTTACGCTGCAACATAAACCGCTTCAGCGTAAATGGACCCAAATTCGTTTATATCCAATAATCTAACCAACAGTTGAAAACAATCCTTAAATAATTATAATGAAGTGACAATATTCATTATACCACATTACAATATACTAACTACAAAAACTGACCAGATAACCTTTATTCTTTTCTAACCACTTTGGTATTTTTAGTTGGGCAACCTGCCATCATCACATAGTATTGATACCAGTACAACGGGCAGCACACAGATTAACCATCTGATCCATTGCCTAGCTAATGGAGGGTGTTACAGACTTAATTGTTACGATTCTTTGATCGTGAGTTTGGAAAGCAATTACAATTATTTCTCAGTTTTAAACTGTTACCGCTCATCTTGCATCACTCACATGTTATGTATTCAGACTGAAAACATTCAATGACAAGACAACAAAAATAAAGAGATGTTTACTTTCTATAAGGGTTACATGCTGCAACGATCTTAAGTCTCTCATGAAGCTGGATAGGTCTACCCTCCAGAGATTTGTCACACATGATCTCCTTTATTACACCGATAGCTTCTGTAGTGTTGGCCTCGTCAAAGAATAATACAGTGTCCATATGAGGGTACTGTGCTGCATTTTCTCTAGCCATTTCTTCTGCCTTCCTTACTTTTTTTATGATGTCAGATGCCTTTGTTCCTCCATGTACCTTGAGTTAAGTAAAACAGAACCTCATATTAATTTTAATCTATTTCTTACATATTTAATGTATTATCATGGCAGTATGATTTTTGGCCTGCACTGATATGCTGATATAAATATATTTTGCAATCCTGTCC
This sequence comes from Limnoperna fortunei, assembly GCA_944474755.1. Classification (NCBI taxonomy): domain Eukaryota; kingdom Metazoa; phylum Mollusca; class Bivalvia; order Mytilida; family Modiolidae; genus Limnoperna; species Limnoperna fortunei. The sequence continues at coordinate 67,406,235 of OX104118.1, forward strand.
AGAGTATTTGTGTTACTCTTCATGTCTAACTGTAGGGCCACTAGCTTCTATCTAGATATATATGTCGTTTATTATTGATAGTCTTGTTACATAACGGGTGTTACTTATTTTTTCCCCATTTATACAGATATTTATATCATTGGTCACCTTTCCTATATGATCATTATTTTTTTTATTCAAATTTTGTTACTTTTCCTATAACATTGTTTAATTTTGTATACAGATCAAGATTTTTTTTGATACATTCATATTTTCCTACTGAGTAGGATTTTGGAAATAAATTTTGCTTATGTTGGTTCAGTATGGTATATGTAAATATACCAAAGTTATGTAAATATACCAAAGTGTGAACCAAGAAAAATGTCTCTCCTGGGTTCCACATAAGTAATGAAACAAGTTACTCTTTGTGAACACAATATAAATATCATTGTACATGTATTGTCATGGTGTAAAATATTTGCATGGTTCTGATGCAATCACGAAAGAGCAACCAATATACCAGACTTTGTCATACTACAATGCATGGCTACACTGAAATGAACCTACATGTAATCCAAAAACTTAACATAGTCTCTAGACCCTGAACATAAGCAACATATACACTTAATACTACTAAGCATTGGCTACAGAGTTACATAATCCCAAAACATTAAAACAATAGAGTGTGAAGTTGAACTCAAAGTCAGGTGAAAAGTGACTAAGTGACAAGTACTCATTATAAGCTACCACTGACCAAAATCGATGGAACTAGGGCTTAAGAGTACAAAGATATAAAGCAAATCGTCAAGTGTTAATGTTGCCGCTGCTAGAAAAAATAATTATCGCTATTTTGCAGTATTTTCCTTTGATCCTTATATATGGTATTACAGTAGTCCCCCTCTTATACGATCCCTTCACCAGCGACCACCCGCTTTATCCGGCCAAAATCCTGATGCATTAAGTGTTTCTAACGTAAAATTACCTTTCGCGAACGACCACCCCTCAAACGAGACCAGCAACCACGTTTTTTTTACACAACAACGTAAATTCTTCTCACAAACGACCATTTTCTCTGACCGGATGTTTATTTTGGAAGTCTCGAATAGAACGAGATTTGGTTTTATTATCGTAAACCAGTTCGGAAACAGTTCAACAACCGGTAAACAAAATGTCGAAATCGTGCAAAAGAAAGGTTTTTAAGCTGGATTAAAGGGGAAAACAAGTAATATATATTGTAGATCAGTTTGATTTCGGCATGACGGAAATCTGGTTTATTACAAGAAGACTGAAATATTCAACAAGGAGATAATTTTACAATGTACCAACATAATCATAAATCAAAATTTACTACAAACGATGTCAAAAACTTGGGAAACTGGAAACAGAAAAAAACCTGGATTTTTCCAAATTATATGGAACCTTAATAAACTACGAAGTGGAACCTGGGCAGACAATAAAAGTGATAAAAACAACGATAATGCAGATGAAACATGAACAGAAACATTCACTGTTAAGAAGACTTGGAAATACAGTACAAATCATTACACTTGCAACACCAGACTCCATGTAATTTTTTCAGTGACCTTTAGTAATAAATCATTTAAAAACACATGTAATTTTACCATTCATTACATGTAAAGTTTGAAGTAAGATAAGGCAGTATTACATGTGAACAGTAGAAATATTTTATGGCTATCTACATTCTTATCAGTTTTATGGAAGTGGTTTTATAATAAAACTTTCAGTAACCACTTGTTAATGAATCATCAGATAAGATGAGGTGTACCCTGTAATAGCAGTAGAAAATAATGTTTATATTCTTTAACAGCTGTATTAAGTTTCTTCTGCAATAGTGAATAAATAAATTGAAACTAATCATCACTGTTTCTTTTTTAATTGTATTTTTTGTCCCTCCTCAGTGAAAAATATGCAAGGGAATCTGTCTTTAACAGTGGTGGTCGCTTTAAAAAACTTTGTTCCACTGTACTTTTAAGCACCTAAGGTACTGAGGTGATAACCAAAACACGGAACTTTGTCATTATCACTTAAATGTTCTATTTTGAATGTTTATTCGAGATACTAAAGTTTTGGAAAATAGTTGCTGATAATTAATACCTGTACAGTGATCAGCTGAAGTGAGATCAATAAAAAATGACCAGCACCAATTAATCACACTGATTCATTAACTATCCTGATTAATTTATCAATACAACTGTATGCTAACATTTTATGCAAAAATTAACAAGATGGATAATTTACTTTTTTTAAACATAAAATTTAGACCAAAATATTGAAAAGTTGAATAGATTTTTTTTTAAATCTATTATTTATGTCATATAAATAAATTTTGCGAGAATACCGACTTTTGATTGGCTGGAAAATATTTTCTATCAGAGGATGGAAAACAATTTGATCATCATGGAGACGGGAGCCATTTGACGTCATATATTACTCCAAGGGAAAATAACAGTTTTTGTGTTGAGCTCTTTTTTAAAAAATGTCCAGTTACAAAAATAAAATTTTTGAGTTTATTCTATTGTTTGAATTTATTTATAAGTATAAACTACAAAAATTTTTTTTTTCTCCATCAAGGGATAACAAAATTTCTGTTTTGCACATAATTTTTGTAGTTAATCCTTAAATATTATATAATTATATAATGAATATTTATAATAAATTATCAAAATGGTGTTGATTTGAAAATCTAGGGTGCAAAAATCTTATCTCCCCTTTTTATTAACAGTATCATCTTTGGTATTGAATCAATCTAATTAAAATTTAATCTTTCACAAGCTCCCCCCCCCCCCAGTTTTTGTTATTGTGGATGTTAAGGGACAATAACAAAAAGGGGAGCTTGTGAAAGATTTAATTTTAATAAGATTGGTATTTAATGTAAAATAAAGATTTTCATAATAATTACATCTTTTTGATATCAACAAAACAGCGGTGGAGTTAAGTGCTTTTTGTTCCATTACAACTTGGAAATTAGTCAACTAGAATGCCAAACAGTCATTTTAATATTCTGAATACATGTTACAGCAATCAAGGAATGACAGAAACAGAATTGACAAATAGACCAACATTTAAAATCTCAGTTAATTTTACAAAGCAGACTTATGTAGTTTTGGAGTTTAAACTATATTACACTGTAAAACACTGAAATTGTCTTTATTTAATAAAATTGACAGGACAATCATTATACATCATTTGTACATCTTTGTTATTAATTTCAAATGTTCCTATATACATGCATACAATTCCATGGTATGGTAAGAACTAACATGAAATAAGTATCATTTTCATGTATTTCCTTTTTAAGTAATGAGGCATTAAATAATGCTTAAAGATGTATATATGGAAAATTGAATGACTGAACTATTCATTTAACACTGATCAATATCTTCAGCTTTCAAACTATACCTTACTGACCTCAATAGCCCCATCCCATGCAATGCAATTACTGAAACAAAGTTTATTTTACCCAACATTGGGTTTGCTTTTAGTAGAAACAATTTCTTTATTTCTCACATTGCTACAGTTGCAATTTTGCACTGTGCCGAAGTCCAATGACTGATAATCTAATACATAATTTTGAACAACATTTGCCCATAATTAAGTCTTATAGTCCCACAAATCACCAAGATTACTGTTTATTATTACCAAATTAAATTAACCCTTCCCCACCATCATTTTTAGGTCACACACACCATTTATAATAACATGCATGATTTTTTATTTCCCCATATTTTTACTTTTACAGTCTTCAATGTACTAATATCATCAGTTTATTTTCTCTTTCATACACAACATATTTTTTATGTTGATCATTCTGCATTAACAAAAGGTTGAAAGTTCTTGAAACTAAATATTGTACTGAATGTTTAATATGAGTCTGTGCATATTCTAACCAGTTTTTAGTTACTTTTACTGCCACTTGAACAGACATCTTGGTTTTTGTTATCAATGGTTTTGTAGTATCACTATGGAGTATGGACAAGTTAAAGATGTCTGAAACATTAACATATCTGAAAAGGTCATTGGTCAATAAACACTTCTTTGTTCTGTCAAAAATGATATTAAACAAACACTGTCACAACTAAGATTATTCAAGTAAATCTTAATAAATGCCTTAATGATTAAGCTAATTAAACCATGTTAAGGATGCTGAAAAAATGCTGAGATAATAGGACATTTTTTTATGTATAGAAAGAGAAAAACTGCCTTTTACATGAGTTTAGTACATTTTTATAGTAGTTACCTATATCTCAGTCTTTAAGCAAATAGAAGTTGGGGTGTATTTTATGCATAGATTCTGCAAATATACCTTGTATATTTTCTTTTACAAATTAAAAAAAAAATGGGGCATATGCTTTTTTTATGAAGACAGTTTGGCCCATCATCCAAAGTCAAGGGTTCTGAGTCCATGTGTATGAACCCCAGAATTGTGAGGATGAGCTTTGCCAATGGTGTATTATAAAGGACCACATGAAACCTTTCCCGAGTATATGTTGGTGTTGGTCAGGGTATTTAAATTTTTTGAAAGATGAACTGTTCCATTGTTTAAATACAATACATATTGTTCTCGGTGGAGTTTATTCAATGGGTACTTTAAATCTGACAGGGAAAATCAAACATTCATTGATTAATTTTGATGTAAAAAAAATTGAACACCCTTATGAAATTATATATGCTAATCCTACTGGTGACACTCTTAGTAAGATTATTTTGTTTGAATGGTATTATAACGACACTTTCAGCAATTTTTTTTATCTGAAAACATTGTAAACTAGATTGTGAAATTTTTCTTCAAAACATTGTATAGACAATTTATCTTCAAACGATACATATCAAATAATACTGTTCAGTTTATTTTGGTTCAGAATTGCATAACAATTCCTCCCTACAATCAATGTAGGTTCATGTATTTTCATAAGGAGGAATTTTGTTTTTGAAATAGGAAAATTAATAAATGGATGATTGATTTCTCCGGACTAATTTAAAGCTCCAATAGAACAAACTGCATAGAGAACAATACCTATTGTATTTAAACAATAGGACAGTTCATCTTCCTAAAATCTACATACCCTGAGCAAAACCAACTTACACTCAGGAAAGGTTTCATGTGGTCCGCTATAAATAAATTTGAGCTGAAGTATGTATCTGCTCTCTCTTCCCACAGAGGTATTAATGTTAATTTTGAAATATTTGTGGTTGGATGACTTAGTAAAGTAACGAAGTCTATGTAAACACCTTTGTATGATTGTCTGTCTAGCCTGCGACGATAGTCACTGGAGGCGAAACATATATATGGAATTCCAGCAGCAGCAGCGTGAACACTTAAAATTTTGCTTTATATCTTTGTAAGCTTAAACCCTAAGTACATCAAATTTGGTCCAGTGGTAGCTTATGATGAGTACTTGCCAGTCAGTCACCTACCACCTGACCTTGACCTCAATTTCACAACCTACATTAAAGTTTTTGGATTAAGGCAGTTCCTCTGTAACCATACATGGTAGGATGACAATATTTAGTATACAGTGTACATATAGAAGCTGGACACACTATGCCAATTAAAGAATTATACACATACGGTAATTAAATTTTGACTGTCAGTTATATGTAATACAATTGGGCATCTACCGGGTATTGGGACATAAGCTAAATTGGCCTAAATCAAAAACTACAAATGGGATTGTGATAAAAATTACACTTGATCTTCATTTTATAGTACTTAACAGCTGTGCAAATGTAAGCAAATACTTGGACACGTTTTCAAGAGGAAACCATGGGGATGGACATACACTTATCAAAACGGACCTCACCACTTTGTAAGGCAGAGTATAAAAAACATAAACACATTATATTTTAAAAATTATTATTGAGCTATCTCCTTCTTATATGTATGATCTAGTTACATAAAGACAGCATGAGTATGACTTGAGGCAAATCAGGCTAAAATATATTTCTCCTTAGTGCAAGAAAGTCTCTTATCATTATTTTATTATACCATCCACAAACTTGTTTGGGGGTATATAGGAATCACCCTGTCTGTCTCTCTGTCTGTCCATCTGTGCACATCCCTTTTAAGCGCTTCTCCTAAACCGCCTGGCAGATTTTGATGAAACTTTCCATGAAGGAAGTACATCATATGTAGTTGTGCATGAAGAATTTACGCCGTGTCGGATATTATTCAGGGGAGATAATTGGACTAAGACTTTATAAATATAGTACTTAGTAGGAGACTTCGTAAGCGCAACTTCTCCTAAACCGTTTGACAGATTTTGATGAAACTTTACATGAAGGAAGTATATCATATGTAGATGTGCATGAAGCATTTTTCGTTGCCGGCGGATATTATTCAGGGGAGTGAATTGGACTTGAAAGCGAAGCGGGGGGTATCCCTTTGTGAGCGTGCTTACAGTCCACACTTGTTCCATCTGTAAACAGACTATGGAACTGTTTAACCTTTGAGGCAAGAAAATGACATGTCTGTAAATTAGTATTGTTAAACTTAATAAAGTTTATAAACCTAAAAAAGAACTCTTTAAATATTTTGATTGTCGAACAAGAAAACTTAACATTATCCATTGTCAGTTGTATCATGAAGCTAGTTTAACTAAATTATCTTTTGTTAAATAAATTTGTTGGTTGATAACCCATCTTGCCCAAATTGCATGTGTAAATGAAAAGACAACCAACAGTTTTTTTGGTTGCCTAGCATATTATATTATTCTACTTTTTGGAATAACTATAATGAAATGATCAAATTGAACATATTATTGAATGAAAAACTCTCTTATAGTGACAATTACAATCTTAAATAGTAAAAGTTGTCATAAGTATATCAAACAATCTGGAAGATTAACTTATTGTTATAAATTAGCATACTTTCCCACAACTTTTTTTAAAACCTTTTACTAATGATACATCTTTCTTTCAAAAACACATTTTTTTCTCGCGCTTCCCTCAGTTTAATTCTTATTCATGTAAAATCTGTCAATCTCTTATTGAGGTGTAAGTCCCTCAATAGTCTTACACATAAATGTACATGTAGTATTTACAGTCTATTCAAAATTTACATAATGGTGTACATAAAAATTAAACAATTTACAATGACAATTGATGTGTCTATATCTTGTGTATTGTTTTATTTTGTCAGTACATACTATTATTGTACCTCATTATGGGGGTGGGGGGTGGGGGGCTTACATATTCTTGGCTTGTTGCTCTCTCAAAAGATTCAATTGGTTTAAATCAAATCAAATTAAATTAATTACATACATGTAAATCAAATAAATGGGAAAACTAAATTGCTGCTGCACTTGAAACCTTTTTTAGTAACACATTTATTTAACACATACAATAGAGTAATAAGTAAGAACAAAAAGAATGCATTTGTAACATGAATCCTTTTAACATATTTGTTCAACACATACTAAAGAATTTCAGAATGACAGATTTGTTTGGTTATTTTTTTGTTTAAATGTTGTTAAACACCACTTTCAGCAATTTTTCAGCTTTATCATGGCGTCCAGTTTTTATTGGGGGAGGAAGCTGGGGGACCCTGAGAAAACAAACCCCACCCCTGACAGAATGACAGATTTGATTATCTTTATCCAGATGTAACATAAGTGCATTGTATGACAATTATGAAACAAATTTTAGTTTCCTCTGCTGAACTTCAGTGATAAGTGACAAAATTTATTTGCATATAGAATCTGAAGTTGGTATATGGCACAGGAGTATGTTTGACTATTGTGGCATAGTAGCTAAAGTAGTTGAGATTGCGAATTAAAGTCCGACTTCGAGCAAAGTGTGCTTAATTTCAACATAAACTGACAATGATTGTAAGTTGTCCTGCCAAAGGCCAGCTGTTAAAACAGCGTACTATGGGTTTTCACCCCAATAAAAACTAGACACTATGATATAGCTTTAAAATTGCTGCAAGTGAATTAAACCAATGATGCTAATGTTCCTGTTTGCACTAGTCAAATGGTTCATTGACAAATTCAAATCAGTTTTATACTTTATGCACAAATTTCATGGGACTTTGCTTGTATGCCACAATGGCAAACAATATGAACATTTGCAGCAAATTTAAGTAAGTGACAAGTAATTTTTTAACCTAGAACTGGGAATAGCAGCCTTCTGCTTTGTACACAATGCCTTATTTATTTGAAAACTTAACTGAAAAGATGTTTTTGGGGTTTAACACTAAACTCTTGTTGGTGTGATTTGGGTGGTAATTAAAGAGGATCAATATTCTACTTTAATAAAATTTTTTAGCTCACCTAACCCAAAGGGTGAAGTGAGCTCATCACTTTACATCTGTCATTGTCTGTAAACTTTTACATTTTAATTTGGTGTTTAAACCAAACTTGATATAATGTTCATTGTATGGTCCCATACAAAGTCAATCTTTGTTGTTCTCATCTGATTTGCCACAGCAGGACATTGTTAAACATAAGACCTGAGAAAATTATTAAGAAGGCTTCTTCTTTGATACTGGGAAACAATTGAAGCAAAACTTATCAGCAATATTCAATAGAGTCCTCTATCAAATTGGACCCTATTTTTATTCTATAAAGAAAAATGTCCAGAATTAACATCTCCAACTCTGCTGCCAGAAACCCGTATATGTCTCACCTTCAGCAACTTACAATGCAGGCCATTCAATAACCTGCATTAATATGTCTCTATTAAATAATGCTGTTATTCTATATAATTAACAGTTTTAAATTACTTTATATTTACACTTTAGCAAACAAATATCTCTAAATTGTTACTCGTTTTAACATGCAGTTTTTTAATTTTATTAGGTGCTGCCAATATCGTAACTTCATTCAATTCATATTTTTGCAATGCCAATTGTTTTGTTTGGGCAAACCTGTTATAATTTTTTGGAACAAAATATTGTTTACAGAAATATGTTTATTCAGTCTTACATCTAAATCTAAAAATCTGCATCAAAATGATGTTTGGGGCTTATCAGTATCATTTGGTTACAGGAGCTGTATGACCAATTAAATTGTCAGTCCAATTATAATTTTTGCCAGTGATAAATACCAGATGACTGTAAAACAGTAGCTTCAAATTGTCACACATTTGAATGAGATCTTGGTAATTTTAGACTTGAAGAAGTTTATGGAGTTCACTTGGTTTTTATTATTTGTATTGTTTGTTGTTTGTTAAAATTACTTAGTGTTCGACAATGTCCAATTTTCATTCCTATAATTTGTATTAGGGAAAATCGTCTTTAACAAATCAATTTTTTTATGTGTTTAGCTTGAATTATTTTTTTATACCCCCCGCAAACTAGTTTGCGGGGGGTATATAGGAATCACCCTGTCTGTCTGTCCGTCTGTCTGTCTGCATGTCTGTCCGTCTGTCCACATCCCTTGTAAGCGCTTCTCCTCCTAAACCGCTTGACAGATTTTGATGAAACTTTACATGAAGAAAGTACATCATATGTAGATGTGCATGAAGAATTTTCATCGCTGTCGGATATTATTCAGGGGAGATAATTGGACTTGAAGCGAAGCAGGGGGTATCCCTTTGTGAGCTAGCTCACAGTCCACACTTGTTTATAACTAGCTTCAGAGATAGCATTTCATATTATAGTTCCACAAATAAAAAACAAAAATTCTGACAATTTGCCTGTCAGGGAACTTGTCATAAACTTGGTTTTTTGTTAAGACATTAATTGAACAAAGAACATTATATATTTTAAAGCAATAAAGATTTCTCACATGAGAATACAATAAGAAAGGGTTCTGTCCACAAGTACCTGTTATTACATGCACATTTAAAAGTAACATTATTAAAATCTGGTATTTATCACCAGCAAAAATTATAATTGGACTGACAGTTTAATTGGTCATACAACTAGAGTAACCAAATGATACTGATAAGCCCCAACATCATTTTGATGATTTTTAGCTTTAGATATACAAGACTAAATTATGAAGTTGTCCTATATTTTGACCATCAAATCACAGACACTGTTACTTTAAAAGACATCTGTTTATTTTATCAATTGACAATTTTTACAATCATAGGATAGGTACAGGTTAGAGTTTCTTTAAGATTTAGTAATAAAGGATGTATAAAACATCAGAATATCTTTTCTGGTCACTGGCCTATAAACAATTATCTTTGTTAAGTCAAAAATGATATTAAACAAACAATTGTGTATCTAAAGTGTATACATTTTTTATTTTCTGTTTTAAAAATCTTTGTCAAGATAGTTATTGTAATTGAACCATCCCAAGGATCATTGAAAATAGTGTTAGAAAAGGGCATTCTGCTCATGTATAGAAAGAGAAAACTGTAATAAATATATATAATGTAGCATTATTATATGGTTTTGATACACATAGGTCTTGGTGTTGAAGCAAAGAGAAATTAAAATCAACTTTTATAATTAAGGAAGCATAGATTGTGCCAATTAACCAGTATTGTTTCTTTCTGTAATTAAGAAAAAAAACTAGTTAGATGGTTTTATTTTTTTTTAAGACAGCTTGGACTGTATAATATTATATTCATTGGACAATCTGTGTTTATTGCTTTAGGAAACTCCTATCTTGTTAACTTTGTGGATTAATGACTGCCCATTTATAAGTGATCAATGTGTGGATGCAATTTGTCATCTAAAATTTCTCAAAGAACTTAAAATTGGAACAGAAGGCATTTGCCCAAACTGAATTTTAAAGATAGTTTCTCATTGTTCAGACTTGAAACATCTCGATACTGATGGGGTAGTTAGTTGCATCAGGTTAAAACATAGAATATTTAGATGTCTGTGGGTCTGCTATTTGCAATGATGAGCTGGTGGCATGTATTCAGAACATCAAAAAGATAAAAACACTGCTGTGATTGGCTGCTTTGTAACAAACTATGCAAAAGATATATTATTTGAAAACATTCCAGGATTAAATCTTTTTATTATACAAGGTTACTAAAATAAAGAGCCCAGTTGATGTTAATACTTTGTTGAACTAAAATTCCATTTATATCATTGTTGATAATTTTACAAATGTATACTGAAATTATGCAAATGGCAACTGGAATCCTTATTATCTAGTATATCTAGAGGTAAAATGGCATTATAAAAGAACAAAATTACGAAGAAAAGGCTACTAGAATGCTATCGAAAACACACCTAGTAACATATACTACAAGCAAACAACAAACAAGCAACATGAACCTCTCTAAACAAAGTTGTGATCATATCAAAGTAGTTTAACACCTGTGCTGTTCTTATGGTGCAAGTTAACAGTTCGTCAGTAGGTTCTAGCTAATTGACCTTTACTAAATGATTTACATAACTGACCATTATAACATTTCCTGGCAGTGAATTTGTTCAATCCCCCTTTTCTAAGTAATCTCTAAAATATCAGAATGGGCAAAACTTAAGTCTAATAAGAAAATTTTACTATGTTTAAAAAATTATTTCACAAAATAGTTTTGGTTGTCAGAATGGTAGAAACAGGTGTTTGTGAATTTTTTTACAAAATTTAATACTCAGCGGAAATCAATAGTCATTTCACATTCAAAATGTTTTTTCATCACATAAATATCAATTTAAACAGATTTAGTTAGAATGAGAAAAATTTGCAATGTGAAAGTTAAGAACTACTTTAGTGCTATAAAGTACTACTTTTGACTACAGCATCACCTGATTCATAATTTAGTGAAGGTCAACCTTGAAGAAATGGATTTTATGCATCACACCATGTATGTTACCATATGTGAGAAATTTTGTGTCAATTTTGGAGTGAATATTTTTGAAGAAAGAAACAATATAATGTTTAGTAATCTGAATCGGTAGAAATTTAAAAATAAGTTAAGTTAAAGCAAACAAGACAACTGTTTTAGCTAAGTGATAAAATGGCATCCAAAATATCAATATTTAAACAAGAAATGGTACCCATCCCCTTCCTTTGTTTTTGTTTATTAAAATAGACAAGATCCACAGTTGTAAAAATCCTGCACTTAAACATACTAAACTGAAATAATTTATTTAAAAATAATATTTATTTACTGAGATAACTACAAAATAAGTAAGAATTGTTATATTGACAAAACTGAATCATTTTCTAAGTATAAAATCTAAAAACAGCAATTCCAGTTAAAAATAATATCTATTAATGAGCTCAAACTTTACTAGTGATAGAAAACCACATTATAAGGCAATATAATATGCTATCTAAAATCAAAATAATAAAGTTCATTTTCAGTCGTAGTTCCCATACCATTGACTTTTCAATGTATGTGCAAAACAAAAAATAGTTAAGCTTACTGCATTTTATAACTCCTGAAATAAAATTTACCCAACTGGTTATGTTGGACCTTTGTGATGATCAATTTATAACCAAAAAAAAACTAATTGGAAAATTTCAGTCACTTTTTTAATAAATGTTTATTTAGAAACTGTGCTGTGAGATGGATTGTGCTATACAACCATAACCAAAAATGGGTCTTACTACTGATAAATAACCTATCTGCTATATTACAAACAAGATGATTTTAATTTAAAAATTATAAATTTTCCTCACTTGTGCAGCAATAATTCAGCCTCTCTTGCATAGGTGTATATATTTGATCAGGTATGCAAGAGCTTTCAATGAGTATATTGATTTATGCAAATGTCACCAATTTCTTAGGAATAGACTTACAAGCCAAGGTTACAAGAAAAAACATCTCGTCCATGCCTTTAATAAGTTTTACTACAAATACCATTCCTGTTGATGAATATTCTACTTTATGTGAAGATGTGATTGCAGAAAGTTATCCCAATTTTTGAATTTAGTAAAAAGTAATTGTACTGCTGTGATCATTTGACAGTATGCTTGCTATTTTATGTTTCCTATTAAATAGTTTAACTTTGAAATGAATAAAAGCATGAGTTCATTGAAAAATAAATACATAATAAACAGTTAAGAATGTTGGAGTGCATTCCAGTTTGGGGATTCCCAGATTGCAGCGTCCAATTAGCAGATTCCCTATTATTCAATCAATTAAGAACAATCTGTATACAAATAAATATCGAGAATTATGTGTGTTAATGAAAATTATGTAAATTAAATATTAATTAATAATTCTTATTAATTTAATTGACATAAAAAGAATTTTTTACTTAGAAATTTTGAGCTTAGGATGTTATTTGTTTTAAATCAATGTAAGCTGATAATTTTCATTTGAGAAAAAATTATGGATGCTTAGAAAAATTAAGCAAATTAATAACCAATACTATTAGTGATCTTTTACAATTATAAATTATCAGCTTGTGTGGTTATTTGTTCTGAATTCATATGAAAAGATAATAATTAGTTACTAAGAAAAATTAAATATACAAAAAGAAAATTTCAAAAAGAATTGCATTTAAGTTACTGAACTTAATCAACCAATTTAACATCTTTCCCATCAATATTATGGAGGATGCATACATAAACCTACAATCATTCATATGCCTGGTAGACTGTTTTTAAATGGTCAAATATCAAGGAATCAGCACATTGGTAATCAAAATATTGGACAATCTGGGAATCAGCAAACTGGTACTAAACCAAAATTTTGTACTGCTTGCATACTACGTACATCATTGATTATCTCTTATTTGGAATTGTCAGTTTGAAAAATATACATGTAATTGCCTTTCTATGTAAAATGTATTACATGTAATATGAAATATTACATGTAAGTGTTTTTATTGGTCAAAAAAATTTGGTTTGGGAATTACATGTAATGTTTACCTTAATATATGTTTAACTAAATGTAATGCATTCCAAGTTTTCATACATTTCACATCTAATAAGTGCATATAAACTTAAAACTGTTAGTTGAATGTTTTGGTAAATATCTCATAAAAAATTGATAAATATAATGTATATAAAATAGTTGGTTGTTCTGTTTGTTTCAATTATCTGACTTTTAATAGTCTATTCAGTTACAAATTTTTATAAATCTAATTAGAACCAGGGTGATGGGATGTTCAACTCATCAGATAAGGTTACAGATGCAAGTCAGACAAGACCTTTGAAATGTTAAGGAAATATAAAAATACAACAAAAATTAAATAGTACTTTTAGCGTCAAAATAAAACACAATGGAAGTAAAATTTACATTTGGTTAAACAAATAATTGTCACCATCTTTAATGACTTACAGAGAAATGGAGTAAGACACAAAATATATTCAGAAAACACAAAATGTCTTGTTAAAGAAAATATTATAGTTAATAGAGTATTTGTAAGATGCATAGTGATTAATTTATGTCAACTGGGTCGATAAAGAGAATAAATGGAGGTGGGTGACCAAACAGATTGTCATCAAATCACAATATCATAAATACAAATGGCTGGAACCTGAAGCTACATACAATTGGCATCCTAGTTGAAGCATTTTGTTTCAGGATTAATATTGGTCATACACCAATGTTTTTGTATTCATTTCTGTAATGCAACTTCTGAGCTGTGCTAATTAGAGTGAATAAATATGCTGGGTGTATTCTTTTTGCAAAAACAACTGAAGGTCTCTAAACATGCTAAACTGCAACCAAGTTTGTACCTGCATAATATCAAGTAAGACTGTCAAGAAATTAAAACAACTTGATCTCAAATCTTTACAGTTTTGCTACATTCCATTATCATTATGCTTACAAATTATTTCAGATAATCAAATGACATCTAAATAGAAAATTCTTGACCAACTCCCAAATTTTTGTCATTATAGAAAGTTTGACTTTATCATTCTCAGAATGAAAATCATGCAATGCAGGCTTGGTGGGGTGGGGCTTAAAATAGAAAATAATAATAAATATTGGTGACTTCCACAGCAGACCATAATTTTATATTTCTGGCCAGAATCATCTATCTAGACAAAATGTTACATTCCCACGAGCTGTATACTTAGTTAAGTATAATGAACTCTTCTCTTTTTGAAATCAATTTAAAATGTAACATCACCTAGTAAATATAAAAGATTGTATGAAGTCTGCAATGACCTTTTGTTCATATCCATTTTTTAGACTAGAAAATCATGGAAAAATGCTTATATGAATGTACAATCCATCCACCGTCAAAAAAATTTTGTGATACAGATGTCCAGTTCAAAAGGTTTTGTAGTTTATGTTTCTTGAAATACCAATCATATTGAATGTTTTATTTATTTCTTGGGCTAATAAAAAATTATAGTGCAATGTCATCTTGTTTGTTATCATTGTTGAAATTAATACTCGGGTCTAAACAGTTAAATTAACAGCTTTTATAACAAAACCTTTTTGTCAGCCTTCACTAATCGACAAAGACAAAAAAACAAGAAGACCACAAATTATATTTTAATATTTTCATATGTTCGATCTCTTCTTATTATCTCTTAATGATACATAATTGTTTTCGGGTAAATTGAGCAAAAAGGTAAAAACCATACTCTACAATATAGTTCATGTTGTTAAGTGATAAAATGGCTAATTAAGAATTAAAGAAAATATTTCAATTACAGTTTTTTGTATTTGTTAAATCATTCAAGCTTTAAGATACATTTTTATCCTGATCTAATAAGAAGTAAAGATGTACAAAATTGTATATTAATAATTGGATTATTTCATGATTTATAGGGTATGCTTAGTATTTTTTTTTAATGCATTCTTATCTTTACAAAATAAAATGTATATATTTGTGTTTCTTTTATCAATTAATTAGATAATTTGATAATAAAAAGGCATTTTTAGATTGTGTTACGTTATATTACGTAATGTATAAGTTAGAAAGACTTGTTCGGTTCAATTTTATCATAATATATTTTGTTTTGTTTGGATTATTTCACGATTGATAGCGCAAGCTTCATATCTTTTTTTTGCATTCGTATCTTTATATAAAATGTAGATGATTATAAATTTGACTTGATCGATAATTTTCAATTTTATTTCTTTCGTTATGTCAGAAATTATAGGGTACTTAAGCTTTGTATTTTTATGCAGTTTCTAATCTTCACATAATAGAATGTGAATGTATTTGTTTTTATAGGAATTCACAAGATGATTTTGTAAAAATAATGCATTTAAAATTTTGTTGTGTTACGTAATGCATGAAGTTCCCCTCGGGCATTATCATCAGCCGAACAGTATTTTTAACGCGCTTGTGACCACTAATCCAGAAAGCCTTGATCGATAATTTTCAGAATTATTTCTGGATTATTTCATAATTAGGGTAGAAAATGAAACCTTTATGTAGAAAATTCATCAATCTTGAACATTAAATTTTATTTCCATGTGTTTTGATTATTAACGATTTATAAATCCCAAACTCTCTCGCACGAGATTGGCCG